>OX940801.1:33687068-34231290 GCA_954870605.1 Acer campestre
TTCAGGTAGAACCGGTTGCAGACGCTATTCGCTTGATATAATTCTTCAAGCCTCTCCCAAAGTTCTTTCGCTGAATATGTTCCATGAATATTTGCAAGAACGTTCTTGGCTAGGCACAATCATATCGCACTCGCAACTCTCTCATCCAAATCCTCCCAATCATCATCGCTCATCTTTTGTTTACCAGAACTAGTACTAGCTGTTTCTTTACTAGAATCTCCAAAGCCTTCAGGGTTCGCAAGGGTTGACTTGCCCTTCAATGCCTTGTGTAAGTCGTTTTGGATTAATATATCTTTGACTTGAACTTGCCACAAGCTAAAGTTCATCTTTCCGTCGAACTTCTCAATATCAAATCTCATCATCTTTGCCATAAAGTTTGTTAAGACCACTATCAAGCAACCGGGGCTCTGATACCAATTGTTAGCAAACAAACCGTCACTATACGTGCGGAAGCGTTTCGGATAGAACACAAACAAACACAATAACAAAGAAAAGATAGATGAAGAGAATTAATCTAAATCCAAGCACACACAACACAAGAATTTACGTGGAAACCCAAATCAGGGAAAAAACCACGGCTGTTAGGACGACAAGAGAAAGTTACAATATGTAGTAAATTGTTATAACCACACACTCAGGATCTCTCTCTAAATAATACCCTAAACCCAATTACACCCAATGCTCACTTTGAGATCTCTCTAGTATTTGCTATTTTTCTCCACCACTCTCAAGTGTTTTTCACACACCAATAACCTAGTTATTATGGTCTATTTATATGTATTACAGGGAGTTTAAACTAACAAGGAAATCTATCTCCTAGTTATACAAGATTTACTTGTTCCACATAAATACTATTTCCTATTTATGACAAGTCTTTACTTCAAGGAGAAATCCTTTTCCCATTAGAACTCTAGAAGCAACATATTTCCTCTTCCATGAATATTTCCTGATTCAACACGTGCTTGTGATTAACTACGACTCAAGTTACAGTTGGCCACCTGCTTCCTAAACCGTGTTGAACTTGACCACTCACAAGACCATGATCCACGCGCCAAACCTCGTCGAACCGTTGTCAGACCGCAGTGAAAGCCACAGCGTGAAGCACTGGAATTGGAACCGCTATTGATGCGCTGCTGAAGATGGCAGCGGTGTCAAACCGCTGCGGACCGCTGCCGGACAGCTGCCAGACCGCTTCCACTACTGCTGCCAAAGTGGCAGCTGCGCGGCAGCGGTTTGAGCTGTCCGTTACTTTGTTCTTCATGTCTTTTTCAAGCCTCCCTCAAACATAACCTCATACTCCCAAACGCTCTCACGTCTCCAGGAAGTCTCCGCATTAGTAAATCGTGTTTGGTAACCATTGGTAACTCGAGCCATATCCAACAGAGAGATGGATGATGGGATATTGGAAGAATGGCACCATTAATTTTATAATTCATGGACTTGGTGCAGACCATTTTCTCTTACTTTATCTTAACATCAAAGAAGAAATTGATCATGGAATTCCATGGGTAGGGCATGATGATTTTTTTAGATAGGGTACAGATAAATATATATATTTTTTTGAACTGTAAGATATTATTAAGTACGACAAAACAGCGGCAAACCAGCAGCCAAAACACAAGAGACTCGAAGCACAAGGCACCCAAAACAGAGCAAAAGGAACACCACACAAAAAACACACAAAACATGAAGCAGGACCCAAGCAAAACAGAACAACAAAAAAACTATTGTAAATACTGTTTTTCGTGGAATTTGAGTCGGGTTTTTGAGGGAGAAGATGTGTAACATAACCACTTCAATAAAAATTCAACTCTAGATAAGGTATAGATATTGCCACCAAAAGAAATTATTTGTACACCCATTTATTTATGGGCAAATTGCACAAACTTACCCTTGTTATATGAGTAATTATACCAATACCATTGAAAAAATCATAATGACACTAAACTTCACTTGACCCGTTGAATAATGGTTGACCACCGTTAGTCAAACATGGAAAAAGGAAAATGTCTGTTTTGCCCTTATTCTAGTATTTCGAAATATTATAATAAAAAAATTAATGAATTAAAAATTAGAAAAAATATGTATATAAAAAAAAAATCAAATAACTATAGAAATGAAATCAGAATTTTTTGGAAAAAGAGATATAAAAGTCCAATAATTAAAAGAAATAAAAAAACTACTACAAATTACAAAATTAGAAAAAATATATACAAATTAAAAAAAAAAAATGATAGCTCCAAATCTCCATCAAAATCAAGTGGATGAGAACTCGATCTCCATTAGAGGAAATCTAAAATCTCCATTAATGAAGATTTTGGTTCCAAATCTTCTCCAAAAATGGAGGAGATCCGGATTCTCCGTTAATGAAGATTTTTCCTCCTGGCCTGCTACAAAAATGGAGGTAATCTAGAACTACAGCTCCACCATGGAGAATCTCTATTATATATTTTTTGTCTCTAATTTGTTTTAATAATTTTATTGTTTGTGTTTTTGGATGAGATTGTGATGGTAAAGAAGATGAAGGGTGGAGAAGAAAGAAGCATAATTATTTTGGGTTGCGATTTGCTTTGTGTTGAGATACAATTTGATTTGTTTAGAGTTGCAATTTGGTCTCTAAAAATTGAAGGAGATGATGAAGTAGATTTTTTTTATTAATATTAAATTTAATTAATAAATTGTTAGCGCTAATGTGACGATATGTTATTGGACACTTTTTAAAAAAAAATTATTCAATAACAATGGAAAAATATCAAATTATCTTTCCCTTGTTAGTGACTAACTCTTCTCAATGGTTAGTCAACCGTTAGTTAACGGGTCGATGGTAAATTAGTGTTATTATAAATTTTTACCGATTTTAGTGTAATTATGCATATAACTAGTGCAAGTTTGTGTAATTTTCCCATAAAAAATTGGTATACAAATAATTTCTTTGGGTGGCAATATCTGCACCCTTTTAGATACAACGAAAGTCTAGTTTCATTCAAACGGGAAAATGATTTCTTAGAAGATTTTGACATTCCGTGGCATGTCTTGGGAAGAGATTGTGTTTTTGGTGATTCATGTTTTTTAATTTTTTTAATTTCAGTGAAATAAGTGACGTGTCAAGATTTGATTAGGCAATCTCATTTTTTTTTTCATTATTTGTTTAACAACACTCAACAAAAAAACCAAATTACCCTTTAACTGTTAGTGACTACCATTAGTCAACAGGTCAAAGGATTGTAAGTGTTATTATGATTTTTTTCACCGATTTCTATGCAATTAAGCATATGTAATTTTGTGCAATTTGCCGATTC
This sequence comes from Acer campestre, assembly GCA_954870605.1. Classification (NCBI taxonomy): domain Eukaryota; kingdom Viridiplantae; phylum Streptophyta; class Magnoliopsida; order Sapindales; family Sapindaceae; genus Acer; species Acer campestre. The sequence continues at coordinate 33,690,368 of OX940801.1, forward strand.
TAAAACCCTAATTTTGATTGAGTATTATAAATATGGGCTTTAAGGGTGGCTAGGGTTATATTGTAGCTTCAAGAAAATAACACTTCTTTTTCATTTTCTCTTCCTTTAGCCGCCACAAAAAATAATATACTACAGTGTCTCTCTTATTCTTACAAACCCCTCACTTTCCTCGTCCCTACATTGACCGCTCATGATTATTGTTGGATTCTCAAAGTAATCAACGTACTGGAAATAAGAATCGAGAACATTCGATTTTAGGTATGATACTTAAACTTTTATTATTGTTTGTGATGTGATTGCATTGATCTTGAGTTAAAATAAATATTTGCTTTGTTTATCTTTGATAAAAACATTTCAATTCATTTATAAAATACCTTGAAATTATTTTTATTTTTATTTTTATTTTTATTTTTATTTTTTTGCAGGGGGAAGAATAATCAATTGATTTGTAGGAAAAATCGAGAGAGCTAAATAATGAGGAATGTTGAAAATATTCCTTCTGAAGTGATGACTTTAATTCTATTAAAGTTATCTGTTATATCTCTATTGCGATGCAAATGCGTTTGCAAAACATGGTATGCACTAATTAAAAACCCTAGCTTTATTTCCAGTCATCTCAAAAGTCACAACAACGAAGATACTCATCTTGTTGTCCGCAATTATAACTATAATTGTGACCCTGCATATCCATTTTTATATGCGTTGTTCCTGGATAAAACATTGAAAGATTTATCCTATCAAGTTCTCGATTCTCAATTTCCCATACCTGGTGAGCCTTTTGGTCCTTACGATGGCTTGTTTCTTGTATACCAAGAAGAATATAATCGCATATATCTTTTGAATATCGCAACCAAAGAAACAAGAGCACTGCCACAATGTAGATTTGTTGTTCCGCATAATATGACATTAGGGACGCGTTTTTATTTTGGATGTGGATATGATCCACTTAGTGATGATTATAAGTTGGTTTTCTTGCGTCAATTTTCCGATGAAAATGGTTATGATGATATATTAGACTCGCATGTTTCATTATACTCCTTCAATAATGATTCTTGGAGAGATTTACAAGTTGCTGAACTAAGACGTTATTTCTGGCTTGAATGTTCTTCTCAAAACTCATACTTGAATGGAGTTTGCCATTGGTTAGCACTGAGAGAAATGGGTTCCAAATACGTTATTCTTTCATTTGATATCAGCAGCGAGATATTCCAAGAGATAGATTTACCAACACATCCTTTAAATGGAGGATGTTCAATGCTGGAGGTAGTTAATGACTCTCTCTATCTATTAACTGTACGTTATAATCCTGATTTTGAATTTAGTATCTGGATGATGAGAGATGGATGTTGGACAATACGATTGACTATGACTGGTGACTATGAAAATGGACCGACGGGATATTGGAAGAATGACACAATTTTTATAAATCAAGGACTTGGTGCAGAGCATTTTGTCACGGCCCGCAAGATCCAAAATCCGGATTCCAGCCAAGGAGCCGAACAAGTCCACAACAAGGCCAAGTTGCTGGAAGGATCTAGAGATTTCCACACACTAATGGAAGTCTCTAGTTGACGGAACATTCTAGAGAACTCCGGAGAGACCTAACAATGGATGCTTCCGGAAGTCTCTAGCCACAAAGTTTTCTAGATCAATCTTGCACATATATGTAGGAAAGATCTAGACCATTGTACATACTAGAGATATCTAGATAGATGTAGATATTTCTAAAGGCATGTAAATACAAGTAGAAAAATCTAGACTTGTATAGAACATTCTGGAGGACAAACCTCCACCATTGGATCAAATTGATCCCAACCGTCCATTGAGGAGGTGGACAACTATAAATAGGCAACTCCTCTCATTTGTAAGGCATCCAAGCCTATCCAAGCCAAGCCAAGCAATTTGTACTCAAACCTTGTAAAGCTTTCCTAATAGCAATACAAGTTCCCTTTTACATTTCCAACCAAGCTCTTCCAACACCTTTCTCTAGTCTCTCTTGTGCGTGTGAGAGTGACAAGCAAGCATTTTAGGCTTACTTAGCAACCTTGCCCACAAAGTTGTCTAAGTGCCGCACGGGATTTCCGCTGCGTAATTCTAAGCCCGTGACAGTTGGTATCAGAGCCTTGTCAAAGCAACCACAGCTTGTTCGCGAAGCAATGGCGTCCGACAGCGAAGTTGCTGCTAGAGTGGAGGAGCAAGTGCGAGGTCGTGGCGAGCAAGCGCGAGGTCGTGGCGAGCAACCCTCCCACACCAAGCAAAGCAAGTCCAAGGGTCCATCTAGGGATGCCTTGGAAGCTCGGATGGTTGGCTTGGAGGACACCCTCTCCGGCATGCAGGCCACCTTGTGTGACACAATCGATCGTCTCGACGGCCTAGAGACGGATTATGGCGAAATCACCAAGGCAACCAAGGCCACCATCCGAGAGTTCCAAAAGGGTGTCAAGGAGGACACATGCTTCCTCACCCAGGAGATTCGCAACCTCCGCACTTTCGTGGAGCACGAGTTGCGAGCTATCCGTGCGGAAGTGGAGGAAATCCGCACTGAATGGGCTACACACCGGAATAGCCCATCCGTTAGCTTTGGTGCCACCACAAGCACTAACACCATCCAAGTCCCTAAGCCATCCACTTACAGCGGCAACAGGAAAGCCATGGAGGTGGAGAATTTTCTCTTCGGCTTAGAACAGTACTTCGAAGCCAAGGGAGTAAGGGACGACGCAACCCGGATCACCAATGCTCCCACCTTTCTCCGCGATTCCGCCCAACTATGGTGGCGACGCAAACATGGTGACTCCATCAATCCCATCCGCACATGGGATGACTTCAAGAGGGAGCTCAAAAAGCAGTTCTCTCCCACCAACGCCGAGAAGGAGGCCCGTGGCCGCCTCCGTCGCCTCAAGCAGTCGGGGTCCATCCACGACTATGTCAAGGAATTCACAACCTTGACCCTTGAGATCGAAGACATGTCCGACAAGGACCAACTCTTCTTCTTCATGGACGGCCTCAAAGATTGGTCTAGGGTGGAGCTAGAAAGGCGGAACGTACAAGACCTTGGCACCGCCATTGCTGCAGCCGAGTCACTCGCCGACTATAGCCGACCCAAGGAGAAAAATGACCACCACGATGAAAGAGAGGACAAGCCAAATGATAAAGATCGCAAGGACAAGGGGCGTTCCAAGTCCCCTAATGGCGACAATCGGCATGAATCACAAGAGGGCAAGCCCGTGGTTATCAAACCAAAAAGTCCATGCTTCATATGCGACGGGCCACATTGGGTACGCGATTGCCCAAAGTGGAAGATGCTTAACGCCATGGTCACCCAACTCGAGGATACCAAGGCAACCGAGGGCCAAGCAAGCATGGGTTCCATCCAACAGATCTATGCACTCAACGGGCAAGCCGTGCCTCCAACGCTTGCCAAGAAAGGCCTAATGTTCGTAAAGGCCACCATCAGAGGCAAGCAAGTTTGTGCGATGCTGGACATCGGGGCAACGCACAACTTTGTATCGGTGGACGAAGCCAAACGACTTGGCCTTCGTATCACCCCCGAGGATGGTGCCATCAAAGCCGCCAACTCTCCGGTCAAGCTAATTGATGGCATCACGAAGGGCGTCACTGTCCACCTAGGGCCATGGAGTGGAAAACTGGATCTCTCTGTAGTCCCCTTAGACGACTACGAAATGGTCTTAGGCATGGCGTTCTTCGACCAAGCCAATGCTTTCCCCCAACCTGCTTCTTGCTCACTTGGCATCCTCGACGGGGGCAAAGCAATCACCATCCAGGCGGAGCGCTTAACCAAGCCAAAAGTCAAGACGCTAACCGCCATTCAGCTTGTGGAGAAGCCAAGTTCTCTCACCTCTTCGAAGGACATCAAGCCAACCGAGGGCATTCCAAAGAAGAGGAATCGTGCAAGCCATGGGAAGCGACGATCGAAGAAGGCGGAAGGAGGCGCCACAAATGCCAAACTACCGTTCCAACAATGCAAGCCCACTTGCACCCAGCCAAAGGAGTCGACGCAGCGCGATACACGTCCTACTCCAAAGATGAAGGCAAGCCTTCACGAGAGGCTATCCAGGCCCAGACCCTCTCGCCCGAAGGAGCCAACTCGTGGCAAACTCCAGCATGCATGGCGCCCACGCGACGAGGACGTCGCGAAATCAGGTGGGGGAGGATGTCACGGCCCGCAAGATCCAAAATCCGGATTCCAGCCAAGGAGCCGAACAAGTCCACAACAAGGCCAAGTTGCTGGAAGGATCTAGAGATTTCCACACACTAATGGAAGTCTCTAGTTGACGGAACATTCTAGAGAACTCCGGAGAGACCTAACAATGGATGCTTCCGGAAGTCTCTAGCCACAAAGTTTTCTAGATCAATCTTGCACATATATGTAGGAAAGATCTAGACCATTGTACATACTAGAGATATCTAGATAGATGTAGATATTTCTAAAGGCATGTAAATACAAGTAGAAAAATCTAGACTTGTATAGAACATTCTGGAGGACAAACCTCCACCATTGGATCAAATTGATCCCAACCGTCCATTGAGGAGGTGGACAACTATAAATAGGCAACTCCTCTCATTTGTAAGGCATCCAAGCCTATCCAAGCCAAGCCAAGCAATTTGTACTCAAACCTTGTAAAGCTTTCCTAATAGCAATACAAGTTCCCTTTTACATTTCCAACCAAGCTCTTCCAACACCTTTCTCTAGTCTCTCTTGTGCGTGTGAGAGTGACAAGCAAGCATTTTAGGCTTACTTAGCAACCTTGCCCACAAAGTTGTCTAAGTGCCGCACGGGATTTCCGCTGCGTAATTCTAAGCCCGTGACAGTTTGCTCCTACTTGATCTTAACAGCAAAGAAGAAATCGATCTTGGAATTCTATGGGTAGCGCCTGATGATGTTTTTAGATACAACGAAAGTCTAGTTTCAATCAAACGAGAAAATGATTTCTTAGAAGTTTTTGACATTCCATGGCATGTCTTGGGCGTTATTTAGATACATTTTAACTTGAATTGTATGGCAATGTTTTCTTTAAAATTTTAAATGATGGCATATTTTGGTACAAAATATATAGTTTCATTTGTAATTCTTGGTTTGTTTCTTTTTAGTTTCTATGTATTGTTGGACCGTTGAATGTGGCCTATATAATGAAACTAAATCTTCATTTTTTTATTTTTTTTTTCCAGAATAACGGAAGGATTTGTTATATATACATAAAGAATAAACTCAAGCGTCAAGTAACAAACTTTGGAGAAATTTATTAGTTAAAGAGAAAACACGATATAGTAGAGAAAATGAAGAAATTTATTAATAAGAGAGTAGATAAAATGACCACAAGTAAAGCCGGTTAATAGAAAAATGAAGTAACAGATGCATTGGACATTTGGGCATGCTTAAAATGTCTTCCTAAGCGTAGTCTTCTCTGATTTATTATTATCAAATTCCTTATTCAATAATGCCTCTTGATTTTCAGAATTGTAATCTCCTCCTAAGGCATTATTTCCAACTACTACTTATTAATTAATCATTCCATAATCTACATGCATATGCTAGTTATAAGTCATTCCATAATCTCCTCTTAATTCAAAATTTTATAGCATTATTATATAAGAAAATAAAATTTGTATGATTCTGATTAGTGGTTTTGATTTACATACATGATATTAGGGTGGTTTGTCCACATTTCATAAGATATATAGACGGTAAAATTTGCATTGAACATCATAAGAAAATTTGTAAAATTTAGGATAAAGCTAAGTAAATTTTACAATTGTTCTCTTTCTTATCTCTACGCTTCATACTATATTCAAAACGAAGTCCAAAACAAATATTTTAAATCCGATCATCATCATTGTCATCATAACTTGTCCACCTTCCTAACTGCGAGACACTTTGATACAAAACATGTTCTTCACTGATCATCATCGTCATCATAACTTTTCTTTTTAAATCCGAAAAGATCATAATTACATACACAAATTGTCCACCCTTCTTATGTGTTTATTTTTCGATTTGCATTTGAGTGATTGAGCGAATGACACGGATACAATAATGTGAAGGAAATCAAAACACTTTTCTATATAGAGATTCATATCAAAACAAACAAGGGTTCGTATTGACTTGATGGTTATTTGTAGTGAGTTGCATGTGCCCTATTATATGATTAGTGATGAGTTATTGCCGATTTGCATTTGAGTGATTGGGTGAATGACAACTAATGAAGGAATATGATAGCTATCTTTTATTTTATTAATTTGTTTCGTTATTCAATTCAATGAATTTTATTTGAATAAAAGTTCTTTTGAATTACCTACGGAAAGTACTTTTATCAAATCAACACACTAATATCAATCATTATTCATTTTATCGAAAATTCCTGTACTTCAAAAATTTGTTTAATGTTAAAATGTTCAATCTATGTAATAAAATAATGACTATTACATTAATTAAGTTAAATGCTCATACCTACTGGATTTTATTAAAAACAAGTAGAGTTTTATATGTTAAATATTAAAGTACCGTTTAGTTATGTTATGATGAGTTTTATCTTTTTGTGCATATTTGAAAAAATGTGAATAAACAAGGTAGCAAATAGTGATAGATTTTTAAATGAATGTCAATAAGAATTAATATTCATGTGAGAACAATTAGTCCATCTTAAGTCCATTAGGAAGCCCAAGTGCAGTCCAAATTACAAGCCAAAGTCTGACCCAAGTCAAAGCCCAAAAGTAAGCCCAAATCAGCTAAACAGATCAGCTGATCCAGTCAGCCAAGGTCAACCCTCAATATGGTGCATTTGGATTATTAGCTGAAGATTTCAGATCAGGTTGCTGAGTCACAAGGGAATCTGGAATGGCGTCTCCTGATTGGCTGGATTGGATTGCTGCCCACGTGTACCGATAAGAGTATAAAAGAAATGAGATAGAGAGAGAAGATCAAGTTTTGGTATTCTGATAACTCTAGGTTTTCTGAAAAGCTCTCTCTCTCTCTCGAAATTTCTCTCTGTGTGTTCTTGAGAGGTCTTTGTGATTTCTTGTGTGAACTTTGTGTTCTCTCTGTGAGATCAAGTGTATCTGTATGAGAGTTGTGTATTTGCTGTGTGGATATTCGTTTGAGAGAGGTTGTGATCTGATTTTGCTCACTGAAAGTGAGGGGTTAGGGTTTGTTTAGCTTCCCTGTATCAGATCTGTTTTGTTTGGGGTTTCTGGGGTCTTTTTGTGTAGCTATTGGCTTGTAAACAACATTCATATAGTGGAGTGAGCCTCCTCTGGTTGGCTCAACGTGGATGTAGGTCGTTTCTTGACCGAACCACGATAAAAATCTCTGTGTTCTTTTCTCCTTTTCTTCTTCTTTATTCTTCTCTGTTTCTTATTATTGATGTGTTGACTCTACACCAGTTGTGTGTTGACAAGTCAGTTATTAGGTTCAGATTTGTTATTATTCTGTTAAGAAGATTTATTGTAAGTTCTTGATTTCTGTTGGTACTGCTTGAGTAGCTTTTATTGTTGTGGTTCTTGATTGCAAGGGTTCCTTGCAGTTGTTAGTCATATATACATCAAGAACACACGATTACTGCTACTGTTATTTCTGTCTGTTTGTATGTGAATCTTACAACTGTTTTGTGAGTAATTGACAGGAGGTGTTAAAAGGTTGTTACAGGTACAACTTTACAACAGTGGTATCAGAGCCTAATCTGTACCAACGGCGAGCAAGGAGGACGAGAACTCTCCAGTTGTAGAGCCTTCAACCGTTGAAGACTCAACTGGAGAAGAGGAAACCAGCAGTGAGACTGCTACTGACGGAGAATCTGCTAGTGCTAGCAGCGAGGTAAAACATTCTGACTTTGGTAATTTCAGTAATTCTTTAAATACATTTATGAGCATGAAATTCGAAATAGATAAATTTGATGGCACTGGGGATTTCGGAATTTGGAGAAGGAAGGTGAAAGTCTTACTTTCTCAACAGAAAATCCTCAAGGCCATTGAAGGTGTAGATAAATTACCTGATAGTTTGAATGATGAACAAAAATCTGATATGCTTGAAATGGCCTTAGGCACTATAATTTTGAACTTATCTGATAATGTTCTGAGAGAAGTAAATGATGAGAAAACTGCATGTAATGTATGGAATAAACTTGAAAGCTTGTATTTGACTAAATCACTCACAAATAAAATCTATCTAAAAGAAAGATTGTTTGGTTTTAAAATGGATGCTAGTAAAGGCCTGTGTAAGAACTTAGATGACTTTAAGAAAATGATCATAGAATTGACCAATGCTGGTGAGGATGAAAAATTGAGTGATGAGAATGAGGCCATAATCCTCCTAAATTCTCTGCCTGAATCCTTTAAGGATGTCAAGGCTGCCATTAAATATGGTAGGTCTTCCCTATCATTAGAAGAGTGCATCTCTGCCCTAAAATCTAAAGAACTTGAATTAAAAATTGAAAGAAAAGTCAATGGGGAAAACTTATTTGTTAGAGGCAGGCAGCCTGTGAAAAACAGTAACAATTACTCTAATAACAATAAGTCTAAGGGAAGAAGTAAGACTCCTAACCACAGATCCCAATCCCGTAATAGAAATGGCTCTAGGAAATGCTACTTCTGTGGGAAAGAAGGGCATATTAAAAAATACTGTTATGAGTTTAAGAAGAAAATGCAAGATAAAACTCAATCAGTAGGTGATGCTGCTATAGCTTCAAACTCCTATGAACCTAGTGAAGTCCTAGCCGTGAGCACTGAGGATAGGAATTCTGAATGGATCCTAGACTCAGGCTGCTCATTCCACATGTGTCCTAGAAGGGAAATGTTCACTGAGTTCCAAGAACTCAACAGTGGCAGTGTGTTGATGGGTAACAATCAACAGTGTGATGTGGAAGGTATAGGTTCAGTAGCCATTAGGATGTATGATGGGATGGTTAGTGTCTTGAGGGATGTGAGATATGTGCCTAACCTCAAGAGAAATCTGATTTCTCTAGGTACCCTAGATGAAGAGGGATACACTTACAAAGCTGAAAAAGGTGTCCTTAAAGCCTCTAAAGGGTCTCTTGTTATCCTTAAGGGTGACAAGAAGAGTGGTCTCTATGTTCTTAGAGGAGAGGTTGTCACTAATGAGGTTGCGTGTATAGCTTCCAAAATTAGTGACAAAGGGAATCTGTGGCACATGAGGTTAGGTCATATGAGTGAGAGAGGTATTCTTGAGCTGAGCAAGAGAAATCTCCTAAATGGGGATCAAGTGAGTAAGCTGGAATTCTGTGAGTGTTGTGTCCTAGGAAAACAACATAGGATCAGCTTTAGCACTGCTCAGCATACCTCAAAACAGACTTTAGAGTATGTTCATTCTGACTTGTGGGGGCCCTCTAAGGTTCCCACACATGGTGGAAATAAATATTTCCTATCTTTAATTGATGACTACTCTAGGAAAGTCTGGGTATATCTTTTAAAATCTAAAGATCAAGCTTTTAAGAGTTTCAAAGCTTGGAAGAGGTTGGTTGAAAACCAAACCTCTAAGAAATTGAAAGTCTTAAGGACTGACAATGGTTTGGAATTCTGCAACACAGAATTCAATGATTTCTGTAGTGATCAAGGGATCTTGAGGCACAGAACCGTGAGGCATACCCCACAACAGAATGGGGTGGCTGAGAGAATGAATAGGACCATCTTAGACAAAGTTAGGTGTCTGCTTATTGGGTCTGGTTTGAGCCAGAATTTTTGGGGGGAAGCCGCAGCTACTGCAGTCTATCTGATCAATAGATCCCCCTCCACAGCCATAGCTCTTAAAACTCTTGAAGAAAAATGGACAGGGAGGCCTCCCAGTCTGAACCATTTGAGAGTGTTTGGGTGTACTGATTATGCACACCAAACTGAGGGTAAATTAGAACCTAGGTCCTTAAAAGGAGTGTTCCTAGGTTATCCCATGGGTGTTAAGGGTTATAGAGTGTGGCTTAGAGACCAAACAGGGTTTAAAGTGATTATAAGCAGGGATGTTGTCTTTGATGAGTCTAAGATGCCTTGTAGAGATCTGGATCAACCCACTGAACATAAACCAGATCCTTTAAAGGATGATGTTAATAAAATTCAGGTGGAAGTTGGCAGCCCACCACATGATCCAGAAATAGTGGAAGTAGATCCTGAAAAGGATGATAGGGCTGCCCATTCTGATGGTTCTCATCAGGTGGGAGAGAGCCAGAATCAGCCAGAGATAGTTGATTCTCTAGCTGATTACGAGCTTGTTAGGGATAGGGTTAGGAGAATTAGCAAACCTAACAGTAAGTTTTCATATGCGGATGTGGTTTCATATGCGCTATGCACTGGCCAAGAACTGGAGAATTCTGAACCTAGGACTTACATGGAAGCTGTCAGCTGTATTGACAAGCTAAAATGGCAGCAAGCCATGTTGGAAGAGATGAATTCTCTTGAGAAAAATGAGACCTGGTCCTTAGTGAGAAAACCTGAGAATCAGAAGGTTGTGGCTTGTAAATGGCTGTTCAAAATTAAAGACAGCCTAGATCAGAATGTGTCTCCTAGATATAAGGCTAGATTAGTGGCTAAGGGTTTTACTTAAAGGGAGAGAATTGATTACAATGAGATTTTCTCTCCTGTTGTGAAATATAAAACCATTAGAATTATTCTAGCCTTAGTGAGCTATTTTGACATGGAACTAGAGCACCTAGATGTCAAAACTGCGTTTCTGCATGGGGACTTAGATGAGACCATTTATATGTCCCACCGGAGGGTTTTGAGTCCAAATCTAAACCCTCACATGTCTGTCTTCTTAAAAAATCTCTATATGGGCTTAAACAAGCCCCTAGACAATGGAATAAGAAATTTGACTGCTTTATGACTAGTATAGGTTTTCACAAAAGCAACTTTGATGGATGTTTTTATTTCAGTTGTGAAAATGTTGATATATCTGTCTATCTGCTTTTGTATGTTGATGACATGCTAATTGCTAGTAAAAATATGTCTAAAATTATAGAGTTAAAGAAGAAACTGAAATCTGAATTTGACATGAAAGATTTGGGAAATGCAAAATTGATTTTAGGCATGGAAATAGTAAGACTAAGGAAAGATAACAGACTGTGTTTAAAACAAACAAATTACCTAAATAAGCTGGTGGACAGGTTTGCTATGAGAAATTACAAGCCTGTCAATGTCCCTCTATGTGCTAACTTCGTCTTGTCTGCTGCCCTATCACCTAGGTCTTTAGAGGAAAGTAGATATATGAAAAATATACCCTATTCTAGTGCTGTTGGATCAGTAATGTACTCTATGATTAGCACAAGGCCTGATTTAGCACAGGCCATTAGTGTGCTATCTAGATACATGGCCAATCCTGGAAAAGGCCATTGGAATGCCATGAAGTGGCTTCTAAGATACATTAGCTCCACTACAACTGTAGGGCTGAGCTATGATTGCTCCAACAGTGTATTAGATTTAATTGGGTATGTGGATTCAGACTATGCTGGTGATAGGGATAAAAGGAGGTCCACATCCTCCTATTTCTTCACTATTGCTGGCTGCTGCATTAGTTGGAAAAGCCAACTTCAATCAGTTGTAGCTTTATCAACTACAGAAGCAGAATACATAGCTGTTACTGAAGCTATTAAAGAAGCCATTTGGCTTCAAGGTCTTCTAAATGAAATAGGTGTGTTTAAGGGCAAAGCTGTTATTTTTACTGACAGTCAAAGTGCTTTGCACTTATGTAAAAATCCTGTTTTTCATGAGAGAACCAAGCACATAGAGGTAAAATACCACTTCATTAGAGATAAAATCTCTGAAGGTATTATTGAGGTGGAAAAAGTCTCCACTGAAGAGAATCCAGCTGATATGGGGACTAAAATTGTTCCCTACAGCAAACTCAAGCATTGCTTGAACTTGCTGAAAATTGGTGATTATGGTTAACTTGTTTGTTGTGTTTTTTGAGCCAGGTTTTAAGGAGCTTACTTTACTATATGAACTTTGATGAACTAAGGTGGAATTTGTGAGAACAATTAGTCCATCTTAAGTCCATTAGGAAGCCCAAGTGCAGTCCAAATTACAAGCCAAAGTCTGACCCAAGTCAAAGCCCAGAAGTAAGCCCAAATCAACTAAACAGATCAGCTGATCCAGTCAGCCAAGGTCAACCCTCAATATGGTGCGTTTGGATTATTAGCTGAAGATTTCAGATCAGGTTGCTGAGTCACAAGGGAATCTGGAATGGCGTCTCCTGATTGGCTGGATTGGATTGCTGCCCACGTGTACCGATAAGAGTATAAAAGAAATGAGATAGAGAGAGAAGATCAAGTTTTGGTATTCTGATAACTCTAGGTTTTCTGAAAAGCTCTCTCTCTCTCTCGAAATTTCTCTCTGTGTGTTCTTGAGAGGTCTTTGTGATTTCTTGTGTGAACTTTGTGTTCTCTCTGTGAGATCAAGTGTATCTGTATGAGAGTTGTGTATTTGCTGTGTGGATATTCGTTTGAGAGAGGTTGTGATCTGATTTTGCTCACTGAAAGTGAGGGGTTAGGGTTTGTTTAGCTTCCCTGTATCAGATCTGTTTTGTTTGGGGTTTCTGGGGTTTTCTTGTGTAGCTATTGGCTTGTAAACAACATTCATATAGTGGAGTGAGCCTCCTCTGGTTGGCTCAACGTGGATGTAGGTCGTTTCTTGACCGAACCACGATAAAAATCTCTGTGTTCTTTTCTCCTTTTCTTCTTCTTTATTCTTCTCTGTTTCTTATTATTGATTTGTTGACTCTACACCAGTTGTGTGTTGACAAGTCAGTTATTAGGTTCAGATTTGTTATTATTCTGTTAAGAAGATTTATTGTAAGTTCTTGATTTCTGTTGGTACTGCTTGAGTAGCTTTTATTGTTGTGGTTCTTGATTGCAAGGGTTCCTTGCAGTTGTTAGTCATATATACATCAAGAACACACGATTACTGCTACTGTTATTTCTGTCTGTTTGTATGTGAATCTTACAACTGTTTTGTGAGTAATTGACAGGAGGTGTTAAAAGGTTGTTACAGGTACAACTTTACAACAATTCATAATAGAAAGAAGAATTTACAGTTAATAATTATCAAATTTTATACCACTTTTATCAATTAATGTTAAATAATGTTAAAACTACAATGATGTATTTAACGATTCCCTGATCACACGATGTCACCGTTTGACCCAATTTTTTTGCATTGCATGCAGCGGTTAACACACATTCTCACTTCAAGGACAAAATCCTCTTTACAATGGAGCATTACATTTTGCACTGTTGATTATAGTAACACAAGCTGAGACACACGTGAAAGCACGTGCACACACGAGTACGTATGAGTATGTGTACGAACGAGCACACACGTGCATGTACATGCACACGAAAATGCACACATAAGTACGTACACATTTATATACTTATGATCCAGTTCTAAAAATTGTATATCTTTGATAATACAAAATAACTCAAAATGATATTAATTCATTTTTGTGATTTTGATGCAATAAATTTAGAATATATATTGATAATTTTGATAATATATATATAGTTTGATATTTTAGGAATCATTAATTAGAACATTAATAATAGAATTTTCAAAAGAATAATCGTATTTTAATAAAATGAAAAAGTTAACATACATTCAAATATGATAACAAGTAAAAAGACGAGATGAGGTTGAGCTGGTGATAAACCTCTCACACTTACACCATGGTACGAGGTTGTGGGTTCGAGTCCTTACCAAAATTTATGTAATAATTCAAAAAAAATAAATTAAAATCTCTATTTTGGCCAACAGGGGCGTAGCTCAGCTGGTAGATGGACGAGCTTAAGGCTTGGGTAAATAACTCTTAGATCAGCGGCACAAATCCTACTAATGGCAAAAGCTTTAAAAAAAAAAAAACGTAATCCCGAATTAATAGATATTGTCATGATAACAAGTAAAAAAATAAATAAATAATCTGATGATAATAGTTGAGAAAGAACTATGGAAAATATGAAAATATATAATTAAATATATAATAAATTGTTGTAAATAAATCGAAGAACATATGGAATAAATAAATGAGAGAGAGATGAGATTAACAAATAAATAAGAGAGGAGAGAAATAGAGAATATTAACCGATGAGTTTTTGATTTAAATAGTTTTGGTATGATGCCTTGAGTGTGTGCTTGTGATGAGTTTATTTATGCTTAATGAATATATATTGTTCGCGTGTGTCTAAACAACCTAGGGGGGTTGTGAATGGATTGTTAATCCGTTATTATCAAATTTTCGGATTAGTTAATATTACAAATATAAACCCAATTTAACAAACAATAAAATCAAGTATAAATTGCGGAAATTAAAGAACACTTGATTTTTACGTGGAAACCCACACGGGGAAAAAAAACCACGGGCTGTTCTGTGCGCCAAACACGGTCAACGAAATCCATTATATGAAAAGGAATTTACACCCTCAAGTCTCGGACTCTCACCCTAAATAACCTCAGGCTATGGACACTACCACTCGCCACTCTTGGTTCAATCCCTAGTGATATCCCCTGATACATTACTCTTGGCGTGAGCAACTCCTAATCTACCCGGCAGGCCTTTTACAGTGGCACTCGACCAATTTCTTGAGCACTACACACCGGTAGCCACAAGACTTTCCTTACTTGTGCAACTTCACCTAGAAGCCACAAGACTTTGACTCATGAAGAGAATCAACAACCTATGTGAATATGTGATGATATTCAAGATGCAAATAATGCTAGGCTACACTAAATGCTTAATTAGATGTTATAATGCAAATCAACATCTTAGTTATCAACAAAGCCTACATGCTCATGCATGAGGACTCAATTAGATGCAAAGTGATTCTAGCAATCTAATTGTCAACAAACAAGGCCAACTCAACACAAGTTGTCAATAAACATGGCAATGACAATAAATGCAATTAACAAGGGCAATCAAGGAATTGTCAATCAAAATGCCAATCAACACATGCTGTCAATGAACATGGCTAGGACTATAAATGCAATAAACAAATGCAATCAATGAGTCCTACACATCAATGTCTAAATGAAAATCATATAGACTAAGCTAGAGGGTAAAATATTCATAAATGTTAGCTATCAACAAACAACTCATCTCAACCAAAATCAAAGACTCAAACATGTTATAAACAACATTAAGTAAAGAGTCATGCATTTAATTAACAACTAAATGCTAATCCTAGGTAAACATGTTATAAATATGAAACAAAGAGATGTAGAACATGTAGAGATTACCTAGTCAAAGAATTCAAGACAACCCATGCTTGGATGATGTTAGGAAGAAGCTAGATGCATATGGGAAGTGGTTTGGTTGAGTAAAGATGAGTTCTTGGGAGCTTCTCTCTCTAGGGTTTGAGTTTCTCTCTCTAAGATATGATTTTTAGCTCTCTAAAAGATGTAATTTTTTGCTCTCACACATTGTTTTAGAAGACAAGGCAATATATATAAAGAGATGCAATCAAAATGATGTCGTTTTATGGACAAACATCAGAGGTCGCCATTTGTCAGCTTTTCTTCTAAGTCGCAGTTTGCGGTCGCCATTTGCAAATGGCGACCTCTGATGCAACACACAAAAAACCTTCTATGTCGCCATTTGTCTCATGGCGACATAGAAGGTCTCATGGCGACATGGACTATAAATGCAATAAATAAATGCAATCAATGAGTCATACACATCAATGTCTAAATGAAAATCATATAGACTAAGCTAGAGGGTAAAATAGTCATAAATGTTAGCTATCAACAAACAACTCATCTCAACCAAAATCAAAGACTCAAACATGTTATAAACAACATTAAGTAAAGAGTCATGCATTTAATTAACAACTAAATGCTAATCCTAGGTAAACATGTCATAAATATGAAACAAAGAGATGTAGAACATGTAGAGATTACCTAGTCAAAGAATTCAAGACAACCCATGCTTGGATGATGTTAGGAAGAAGCTAGATGCACATGGGAAGTGGTTTGGTTGAGTAAAGGTGAGTTCTTGGGAGCTTCTCTCTCTAGGGTTTGAGTTTCTCTCTCTCAGATATGATTTTTAGCTCTCTAAAAGATGTAATTTTTTGCTCTCACACATTGTTTTAGAAGACAAGGCAATATATATAAAGAGATGCAATCAAAATGATGTCGTTTTATGGACAAACATCAGAGGTCGCCATTTGTCAGCTTTTCTTCTAAGTCGCAGTTTACGGTCGCCATTTGCAAATGGCGACCTCTGATGCAACACACAAAAAACCTTCTATGTCGCCATTTGTCTCATGGCGACATAGAAGGTCTCATGGCGACATGGACTATAAATGCAATAAACGAAATGCAATCAATGAGTCCTACACATCAATGTCTAAATGAAAATCATATAGACTAAGCTAGAGGGTAAAATAGTTATAAATGTTAGCTATCAACAAACAACTCATCTCAACCAAAATCAAAGACTCAAACATGTTATAAACAACATTAAGTAAAGAGTCATGCATTTAATTAACAACTAAATGCTAATCCTAGGTAAACATGTCATAAATATGAAACAAAGAGATGTAGAACATGTAGAGATTACCTAGTCAAAGAATTCAAGACAACCCATGCTTGGATGATGTTAGGAAGAAGCTAGATGCATATGGGAAGTGGTTTGGTTGAGTAAATGTGAGTTCTTAGGAGCTTCTCTCTCTAGGGTTTGAGTTTCTCTCTCTAAGATATGATTTTTAGCTCTCTAAAAGATGTAATTTTTTGCTCTCACACATTTTTTTAGAAGACAAGGCAATATATATAAAGAGATGCAATCAAAATGATGTCGTTTTATGGACAACATCAGAGGTCGCCATTTGTCAGCTTTTCTTCTAAGTCGCAGTTTGCGGTCGCCATTTGCAAATGGCGACCTCTGATGCAACACACAAAAAACCTTCTATGTCGCCATTTGTCTCATGGCGACATAGAAGGTCTCATGGCGACATGGACTATAAATGAAATAAACAAATGCTATTAATGAGTCCTACACATCAATGTCTAAATGAAAATCATATAGACTAAGCTAGAGGGTAAAATAGTCATAAATGTTAGCTATCAACAAACAACTCATCTCAACCAAAATCAAAGACTCAAACATGTTATAAACAACATTAAGTAAAGAGTCATGCATTTAATTAACAACTAAATGCTAATCCTAGGTAAACATGTCATAAATATGAAACAAAGAGATGTAGAACATGTAGAGATTACCTAGTCAAAGAATTCAAGACAACCCATGCTTGGATGATGTTAGGAAGAAGCTAGATGCATATGGGAAGTGGTTTGGTTGAGTAAAGGTGAGTTCTTAGGAGCTTCTCTCTCTAGGGTTTGAGTTTCTCTCTCTAAGATATGATTTTTAGCTCTCTAAAAGATGTAATTTTTTGCTCTCACACATTGTTTTAGAAGACAAGGCAATATATATAAAGAGATGCAATCAAAATGATGTCGTTTTATGGACAAACATCAGAGGTCGCCATTTGACAAATGGCAACCTCTGATGCAACACACAAAAAACCTTCTATGTCGCCATTTGTCTCATGGCGACCTTTTATGGCGACCTCACACCTGATTGTTTTTTCAAGAAAAAAACATTATGTCGCCATGGCGACACCATCAAATGGCAACCCACACAAATGGCGATAATGCCATGTTATCCACTTTGTGTACAATGCAAGTGAAACATTTGAATGCATCCTAATACCTATCATGTCATGGCATTTCAATGAACAAGATACAATCAATAAAACATGCATGAAGTGATATTCAAGAACATGAATGCACACAATATAAAAACACACAACATACAAGTATTAGAAATATGTATAAGTTGTGAGCATGTGCAACTAGATCTCTTCAAGAAGCAAGTCAAGTGATTACCTTTCGCTCTTGCTCTTGAAGTCACGTTGGAAAGTCCGGAAGCTTGCCAATCACAACAACATAAGCTACCCGTTACACACCAATCCCAATATGGTTTGTCATGAAATAAGCCAATAAAAAATGAGGCACTTACACTTAATGTGCTTAATTTAGTAACTATTTGTCACTCTAGGGTCTTACTTGCACTTTCTTGGGCTAGTCTCATCCTTTTACTGCTTAAGTTGAGGGGACTCGGTGCTCATGCACCTTGTTCTAATAGTGGAGATTGACTAGTGAGTTCACAAACACAAGCCTTTAAAGAGCGCATTTATAAGTGTGATCATTTTTCATTCTTAAACACAATTCTCGTCATGTGTATCTTTTGCCATAGGACATGCATCTTAATTTGTGGATTGCTTGATGAAGACTTACATTGCCTTGATAAGATGGATTTGTTAACATGATTTTAGGCAATGTGTATGAAATTAACTACTTATATTAGCCTAAACACTTCTCCATGTCCCTTATTGTGTGCTCCATAGCCAACTTTAAGTCCAAACACTTACCTTTCATTTGGAACCACAAAATAACCATATAACCACAAGCCTAAACACATGCCTACCGTACCCTTGTTGTCAATCATGTTAGGAAGTGTAGTCGTGGTGGTTGAAAGGTGAAAAGCTCTCATATGTTTAAAATAGCATGTACTTAGGCAATATTTATAAGTATGCAAAGCTAAAGGCTCACAAATGTAAAAGTGCTAAAATATGCACTTAGAGCCTAAATTGTCAAATGTATAATGTGCAATAATAATAATAATAATAATAAAGTCTTGAAATTTTAATGTAAGTACTCACAAATGTAGAGTACACAATGTGAAACACAAGTATGTGAAAATTAAGCCTAGACGCTAGTGATCAAAGATAGGAAGCAAGTAAAGCTAAAGTATGGGTGTGTAATGTAAGTGTGTCTTAGTATGGTTGGTGACCTTTGAATTTGAATTTCTATTCTTTTGTTCACCACATTTCAACCCATGGCCCCATTATAACCCAAGGGAAAGACCGCCTATTTGATCTACGAAGAAGTCTAGATTGGGAATGTTTGTTGAAGCATGATCTTCCATGTCCATTGCATTTGATTCCTTCTTAGGCTAGTTCACAAAGAAATTAGCGGTCTTTCAATGACAAATTGTATGCAATGCATCAGATTCCTATGCATAAACTCTAGTTTTACATACATTGCATAAGTGTAAACTTAGGACTCCGAGTGGTAAGAAAAGAGAGAATCCACATGAGGCTTAGAGTCAAAGCGAATTATGCTCGAGATGTGAGAGTGAGTAGTCCCTAATATGAGGGTGCTTTTTAGATGTGGGATTCATGATTGTGCAAGTTTACCTTGGAGTGCCTTCAAGTTGCCTTAGAACGTTTTGCATGAGTCTACTCCTCTCTATCACACTCCATTGTATATAATCACTAGTTAGAAATGTGGTTTTGTGTCTAGGAAATAAAATTTTTAGTTAAGAGTCATGTCTTATGTCTTTGATTGTTTTGTTTTGAATTTGCTCGAGGACGAGAGCAAAGGTTTGGTTTGGGGGTATTTGATCATACCAAAATTGTGTTTTATTTTGGCCCTTATTTCCATATCCTTTATCTTGTTTTCGTGTGTATTTGTGTGTTTTATAGGCTCTTTTCTAGTGATTGCAGGCATTCAATGTATTTTAGGTATTGTAGATGGAAAGCGGGATTTTCGGGTGCGAAACAAGTCAAAGTTCAAGGAATGGAGCTAGATATGCACATTTCCCCCCGGGGTCCCAATTTTCCCCGTCCCCATCCCCATTTGGGGATTTTTTTTAGGGGGAAAATGGGGAAATGGGGGGGGGGATGGGGATGAAAATCATCCCCAAATTGAAATGGGAATGGGGATGGGGATGGGGGGACCCCTCCCCATCCCCATTTCCCCATTTTCTCTACAATTATGTTGAAATGAGGATGGGGATGGGGATGGGGATGGGGGGGAGGTCCCCCATCCCCATTTCCCCATTTCCCCCAATTATATATAATAATATAAATATAATTATAATATATATATTTTATATTTTTTTTATTCTTTGAAAACCTAACTCCCTAACCCTAAGTATATATACAATTTTACTCATTTTAACTTCAAGACCTAAAACCTAAAACCTAAAGTTGCTCTCATTTTCTCAACAATTAGTTGTTATTGTAATGAACTAGTGAATTTTAAAATACTTTATTTTGTATTTATAATGCACTAATGAATTTTATTTTATATTTGCAATGGAATGTTTGATTTTTCAGTTTAATTTGTAATTTTTATTCAAATGAGGAGATGGGGGAACGAGGGAAACAAGGGAACGGGGAAACGGGGAAAAATGGGGAAAAACGGGGAAAATGGGAAATTGGGGATGGGGATGGATATAGGTCCCCCTAAAATTCCCCATCCCCATTTTCCCCAAATGGGGAAATGGGGAGGGATGAGGGAAGGGTCTAGGTATTGGGGATGGGGATGGGGATGGGGGGACCTATATCCATCCCCATTCCCCAAATGTGCATCTCTAAATGGAGCCCAATGGGTTGGTCTTATCGTGGGTCCAGACCAGTATACGGAAGCAACGACACCAAAGCACATTGGCTCAGAAATGCAAGTGTCAGTGCGAAGGTGATCCTAACCAAGCACTTCCAAGACCTCGCGGGTCCATACCAGCGCATCAACCGCGCAACAAAGAGTCAACAAATTGCAAAAGTGCCCTGATGGTGGGTAATGTGTGGGTCTCAACTAGCGCAATGGACCCGTGAACCGAAAAATGAAAAGTTCATAAATTTCCTAGTGCACGGGTCCCTACCTACACACCTACCAGCGCATTACCAGCGCATTACTGGTCCAGATTTGCTTACATCAACATTTCAGACCTATTTTCGGCATGGGTATAAATACGTCCTTTTTTGATTTCACCCACATGGCCTGACAAGTCTTAACTCACACATTTTCCGACTTTGACATCATCTAGATCTAGTTTTTCTCCTACCATATCCAAACACATCTTGCATCAGTTCCTCAGCAATTTTCACACCAAATCCACCATTCTTACTTTCATTTCATTTCTACTCAAGGAAGGACACTAGGAGATTGGATTGGAGCTTCAACAAAAGAGGTCTCTACATGGGTCTTCTCTCTCTCTCTCTCTTCTCTTAGTTATTATCTTGTAATTGTCATGAGTAGCTAAATCACCGACTAAAGGGTTGATGTGATTCATTTGTGAATCTTGGGCATTTGTATATGAACTCTATCTTTTATAATATCAAATATGTTTCATTCTTTGATTTAATTGTTTTCAAGAATTAATTTGCCTTAGATTGCACACTACTCTTTTTGCAAGTTGTTTGAGAAATTATTTGAGTGGTTACCTAGGTATACACTTTACTTGGTTTTCTAAAGACTTAATTGAATGGAAGGATTGAGCAAGAGTGCTCTCCTCAAGTGAGATCCGGACTCTATAATCTCAATTTTTATCTAATCTCAAATGGGCGGTCAATTTTATACACTCAAGGTTGATCACTTGTGAGAGATTAAGAATCAACACTATACACTCTAGGTTGGTTACATTATAAAGAGATTAGTCCCTTATTGATAGATGTGCATTCATAGAAATTCTCTTGTGAGTAGTCAACACTATATACTCTAGGTTGGTCACTCATGAGGGATAGACAATCAACACGTACTATAAACTCTAGGTTGATTGCATTGGATTAATGTACATCCTTGAGAGTTCTTGATTTGCCCATTATTTGCTTGTTGGATCCATCGACTCCTTAGTCTTCATTATCATACATTCACACCATTTTCACTAACTTAGTTTTATCTTAGTTAATTATATTGTAGTTTTAATCTCTAGTTAATCAATTTTCCAAACCAATCATCACATTTTTACTTTTAAGCATAACTAGAATTTTTTGAAAAGGCATAACTAGAATTAGAGTGTCAATTTAGTCATTGCTATCCTACGATCCCTGTGGACGATACCTCACTTACCATTATACTTGTTTTGAAATATTTTGAGTACATTTGAGGTCTTTTATAAATTATTTTGACAAACGAAATTCTACACCAAAACGGCTCTTGTCAATATGCTTATCATCCGAGTTAGCTCCAAAATCTGCTCCAACTAATCAAGCCTTGCCATTTCAGCATTGAAATCATGACATCATAACCTTATTTGAGTCAATCCGATAACATACTAAACAGCATCGTATTGATAAGTAGAGAAAAGAGGTTGGACCAAGTTGTGGATCACAGAACTTGGGCTTCACTTTGCTTCTTCTGGGTTACTGGTTTGGGCCTCCAAATGACTTCATGATGGGCTAACAATATGAACAGGTATGCCATCTAAGAAAATGGTAATTCAATCTATTTTCATATACAATTTATATATCACAGTTAAATATCTCATCCACAATGACACATAAAATATACATAAATTATTCATTCATAATCAGACATTAGAAAACATATAACAGTATTAACTTCCCTCGGTTTTATTTTACTATGCTGGGTGAGTCCTGATACCAATTAATGGCTACATGATTCTCATACAATTAATAATTCCCTAAAACGCCCGGAGAACAGCAAGTCAGAAATGTGATTTACTATGAAAGTAAACAAATAATAAATAAAAATTTGACAAGCAATTCAAAATGATTTACATTTACGTTTCAAATATTGTGTGAGGGGGAACAGTAAAGAAAAAAAAAAAAAAAGAGTTTCAAAGTTCCTTAGTGCAGCAAAGTACTACTCTCCCGAATATATTTCTATCTTGCTTCCTGATTTAAAATACAGCATTAATATCAGATGGTTTCTTCGGTGCTTCCAAACTTCTATTTAAGTCATCTAGCTAGTCTCCCTAAAAACCAAAAGCTTTGGCCAACTAAGCACCAATTCCAGAAGACTTACGACCTGGTCTTGCCTCTTCTTTAAATGTCTTGTTTAAAGAAGACATTGATATTTATTAATGTCTTGTTTCCATAGAGTTTCCATAGAATTGCCAATGTGCGTGCATGTGTCCTCATTCTACTATATCTTTGTATATTTTTGCTACTGTATTATAAGAATTAGCTGCAAATAACCAAAACATTCCCTGAAAATTGTCAAAAATAATCATATAAATTATATAAATTTTGTAATTTTACCGTCTTTCTGGTTTAGTACTGTTAAATGCATTTTGTTAGTGTGAAATATTTTTCTTCATTTTCTATATCTTGGTGCAGGGCTTGTTGAGGGTATGATTCTCCCACGAAGTTCCTAGCTAGAGGACAAGTTATCATGCATCTTTTTTACAGAAAAGCTAGCTGCAGAATACACCTACAGATTAAATTCCGATTTTGGGAAGTGAATTGGAAGTTTAAAACACAATTAAGCTGAGTGAATAGAACATTTTGTTTAAAATAATGTATGCTAAGAACGGGCCACCAGAAAAGCTTCTGGCTGCGCTAATGTATCTCAGTTATGTTTTTATTAATTATAAATCGTGTACACTAGTCACTAGCTATTCAACTTTGATTTTGACGTTGTAATCTGTTTGTGGATAAAATGCTTTCAATATTTCAAAATTTAGTTTAGATGGTAATATTTGTCACCATTCTTACATATAACTTTTGTCATATGGTCCACAAGTTGGGGGCCTTGCAAATATAGCCCATCCCAACAATGATTTTTAGGAAATAGCCCATTGGGAAAAAAAGTGCATATGTAGCCTTTCTTGATATTGACTTTCTAGGAAATAGCCCTTGTAAGACAATAATGCCCTTCACAATTAAACCGTGCAAAATGACTCAATTACCCTCTTACATTGTGTAAGGACGAAATTGCCCTTCTCTTTTTCTCCTTCAGTTGACTGAAGAAAACCAAAACTTTCAGAAATTTCGTCTTCTCCATCCTTCTCCTGTCGACCGGAATTGTCTCCATCAAAGTTGGGTCAGTCATTCTTCCTTGGTTCTTCTTCTCCATCGTTCTCCTGTCGACCGGAATCCACTCCATCGAAGTTGGGTCCTCTCCGCTGGAATCTTTCTACCGACCGGAATCTCGACGGCGACGGCGACCGGAATGTTGACAGTGCCGCCACCTCCTTCAATCGAGCTTCACTGTAAGTCCCGTCATCACACTTAAGTTTCCCATGTTATTGAATCTCTCGGTCTTTTGTTGTTGCCTTGTTTAAATTTGAGACGTTTTTGATAGAATGAGGGATTGATTGTTTCCCATGGTTTTGGATTTGTTGCCCATGAATTGGGGTTTTTGTATGTAGTATTTTTGGGTTTAGTTAAGGTGTTTGATGAAATGCCACATTAAGCTCTTAAGAGGGGCAGTATTATTGTAGTTAAGGTATTTAGTTATGTTGGGTGCACACATCGTCCTCACTATCACATGAATAACTGGAAGAAAATGCACTCTGGTGAATAGTGTTGTATGGTTTGTTTTCACATTTATTGTGTTGTATGGTTTGGTGGGGAAAAGGTTTAGGGAATTTGTATGTGATTTTCTGAGGGTTGATGGTGTATGGATGATTGTTTGTGTTGATCGGTGCTGAACCAAAAGAGGTTTCGCTATTGTTGTTGATTGATGGTGTATGTATATTTGTTTGTGTTGATCTGTGTTGGTTGTGGATGGTGTATGTATATTTGTTTGTGTTGGTGTATGGTGTATGCATATGGTTGACCAAAACAGGCCCCTGTTATTGATCCCATTTGATTTTGCTTTTGTTATTGGCTGCTGTTATTGATTGTTTGTGGAAATTGGAAACATAAGATGAGCTAAGCCCAGGAGGAATGTGTAGGCCTGGGAAGAATGTTTTAGGCCTGGGAACCATTCGTAGGCCTAAAAGAATTGTTCCTAGGCCCTGACCTGATTTGAATGACAGTAATTGTTGTTGTTATAACTGTTATTGACTGAATTATTTTAATTTTTTTTCAGGGTCTAAGGATACCATGTCTTGGGTGTTAGTTAAGTGTAGTGAGCATTCGAAGCATAACGCATTGACAAGTCCTATTTCGTTTTCAATACGTCCAACTAAAAAAGACAAGGGAGCATACGAGGAATTGGTGGAAACGATATACCAGCGGACAGAGGTTAGTAGAGACCAAATTCAGTTGAAGCTAACTTCGCATGTGGAAACGGGGGATGATAAACTTACATTGTCTATTGTGAGTGACGACGATGTACAGTTTGTGATTATGCATAAGGAAAAAGGTTGGGCCAGAATTGATGTTGAATTTGTCAACAAACATGAATTTCGATCTCCACCAAATCAAATACAATCAGAATGTACAGTCTCTCCTGTTAAACACACCGATATTCCACGGTCTCTGGGCAGTACTCCTAACTTTAAATCAGTTAGTGGCAGCAATAATCCGGTTGCTTCACCCGGATTTACATCAGCAGGAAATGAACAACCGACGCCAGCATCTACTACCAAGCATGTAGTTGTGGATAGTTCTGAAAGCATAGATAGTTCAGGAAGGTCTGATAGTTCTAACACCAGTGATACAGAAGAGGAGAGTGCTGATGATGGTGGGCTAGCGGCAAGAGTTCCTGTAACAAAAGAACGAGGGGTGAGTGGAACAGCCAACAGTTCTTCACCATCCTTGAACACACGGTGGACAGTATCAGGTTCAGATCTTTACTCAATACCCGCCGTTCGATCAGTGGATGTGTTTCAAAATCCAGGGGACCAAGGTCCATTATACAAAGGATAGATGTTCAAGGACAAGCCTACATTGAAGAGTGCTGTAGGGTCGTATGCATTTAGAGAGAGGTTTGAGCACAGGATTTCACGATCTTCCAATACACGATTCACTGCGCAATGTAGTCAGAGAAGTTGTGGATGGGTTCTTCGTGCATGGAAGTCGAATAGGGGGACTTATTGGCATGTGAAGGCGTTTGTCAATGAGCACACATGTGAGAGAAATGACAACTACAACGTTGAATTCAAACGTGTAAGTGCTGCTGTGATAGGGGATTTGTATGCAAGTAAATATCGTGATCCCGGGCGCATAATCCGTCCTAAAGATATAGTTTTTGAGATGATGGACCAGCATGGCATACACCTCTCGTACAACAAAGCCTACAGGTCCAAGGAGCACGCTTTGAATCAGGTATTCGGTGATCCTTGGGAATCCTTTCAGAGGTTGCCGTCTTATTTTTATGTTTTGGAACAAGCGAACCCCGGGACTGTGACAAAGATCAAGACCGACACGAGAAACCGGTTGAAATATGCATTCATGGCAATTGGAGCCTCTATAGAGGGGTTCAATTCTGTTATTAGGCCGGTTATATGCATCGATGCTACCCACTTGAAGGCTAGGACTAGGGGTGTTTTGTTAGTTGCGGTGTGCAAAGATGGAAACGGGATGATATACCCTTTGGCATTTGGGTTTGCAAACTCTGAATGCACAAAGTCTTGGACTTGGTTTTTGAAGAAACTCCGTAAAGGGATCCAAAATCCGGACCGTGTGATGTTAGTATCGGATCGGCACAATGGTATATTCAATGCAATGGAAGCCATATTCCCAGATGTCGCACATGGGATTTGTGTGTACCACATGGCACAAAATCTGAAAAGATTTTGCAAGCAGAGGGATGATGTGATGATTCTTTACTATTGTGCTGCGTATGCATACCGTATGGAGGACTTTGACCGTTTCATGGGTGAGTTGAAACAAACTTCTCCTAAGGTTTACGATGAGCTCCTGGCCGTTGGGGTAGAGAAGTTTTCACGTGTACATAGTCCTAGACTAAGGACCTCTTTTATGACCACCAACATTGCCGAGTCAATGAATTCTTGTCTACTTTCGGTCCGAAAATTGCCTATCACAGCAATGGCGGAATGTATCAGAGATTTGTTGCAAAGGTGGTTCTACGATCGTCGAAAAAATGCACATGAAATGTCTACATACTTGACAACGTTTGCAGACGAACACATCAAAGATCGTTTAGATACAGCAAATAAGTCTGAGATTCACCCCATTCACCATAAAACATTTAATGTAGATGACAAATGGATTCCTAGAATCATCGACCTTGAAAACAGTTCTTGCTCATGCCGTGAATGGGATTTAGATGAGTTGCCGTGTTGTCATGCAATGGCGGTTGCTAGGTATGGTTCCCGGTCTTTTAAGTATGTACATTTATCTGTTATGGGTTATTTTACAAACTTGAATTTGTGTTTGTTGGTGTGTTAGGTTCAAAGGTATGTCAATCAACTCAATGGCTTCTGACCGTTACACAACAGGATATCTTAAACATGCTTATGAAATGGCTGTGAACCCTGTTCCGGATCCTGAATCTTGGGACATTCCTGATGCAATCCGGAACCGTATTGTATTGCCATGGAAGAAAAAAAAGCTGCCAGGAAGACCAAAGAAGTTGAGGATACCATCCGCCGGGGAGAAAAGAAAAAGAAAGTTACAATCTTGTTCAAAGTGTGGAAATAAAGGACACAATAAATCAGCTTGTCCAGAACCATCGTCCAGCACAAGCAAACCAGCCAAAAAACCCCAATCATGTGGCATAAGTAAGAAAGAAGGTCACAATAGACTGAAGTGTCCGGACAAGCCACTCGAGCCTACCTTCACTGTCATGAACGAAGGGAATGTCGCTGGGCCTACAGTCTAAGTGTCTTGGGTGGGTGCTGAACCAAAACAGTTATTGGCTGCTGATATTGCTGTTTTTATTGGCTGGGGCTGCTGTTATTGCTCTTCAAACAGAATATGAGTGAAGCCCGTGAGTAATGTTTTAGGCCTGGGAACGGTTCCTAGGCCCAAACATTGTTGTTCCTAGGCCTGTAAATTGTTTCCCAGGCTCAGTTGTCTGTTGTTGCCACGTCATCAGTTGCCATGGTGCATTGAATTTTGATTAAAATAATTTTTTAAAAAATTTGTATTATATCGTGGCCGCCATATTTTCGTATTCGAAGGAAACCTCTTAAGCCTGGGAACGGTTCTTAGGAACAGCATAATTGGTTCCTAGGCCTGAAAATCGTTTCCCAGCCTCAGTTGACCTTGGACATATTTAATAGCCACGTCATCTGTCTTCCTCGGTTGTGGTGCTCAAAACAACGAACTAAGCTCAGGAACCGGTACTTTAAGACTAGGAATTACTACTAGGCCCATGGCGTATTTAATATTGATTTAAATTATTATTATTAAAAATTTGTATTATTTTTCCAATTGCATAGGATGTTATTTACAAGCGGTGTGCACCCATCGGAATCGATTTAGGAAGTGTAAATGTAACGCGGGATATCGATTCAACAACGTGATCAACTTACATGTTTTCGAAACAACTCTTAGGCACTTAGGGGTTTATGGTTGAAAGGGTTATTTACTAAAGGTGTGTAATGGGTAGGGACGTACTTGCTCGACCGTCAGATGATCTCGAAAATCCACGTACATATTTCCATTGATACCCATTCATCGTTGGACCGTGCCGATCGTTGATATTATATCGTGGCCGCCATATTTTCGTATTCGAAGGAAACCTCTTAAGCCTGGGAACGGTTCTTAGGAACAGCATAATTGGTTCCTAGGCCTGAAAATCGTTTCCCAGCCTCAGTTGACCTTGGACATATTTAATAGCCACGTCATCTGTCTTCCTCGGTTGTGGTGCTCAAAACAACGAACTAAGCCCAGGAACCGGTACTTTAAGACTAGGAATTACTACTAGGCCCATGGCGTATTTAATATTGATTTAAATTATTATTATTAAAAATTTGTATTATTTTTCCAATTGCATAGGATGTTATTTACAAGCGGTGTGCACCCATCGGAATCGATTTAGGAAGTGTAAATGTAACGCGGGATATCGATTCAACAACGTGATCAACTTACATGTTTTCGAAACAACTCTTAGGCACTTAGGGGTTTATGGTTGAAAGGGTTATTTACTAAAGGTGTGTAATGGGTAGGGACGTACTTGCTCGACCGTCAGATGATCTCGAAAATCCACGTACATATTTCCATTGATACCCCTTCATCGTTGGACCGTGCCGATCGTTGATATTATATCGTGGCCCCCATATTTTCGTATTCGAAGGAAACCTCTTAAGCCTGGGAACGGTTCTTAGGAACAGCATAATTGGTTCCTAGGCCTGAAAATCGTTTCCCAGCCTCAGTTGACCTTGGACATATTTAATAGCCACGTCATCTGTCTTCCTCGGTTGTGGTGCTCAAAACAACGAACTAAGCCCAGGAACCGGTACTTTAAGACTAGGAATTACTACTAGGCCCATGGCGTATTTAATATTGATTTAAATTATTATTATTAAAAATTTGTATTATTTTTCCAATTGCATAGGATGTTATTTACAAGCGGTGTGCACCCATCGGAATCGATTTAGGAAGTGTAAATGTAACGCGGGATATCGATTCAACAACGTGATCAACTTACATGTTTTCGAAACAACTCTTAGGCACTTAGGGGTTTATGGTTGAAAGGGTTATTTACTAAAGGTGTGTAATGGGTAGGGACGTACTTGCTCGACCGTCAGATGATCTCGAAAATCCACGTACATATTTCCATTGATACCCCTTCATCGTTGGACCGTGCCGATCGTTGATATTATATCGTGACCCCCATATTTTCGTATTCGAAGGAAACCTCTTAAGCCTGGGAACGGTTCTTAGGAACAGCATAATTGGTTTCTAGGCCTGAAAATCGTTTCCCAGCCTCAGTTGACCTTGGACATATTTAATAGCCACGTCATCTGTCTTCCTCGGTTGTGGTGCTCAAAACAACGAACTAAGCCCAGGAACCGGTACTTTAAGACTAGGAATTACTACTAGGCCCATGGCGTATTTAATATTGATTTAAATTATTATTATTAAAAATTTGTATTATTTTTCCAATTGCATAGGATGTTATTTACAAGCGGTGTGCACCCATCGGAATCGATTTAGGAAGTGTAAATGTAACGCGGGATATCGATTCAACAACGTGATCAACTTACATGTTTTCGAAACAACTCTTAGGCACTTAGGGGTTTATGGTTGAAAGGGTTATTTACTAAAGGTGTGTAATGGGTAGGGACGTACTTGCTCGACCGTCAGATGATCTCGAAAATCCACGTACATATTTCCATTGATACCCCTTCATCGTTGGACCGTGCCGATCGTTGATATTATATCGTGGCCCCCATATTTTCGTATTCGAAGGAAACCTCTTAAGCCTGGGAACGGTTCTTAGGAACAGCATAATTGGTTCCTAGGCCTGAAAATCGTTTCCCAGCCTCAGTTGACCTTGGACATATTTAATAGCCACGTCATCTGTCTTCCTCGGTTGTGGTGCTCAAAACAACGAACTAAGCCCAGGAACCGGTACTTTAAGACTAGGAATTACTACTAGGCCCATGGCGTATTTAATATTGATTTAAATTATTATTATTAAAAATTTGTATTATTTTTCCAATTGCATAGGATGTTATTTACAAGCGGTGTGCACCCATCGGAATCGATTTAGGAAGTGTAAATGTAACGCGGGATATCGATTCAACAACGTGATCAACTTACATGTTTTCGAAACAACTCTTAGGCACTTAGGGGTTTATGGTTGAAAGGGTTATTTACTAAAGGTGTGTAATGGGTAGGGACGTACTTGCTCGACCGTCAGATGATCTCGAAAATCCACGTACATATTTCCATTGATACCCCTTCATCGTTGGACCGTGCCGATCGTTGATATTATATCGTGGCCCCCATATTTTCGTATTCGAAGGAAACCTCTTAAGCCTGGGAACGGTTCTTAGGAACAGCATAATTGGTTCCTAGGCCTGAAAATCGTTTCCCAGCCTCAGTTGACCTTGGACATATTTAATAGCCACGTCATCTGTCTTCCTCGGTTGTGGTGCTCAAAACAACGAACTAAGCCCAGGAACCGGTACTTTAAGACTAGGAATTACTACTAGGCCCATGGCGTATTTAATATTGATTTAAATTATTATTATTAAAAATTTGTATTATTTTTCCAATTGCATAGGATGTTATTTACAAGCGGTGTGCACCCATCGGAATCGATTTAGGAAGTGTAAATGTAACGCGGGATATCGATTCAACAACGTGATCAACTTACATGTTTTCGAAACAACTCTTAGGCACTTAGGGGTTTATGGTTGAAAGGGTTATTTACTAAAGGTGTGTAATGGGTAGGGACGTACTTGCTCGACCGTCAGATGATCTCGAAAATCCACGTACATATTTCCATTGATACCCCTTCATCGTTGGACCGTGCCGATCGTTGATATTATATCGTGGCCCCCATATTTTCGTATTCGAAGGAAACCTCTTAAGCCTGGGAACGGTTCTTAGGAACAGCATAATTGGTTTCTAGGCCTGAAAATCGTTTCCCAGCCTCAGTTGACCTTGGACATATTTAATAGCCACGTCATCTGTCTTCCTCGGTTGTGGTGCTCAAAACAACGAACTAAGCCCAGGAACCGGTACTTTAAGACTAGGAATTACTACTAGGCCCATGGCGTATTTAATATTGATTTAAATTATTATTATTAAAAATTTGTATTATTTTTCCAATTGCATAGGATGTTATTTACAAGCGGTGTGCACCCATCGGAATCGATTTAGGAAGTGTAAATGTAACGCGGGATATCGATTCAACAACGTGATCAACTTACATGTTTTCGAAACAACTCTTAGGCACTTAGGGGTTTATGGTTGAAAGGGTTATTTACTAAAGGTGTGTAATGGGTAGGGACGTACTTGCTCGACCGTCAGATGATCTCGAAAATCCACGTACATATTTCCATTGATACCCCTTCATCGTTGGACCGTGCCGATCGTTGATATTATATCGTGGCCCCCATATTTTCGTATTCGAAGGAAACCTCTTAAGCCTGGGAACGGTTCTTAGGAACAGCATAATTGGTTCCTAGGCCTGAAAATCGTTTCCCAGCCTCAGTTGACCTTGGACATATTTAATAGCCACGTCATCTGTCTTCCTCGGTTGTGGTGCTCAAAACAACGAACTAAGCCCAGGAACCGGTACTTTAAGACTAGGAATTACTACTAGGCCCATGGCGTATTTAATATTGATTTAAATTATTATTATTAAAAATTTGTATTATTTTTCCAATTGCATAGGATGTTATTTACAAGCGGTGTGCACCCATCGGAATCGATTTAGGAAGTGTAAATGTAACGCGGGATATCGATTCAACAACGTGATCAACTTACATGTTTTCGAAACAACTCTTAGGCACTTAGGGGTTTATGGTTGAAAGGGTTATTTACTAAAGGTGTGTAATGGGTAGGGACGTACTTGCTCGACCGTCAGATGATCTCGAAAATCCACGTACATATTTCCATTGATACCCCTTCATCGTTGGACCGTGCCGATCGTTGATATTATATCGTGGCCCCCATATTTTCGTATTCGAAGGAAACCTCTTAAGCCTGGGAACGGTTCTTAGGAACAGCATAATTGGTTCCTAGGCCTGAAAATCGTTTCCCAGCCTCAGTTGACCTTGGACATATTTAATAGCCACGTCATCTGTCTTCCTCGGTTGTGGTGCTCAAAACAACGAACTAAGCCCAGGAACCGGTACTTTAAGACTAGGAATTACTACTAGGCCCATGGCGTATTTAATATTGATTTAAATTATTATTATTAAAAATTTGTATTATTTTTCCAATTGCATAGGATGTTATTTACAAGCGGTGTGCACCCATCGGAATCGATTTAGGAAGTGTAAATGTAACGCGGGATATCGATTCAACAACGTGATCAACTTACATGTTTTCGAAACAACTCTTAGGCACTTAGGGGTTTATGGTTGAAAGGGTTATTTACTAAAGGTGTGTAATGGGTAGGGACGTACTTGCTCGACCGTCAGATGATCTCGAAAATCCACGTACATATTTCCATTGATACCCCTTCATCGTTGGACCGTGCCGATCGTTGATATTATATCGTGGCCCCCATATTTTCGTATTCGAAGGAAACCTCTTAAGCCTGGGAACGGTTCTTAGGAACAGCATAATTGGTTCCTAGGCCTGAAAATCGTGGTGCTCAAAACAACGAACTAAGCCCAGTAGTGGATCCCACGTCATCAACCAGGTAGTGGATCCCACGTCATCAGCATGGCTGACGATCCCACCAAATCTTCTTCTTCTGATTACAGCCTGTCTCCCACCCTTGCTTATGCCTTAGTCAAACCCAACACTTATATCGATACACCCTTCTTACTGATGTGAATCCTTCATCTAGTCCCATCTTCATCTTCTTCTCTCATTTACTGAGATAGAAATCCTTCATCTTCTCCCATCGTCCTTCTTCCTTCATCTTATTCTCAGAACTAACATCTCCTTCTACCATCACAAAACCTTTTTTTCGAACACCAATGGGGAAGAATTCTGTTTATGTGGTTTTCATAGGAAGGAAAACCGGTGTGTTCAGTTCTTGGCCTGAATGTCACGATCAAGTTGTTGGTTTTCCAGGAGCATCTTACAAGAAGTTTAACTCAACCGAGGAGGCATATGAAGCGATAAGTAGACGTGCCGTGCATTCAAGCCCTTCATGTTCTGAATCTTCTTTCAATGTTATAGAGAAAGTATCTGAGAAACAAGGAAGTACTGGTGTCATGTTGTTTATATTTCTACTGGTGTTTGTTTTGGGAGTTATAGTGGGCAAGATCGTTTGACACATCTGTTTTTGATGTTTATTCTGTTGGGTGTTGCTTTATTTATTAATATAAACCGGTTTTTTTTGAGTTCTGATTGAACGAATATATATACTGACAATCTTTGAAATGGGTGTGAACGTAATCGAAAACAAACAGGCAACTTCCATTAACTTTGTTTAAACAAACAAAAACCATAACATCATGTGAGAACAAAAAACCAAAAAAAAACTAAAACAGAACATAAATATTGAAATTTTTTTTTGTTCAGGGTGATGGTGGAACGTTGAAGTCCATCAACCTCTTCTGCAAATGTTCAATAACTTGGTGGAGTCCGTTGATTTCGTTCTCCTTTGCTTCACTGTCAACCCTGGAGTAGATGATTTCAGCCTCTAGATTCTGAAATTTCCCCATCAAAACAGTATAATCATCACGTAGCCGTTTGTAATTCTCCCGCTCCTTGATGACGGTCTCCTCCGCCAGTGCAACCTGTTGACGCATTACTTCCAAACAGGCATTCATCCTCTCCATTTCACTGAACCTGCCGTTTGCTGCCATGTCTGTGTAAAAATGAAAAATCAACTGATGAAACAAATAACAACCGAGGAAGATTGAGTAACTTTTGGAGGAAGATTGGGTGTTTATATAGTCACCTCATTAGCCTCAATAATCAATGAAATAAACCATTGCAACCAATGAACCGATGAACCGTTGTAGCTCCCTAAATGAAATGAACAGAACGGCGGCGGGTACACTAACCAACGTGACCTTCAATGAAATGAACCGGTGTAAAATAAAGCCACAAATTAATTGCAACCTCTCTCATGCAGGCCTGGGAACATGTGTCATACGCCTGAGAACAATTCTCCTATGCATAGGAACAAGTCCTTAATTCCTTCATTAAAAATTGCAACTACCGTGGGCCTGGGAACAATTGTCCTCGGCCTGGGAACACGTCTTTAAGTCCTTAGCAAGTCCTTAACACCAGCATCCACTAACATGTGTGAGCCTGGGAACAATTCTCCTTTACCTGGAAACAACTCTCCTAGGCCCACAGTCTTTAGCTTTCAGATCAACTCTCCATGTCCATTAGTCCTTACTCGTGGGAAACGGTTCTCGTAGGCCTGGGAACAATTGTGTAGGCATAGGAGATTTGTTCCCAGGCCTAATAGATGTTTTCCAACAATCCTAAACAAAATACATGTGTGGGCCTGGGAACAATTCTCCTTTACCTGGAAACAACTCTCCTAGGCCCACAGTCTTTAGCTTTCAGATCAACTCTCCATGTCCATTAGTCCTTACTCGTGGGAAACGGTTCTCGTAGGCCTGGGAACAATTGTGTAGGCATATGAGATTTGTTCCCAGGCCTAAAAGATGTTTTCCAACAATCCTAAACAAAATACTATCGTGGGCCTGGGAACAATTCTCCTTTGCCTGGAAACAACTCTCCTAGGCCTACAGTCCTTACCCTGGGAACAAGTATATATTTATTTATATATATATATATGTATATATATATCCCCATATATAAATATGCATCTACTGTGAATTAGTCTCTCATTACAGCATGTGACATTAATTTGAAGATCATCTAATGCATCAAAGTTATTGGATAAATACATCAAGTAA
Organism: Acer campestre; assembly: GCA_954870605.1. NCBI lineage: Eukaryota > Viridiplantae > Streptophyta > Magnoliopsida > Sapindales > Sapindaceae > Acer > Acer campestre. The sequence goes on from OX940801.1 coordinate 33,725,556, forward strand.
CAACGATGGTGACTGGGAACATTGTTGGTGACTACAATTACCGTAAGCCTGGGAACAGTCATTAACACTTCAAGAGTTGTTCCCAGGCCTAACCGATTTTTTCTAACAATCCTAAACAAAATACATCAAAATACAATCCTAACAGATTTCCCAACAATTCTGAACTACAGAAAACATTCTGAACAAATTACATGATTCCTAAGCTGTACATGATTCCTAAGCTGTAGAAGTCTATGGGGAGTTACGGAGTTGACCATTTGTGTAAATGTCAATTGCAATGGCCTTTCTGATGTTTTTGATATTCTTCTGTCCAAAAACACTTTTCCATGGAGTTGGTACTCCAGCCATAATCAACTCGGCATACTTCATTAAAAAGGCACCACAACTGTTTCTGTTTAAATGATGGGAAATGTCATACATTAGTATTTGTAGGAAAGTGAATAAAGTGCAGAAAAAGTAAATAAATCTGTCAAACATACCCATCATCTTGTTGTGGAATGTGATCGCTATGCATGCTTTCAGCTGTGAATGGGGTCCCATGAGGATCCATCTTCATATGTTCGTAGTACCCTGCATGCTTCAACACAGATGGAAACAGGTAAAGCAGGCCTCGAATATCCTTCAGCCGAGGACTATATCCGCTCCTCCGTTCATTCAATGAGTCATAAACCCATACTTTTCCTTCCTTCAGAATTACATGGCATAACAGCCAATGATCATCATTAACGTGGCACGGAATGAGCACCTGTTTGTAGAAGCGATGCAAATTATTTCGGGAATTAGATAAGATAATGACAACACAACATCATTTCCAACAACTTACTGAATCCAACTGCCACCAAGGTTCAGGGTACAGAAGTTGACTCCCTGTAACATGTCTCAAGATGTCTGAACTGGGCTGGTAATTTAAAGGAAGGAATTCTGGGTACTCTTCCCAGACGTTGACAGCTTTTGGAGAGGGATCACTGGTCTTCTTGACCTTTTTTTTTCGATCTTTTTTGGCTTGAGGAGAAGGAGGAGAATTAGTTTCTATTGGCTGACTTCTTTCCTGGTCTTCCTTCAATTCTCGGGCTATGTCCCTCTGGGTGTCCAGCAGTTTCATTTCATCTGCCCACATCTTGCTTATGCTTGGCTGTCATCAAAAAATACATTCATGAACACTTTTTCATAAACATGCAAAAACACATTTTCAAAAACTGTTTCACATACTGTATCAGATAACTATGGTGATACTTACGAAGAAACATGTGTTCACAAATCCAATTTTCTGCGCATAGTTCAGCTCACTGCTCGATCGCCTCCTCCATAGGATATCAAAGTATGAATGAATGTGCTGTGTATATGCAGTGATGTATGTTACAAAATAAGTTACAGAAAGGGTTAATAACCAGGAAGAAATAGATAGTCCCCTAGTTAAATTATGTTACCAATTCCGAAATCCACGTTTCGACGTTGACCAGGTCTTTAAAATGTTGACGCGTCATTGGAATGATTTGACCCGTATAAATACTATTAAAAAATAGATACATAACATTAGTATAGATATTAAAAATTGAATACAACAGATCACAGGAATGGAATATTACCTAACTTGGTCGTTGTTCTTCAGGAAAGAAGTGAACTCAACTAGGTCTATATCTTCCTCGTTTGCCTTTGATTTCTTTGTTTTCTTTGGCATCGGATCTGTGTATGGGTCATCGAGATACCTTGACCGCTTTCGACCCCTTTGTTTGTCAACGTCTCGATATTCAACATTCGGGTCTGCCTTAGTAAGTGCCACAACACTACTGGGGAAGTTCTGGCCTAGGAAAAACACCGGGGATGGGTATTCTTCCAAGTCAAGGATAGATTTATCCCCCGAGTCCTACAAGCCAATTAAATATGTAGTAAAGTACAAACCATTGCTATACTCATATGCATCACAAAAACACTATTATAGAAATGTTCACTAAATCCTAACAGAATTGTTCCCAAACCCCTAACACAATCCTTTCCCAGGCCGAACATAATTGTTCCCAGGCCTCGACCATATACTAACATAAACACTATTATCCTTAGTTATAGATATAACTGACAAAACCACTATTATATTTATAGAATGTACCTCGAGCATCACATCACCCTCGGTTGCAGTAGACCCAACAGGCAAAAGAGCCTCAACAACATCCTCATGTTTGTCAACATCTTGCTTCTGAGTCACTTCTTCAACATCCTCCTGAGCAGCAGCCACATCACAACCATCATCCTTAACACCAGCATTATCACCAGCATTCCTCCTCACATCACAAGCATCCTCCTCAACACCAGCATTATCACCAGCATTCTCCTCACCAGCACCCTCCTGCACACCAGCAGCCTTATCAACACAATCCTCCTGCACACCAGCAACCTTATCAACACAATCCTCCTGCACAACAGCAGCCTCCTGCACACCAGCAACCTTATCAACACCAGCATTCTCCACACCAGCAGCCTCCTGCACACCAGCAACCTTATCAACACAATCCTCCTGCACACCAGCAGCCTTATCACCAGACTTATCAACACCAACATCCACATCATCAATAGACTGATCACCACCAATAGCCTTATCATCGACGGCCTTATAACCACCAAGACCCTCCTCATCAGTAGCCTTATCAACAACAACATTGGCCTCATCAGAAATCTTGTCATCACCAACAACAGCAGCATCTTTATGACCACCCTTCTAAACATCAACAATTCAACATCAATAAATTAGTGGTATTATTAACGACTACAGTATTATATATAAATAATAATATGTTTATCAACAACTTTATGCATCTAACCTTCATCTCATTTCTAATCTTTGCAAATTCATCTTTACAAAAGTCAACAATACGTTGCTCGCTATCAGCTATAGCAGCACGTAACTCTGCATATAATTCTGGGATTGTGGAAGGCACCTGAATTATGCAATAATTAATACTACAATACATACAAGAATAGCTTACTATAAGTCTAAAACCAAATAGTGTAGATGGAATCATACCTTAGAATTCCCATCGGGGAATAGACGCTTCTTCGAAGGGGGGGAATATTCACCCGAAAATGTACTTCCAGTTTTCCTCACTGAGCCTCCTATCTCCTGCTTCTTAATAGAAGCGTCAATCCCATCACTGTCATTTACTTCATCGTCATCACCACCAACAACCTCTTCTTCCACTTTACTTGGAGGTGGAGGAAGAGCCAACTTCTCTCTCTTCTTTGAAGTTAGTGGATGACACACGCGTTTCAAGTTCAATGACTTGAAGTAATCTGTACCTTTTTCATACTTTTCAACTCCCCAATCAAATAAAGCCATCTGCATATTGTGAACTATCAATTATTACCGAATATCCAAAGATAATTATCCCTATATAGCTAAAAAGAAAGGGTCATTGAGTACACACCTGGGAGTTGAATGTTGATTCAATATCCTGAATCTTTTCATCAAATGCCCATCTACTGAACCGGGGATACCCCGTACCAACTCTCTGTCCGACCAAACCATCAAAACGAATTATCCTCTCCATGGCCCATACCTATACAATTTCAACTAACAAATATCAATATAGGAAACACAATAACAATTCAACAAAGTATGAAACGGGAAACACAGTAACAGTTTTGCTATGCTGAAAATATGCTGTATTAGTCTCATTTAAACCTTACCTGAAGTGCTAGAGGGAACCCGGACAAATTGTAGGTATAATACTTCGATTTCTTATCTTTCTTCTCTTGCACACTCTTCTCTTCCACTCTCTTCTCTTCCACTCTCTTCAGCTTCCCTTTCCCTTTCCCTTTCCCTTTCCCTTTCCCTTTCACTTCTACTAACTTCTTGTTCTTCTTCTTGTTCTTTTTCTTTTTGTCTTCTTGTTCTTCTTCTTGTTCTTCTTGTTCTTCTAAGTCTTCTTCTTCTTCTACTGCATTCTTCATTTTCTGCAGCTTCCCCTTCTTGTCTTCCTTCTTTGCTTGACCTCTCAGATTGAGCAGCCGTACATTCAATACACCCTTCAGAAAATAAAATGTTAAACTGAAAATGTAAGAACCCCATGGAAAATTTTTGAATTCTTCTTCCTGTTCGACTAATGTAAACAGCCACCCCGGGATGGCTGTGGTCCGTCCGTCATCCGTGCCAAAGAATTGGCTCACCATGTATATATTCAACATCTTGTACGCATCTTCACTCTCTTCGGACGTCATTTTCCTCAATGTGGCGTACAATACCTTAGCAGTCGGCCTTTTTCCATTGAACATTCTTCTAAGCATCGAATCCTCTGGTACTTTGTTGTTGTCAGCAAAACCTTGGGGCAGCTGTCCCATATTCAACCCGCTGCATAAACAGAATTCCTCTTGGCCGAAACGGGCTTGCGAATTCCCCAACCCAAACCACATCTCATCTTCTCTTTGTCCTTTGGGGAGAATTATTTCTCTTTTCAAAATATTGTGAATAAGCTGCCCGTAAAGTGTCAACGGTTCTGTCAACTTCAAATATATACCGGAGGGGCCCTCCTCGAATTTTTTTTCCAACCCAAATTTCTGTAGGACCTCCTTCAAGTTTGTCATGAAATATTGGCTACTCCCACTATTTACTCTAGCAGGAACCCAGCTCTCACGGTCTGGGAACCGCCACATGTTTGGATTCAGATTTTTCCTCGGCATCTAAACAAAGAAAACAAAAGGAAAACATCAGTCCCAGGCTTATGAAAATAAGTCCTAGGCTCAAAATTATGCATTTATCATCAGTCCAAGGCTCAAAGATTACATGCATTCTCATTCAACATCAGCAGCTGATTCCTAGGCTCACAAAATACATACATACTTGCTAAAAAATAAAATAAAAAAATACATGCATCCAGTCCTAGGCTCACACATTACATGCATACATTCACAGCAGCTGATTCCTAGGCTCACAAAATACATACATACTTGCTAAAAAATAAAATTAAAAAATACATGCATCCAGTCCTAGGCTCACACATTACATGCATACATTCACAGCAGCTGATTCCTAGGCTCATTGCATCCAGTCCAAGGCTCAAAATTATGCATTTATCATCAGTCCAAGGCTCAAAGATTACATGCATTCTCATTCAACATCAGCAGCTGATTCCTAGGCTCACAAGATACATACATACATACTTGCTAAAAAAAAAAAATTTTTAAAAATACATGCATACATTCACAGCAGCTGATTCCTAGGCTCATTGCATCCAGTCCTAGGCTCAAAATTATGCATTTATCATCAGTCCAAGGCTCAAAGATTACATGCATTCTCATTCAACATCAGCAGCTGATTCCTAGGCTCACAAGATACATACATACATACTTGCTAAAAAAAATTTTTAAAAAAAAATACATGCATACATTCACAGCAGCTGATTCCTAGGCTCATTGCATCCAGTCCTAGGCTCAAAATTATGCATTTATCATCAGTCCAAGGCTCAAAGATTACATGCATTCTCATTCAACATCAGCAGCTGATTCCTAGGCTCACAAAATACATACATACTTCCTAAGAAATAAAATAAAAAAAATGCATGCATACATTCACAGCAGGTGATTCCTAGGCTCATTGCATACAGTCCTAGGCTTATTTATATAAATCAATCCTAGGCACACAAATTACATGCATAATGCTTTTCTTCACTACATGCAAAATAAGTCTTTACTATCTGCAAACGTTTTTCTTCCCTCCCAATACCCAAAACAAAACATTTCCAGTGTAGTTCACAGCAATCAATCAATAATGCTTGCCCTTCAAACATAACACACACGCTCCAAATACACATACAAACACGTCAAAAACACAAACAACAGAACAATCTACCATCCCAAAACACATACACGAACAAACTCCAACAAAAACCCCAAACCACAATTTCCAACAAATTAGTACCTTCAAAGGAATTTGCGTTTTCTAGGGTTTGGGTGCTTCCGTAAATGCCGATGGCGATGGCGACGAGGAGAACGACGAACTTCTGCTTATCCTTCCTCTCTCAATTTCTGGTTTGTTGTTGACTGGGTTTGCGATTTCTTTGTTATTGTCTGGGTTTGGGTGCTTCCTTCAATGCCGACGCCGACGTGAGGGCGACAACACCAACCTTGTGCTTCTCCTTTCTCTCTCTATTTCTAGTTTGAAGTTGTCTGAGTTTGCGGTTTCACACAGAGCAGAGTTTCGAGTTTTGGGTTTGCGATTTCACAGAACAGAGTTTCTGCGACGGCGACGAGGGCAACGGCGACCTTCAACGCAACGGCGACCTTCTTCTGCTTTGCTTCTCCTTCCTCTCACTTTGGGTTTTCTGGTTGTTCTTGTTCTGACCGTTTGTATTATCACAGAGCAGAGTTTTTGTGGGATTTTCAGAGGGAAATTTAGTCACTTTGTGGGGAATCAGAATGGGAGGGTAATTTAGTAAATGTGATCAAGTTTTAATTGTTCAAACATTGAGCGAGGGCATTTCGGGTATTTCAACTTGAGGGCCACTTAAGGGCATAAGGGTAAATGGGGTTGGTAAAGCGGCTAAATCAGCAATTTTTTTACCAAGGGGCTATTTCCTAGAAACACATTGTTGGGAAAGGCTATTTTGGCTAATTTACCCTAAACATAATGTAAAATAATTTTATTTTACTAAACATGGTTTACGTAATATTATTTTAATTATAATCCTACCCTATACTATAGCTAGTTCAAGATATATGGACTTGTGAGCATACGTGTAAAATATGGAACACCAACTTAATTACAAAGTGAACATAAAATAGTAAATTAAGTTAATGCAAACCATCATAAAATGGCCATATATTTTTGCCTATTATTTGTACAGTAATGCTAGACACCCACCAATTTTATATACCAATTTTATATCTCAACTAGTGATGTGTCAAATGAAAAATGGATATATATAAATTACAAGTTGGGATATGAGTTGGACTATCTAGTATTATTCTTATTTTTATTATGTTTTCATCTTTATTCAAGAATCTCAATAAAATATTATTATTCATTTTTAACAATTAATGAAAAAAATTGAAAGTTCCAATATAAACAATATTCTTTTAATTAATGTTTTTTTTAATATAATCTCTAAGTTATATGTCGAATTAACATATTATTTCCCACACCCCCTCTAGAACATAAGCATGGCTTCGTTCTGAGGATGTGGGTATATAGTGAATACATTATCATCGATTAGCATGTAACAGTTTCTAGCTATTCATCAATCCAGAAGAGGAAGTCTCAGGTCTATACAGTAGTTAGTACTGTCCGGATAAAATATTCAGGTTTTCCAACCACTCTCTCATTACTCCACACCTCATCAGTTCACTGAAAAATTCTTGGGTATTCTAGCATGCAACATGCATCCTAGATACCGTCATACACTCATACCATAATAACATATACGCTAAAATTAGTCACATTTCAGGATCTCAACGGGAGATGCATCCCACTTCGTATATAATAGATTCTCTTTGGTTCACTGCAACCTTAGCAACAACTGTTAGGAATTCGATTAACACACAATCAACATGCATAGACACATAATTAATCCGTAAATCAAACCTGAACATGTTTCTATATCATGATTAATCAAACCCTAAATATATATTACTGACCCATATCTTTTCAAGAGAAGATGGAGATATTAGAAAGCGGAAGCGTACCTGAATCCATTGCCGGAGGTTGGTGAATAGGTTGTGATCTTCAAAATTATCACGACCTTTTGTAACCTAAATGTTTCTCTCTTTCTGTGATGGGGATGCAGACAAGTGAAAAAAAATCGTTTAATTTGGGGACCATAACCCTAATATATAATATAAGGTTTGCTATTTCTAATTTGGCCCCTCATCAAATTAGATATAGAGTATCAAATTAGATATAGCACTCTGGTATCTACACATTAATTCCATGACAATTACACCCTTAAGCCTTAAAACTTTAAATCTTAATTAGATCACTTTAATTTAGGCTTAACCAAAGATAGCATAACACATTTAATATTTACATGTGTGGCCCCACATGTTGGAATTTTCCAACAATCTCCCACTAGGCTACATATGTAATTATACAAATGTATATGACTTTATGAGCTCCAAAATTTTGCTATCACAATTTTTGGGTATATCCGAACAATCTCATCCATTGATTATGCCATTATAGGATCAAAGCGGTTTTCGTCACATTTAGCGTGACTAAACCCATCAATGGTCACATACAGCAACATAACCAAATGACATAGACCAATCATGGATGCGTAGTATGGAAATTACATACAATGTGATCTATACATGTCTATTTCCAACTGGTCCTACTTTATTCTTAAGTGAGATCAAATTTAACACAATGCAACAGAGTGAAATAAACTGAATACTTTATTTCTGATCAGAAAAATATCCAAATACATAAATGCATAAGAATGTCCAAAACCAAGCAAAAAGCAATAAAATACAAACTCCCACTATAATATGGTATCCTCAAACAAAATAACACTCATATGAGCAGTGTGCTCATGAAAGACCTTGGGTGGTAATCTTTTTGTAAGCGGATCTGCTATCATGGAGTTTGTCCCAATGTGCTCTATGGATATCTATCCACTCTGCACTCTCTCCTTCATAACTAGGAATTTAATGTCAATATGCTTTGACCTAGATGAGCTCCTGTTGTTGTTGGAATATAGCACTGCTGACTTATTGTCACAATATAGTTTGAGTGGTCTTTCAATACCCTCCAGAATTCGCAGCCCAGTGACAAAATTTCGCAGCCATATCCCATGATTGGATGCCTCATAGCATGCTACAAACTCTACTGCCATGGTGGAAGAAGCTACGAGTGTTTGTTTGGCACTCCTCCAAGAAATAGCTCTACCAGCCAACAGGTATATGTAGCCTGATGTGGATCTCCTACTATCTTAGCATCCAGCATAATCAGAGTCGGAATACCAAATGATCTCTAACTGATCCGATCTCCTATATGTGTGCATGTGATCTTTTGTTCTCTGCAAATACCTCATAACCCGTTTGGCTGCTTTCCAATGATCCATCCGAGGGTTACTCAAATATCTGCCTAACATACCAATAATGTACGCAATATCCGGACGCGTACAAACCAGAGCATACATTAGACTCCCTACAGCTGATGCATAGGGAATTTTCTTCATTTCCTTAACTTCAAGGTTTTTCTTAGGGCACTGATTGAGATTCAACTTGTCTCCCTTAGCGATAGGGGTGTCATCTGGTTTGCTATCTTGCATGCCAAACCTTTTGAGCACTTTATCAATATAGCTTCTTTGTGATAATCCAAGAATACCCCAAGAGCGATCTCGTTGTATCAGGATCCCTAATACAAAGGAGGTGTCACCAAGATCTTTCATCTCAAAATTCTTTGATAGAAATCTCTTGGTTTCGTGCAACATGCCTATATCATTTATGGCAAGCAATATGTCATCAACATACAAAACCAGAAATATATGTTTACTCCCACTGAACTTGTGATATACACAATTATCAACAGCGCTTATCTCAAAACCAAACGAGATAATCACTTGATGAAACTTGTGGTACCACTGACGAGAAGCTTTCTTGAGTCCATAGATAGACTTTTTTCAATTTACAGACCATATTCTTTAGGTCTCCCGACTCAAAGTTTTCTGGCTGCACCATATAAATTGTTTCGTCAATGTCACCATTGAGAAATGTCGTTTTGACATCCATCTGATGAAGCTCAAGGTCAAAATGTGCAACAACTACCGTGATTGTCCTAAAAGAGTCTTTCGTTGAAACCGGAGAGAAAGTCTCTTTAAAGTCAATCCTTTCCTTTTGGGTAAAGCCTTTAGCTACAAGACGAGCCTTATACCTCTCCACATTACCTTTCGAATCCCTTTTGGTTTTAAAAATCCATTTGCAACCAATGGGCTTCGCACCTTCTGGTAATGGGACAAGTTCCCAAACCTTATTGTCTTGCATAGACTTATACTCCTTATTCATGGCATCAATCCACTTTTGAGAGTTGGAACTCTGCATGGCTTGATGGAAGTTGATTGGATCATCTTCCACCATTCCAATGCTTTCCTCATGTTCTTGGAGAAATACGAAAAAATCGTCCGGAATAGCATTTCTCCTTTCTCTAGTGGATTGCCTTAATGGCACTAGTTCTTGAGGTTGTTGAGTTTGTTCCTCAGGAACAGTTACCTCATCTTGAATGGGGGGTTGATCAACATTGTTTGGTTGAGGATCCAGATTTGCTTTTTGATCAATGACAGGTATAGGAACCTGCACATTGTCAAAACCGATAGTAGGAATCGAAGTCGATTCCTCCTCAAAGACAATGTCTCTAACCTTATTTCTCCCCCCAAACTCAACATCCTTAAAAAATGTTGCAGTTTCTGTTTCAAAAATTGATCTAAGTGTGGGATCATAAAACTTATAGCCCCTAGACCACTCAGAGTAGCCAATGAAGTAGCTGCTCACAGTTTTGAAGTCCAATTTTTTTTTTTTTTTTTTTATTATGTGGCCTGTAAGGCCTTGCCTCAACTGGACATCCCAAATGTGAATATACTTTATACTAGGTTTTCTGCCTGTCCAAAGCTCATAAGGTGTTTTGCAGCTGCTTTAGTTGGCACTCAGTTCAGAATATAAGCTGCTGTTTTAAGCGCTTCATTATTCTTCCTCTTTTTGCCCTTGTCCTTAGAGGTGCTAGCAAAATGAGCACTTTCGTTTCTGTCTTGCTTCAATCTCTTTTCCTCTTGCACACAGTAAGAAATGAGCTCATTAAGAATCCATTTCTCCTTCTGACAGTTGTAACTGACCTTAAACTGACTATATTGTGCAGGAAGTGATATTAATACTAAATGCACGAGCAATTCATCAAACAGCTCGAGCTTCAGTGTCTTAAGCTTAGAAGCAATTGAAACATTTCCTTAATGTACTCCCTTATGTTTTCTTTACCTTTTTACATCATAGAAATCAAGCTTTGCAAAAAACATGCTTGTTTCTGCCTTATTGTTTTTCACAAAACACTTTTCAATTTCGGCTAGGAACTCTTTGGCTTTGGTTATCTTTTCAGATACCGCACCCCTAAATGCCTTCGGAATGTTGCGCTTGATGATCATAAGACTCATGCGATTTGAGCGATCACACTTCTCAAAGTTCTTCCTGTTATCAGGAGAACTTGCATCCGTAAGAGAAGCGGACTACTCAATCTGAAGTGCAAGGTCCATATCCATGCAGCCGAGAACAATAAGTATGTTCTCTTTCTAATCCTTAAAGTTGGTCCCATTATGCATGGGTATAGAGTTGATATTAGCAGATATAGTATAAACACTAGCCGTAAAGAGAGCAAAACAAACAAACAAACAAACAAACATGCTCGCATTAATAACCAAATACAATAATCAACAAATTCAAATAATGGTAAATCTCATCTCAAGATACCTAGCACAACATTAATATCAAGTCTTTGGACAGTAATATTAATTGTAAGTGGTACTCTTGTTGCAGTGATCAAACATTGACAATAATTCATGTCAAATAATAAATCTATCTTTGGATCGACTTATTATTCACATGTAAAATTTTATAATTGTCACATGCTTACCACCACAGGTGTGTGTGCAATTCGGCCAAGTATTAACCTTCCTTTGGGCCGGCTAATACCCGTATGAATTTACACACACAATATTAACTGTAAGTGGCATTCTTGTTGTAGTGATCAATTATTGACAATAATTCATGTCAAATAATAAATCTATCTTTGAATCGACTTATTATTCACATGTACAACCTTATAATTGTCACATGTTTACCACCATAGGTGTGTGTGCAATTCGGCCAAATATTAACCTTCCTTTGTGCCGGCTAATACCCGCATGAATTTACATACACACACCAATCATGTGTTGGTGTGAGTGGTTCAGCGCTCTCATCCCTTAAGCAAGGTCGTGGGTTCAACTCCCCTTGTGAACGGAGCTACATATATTGGGAGCACTTTACCCCTTAATGGGCCGACCCGGTGCGAGTCCGGATTAGTCAGGGTGTGGTCTGGGCTGATTGTACCGTATGGTGGATCCGCCCCACCCGGAAACCGGATGGTGTAAACCAAAAAAATTTACATACACACAAACATCCAACATCCTTCATGAACAATCTACACAAGAGAGGTCACTTTGGCGACATCTTGTTTCAATTAGCCCATTTAGAATGATGGACTACTTTATTTAACCATAAAGATATACCACAAAATATTTGAATTTGAGTTGAATTTTTTTTTTGAAAATTACAAAACAGCCCCTGATTTTGCAAAATACAGAAAAGCCCTCAATTCTATAATTACAAATCGGCCCCTAAATCTGTACAATTACATAAAGGCCTCTCAAGTTACAGTAAATAAAAATTGACCCCTATATTTTGTCAAAATCACATAATGGCCCAAAATAATTACACAACAGGCCCCTCAAGAATTTCAAATTTTCAACAGAGGGGCCCGAGCAAAAAACGAAAAAAACTGGTTTTTTTTTTTTTAAATAAACCCTAGAGTGTTGCGCTGCCGTCCAAACCTCACGCCGTCACCCGGAGGTGACAACGAACGGCGACGCAACCCACGCCGGAGACTGAACGCTATGGCAGCAGCCGTCTCAAACACGTCCGACTTGATCGTGTGTGGGCGTGGGTCTGATATGTTATACCCAAAACTCAAACAACACAAAGTGATATTATACATGTGCAATCGGATCCAGGAAAAATTGAACACAGACAATTTCATATTCAAAAGCACAAACAATATTATATACAAAAGTCAAATAACCATCAAATTTAATTCATACACTTGCAGGTTTGATTTTCGGGTCTGATGAGTTAACAAAAAACTCAAAAAATATTCACCACATATATATATATATATGTATATGTGTGTGCATCAGATCGAGGAAACACCAAAAGAGAGAACTAAACAATAAAGATTCTCTACCAATCGAATATATAAGTGATATATACATCCAATATATGTTAAATAATATATCAAACATATATCTAAATCCAAAATACCGATTCATTGAACAACAAAAAATATCTCCAAAAAAATATATAAAATTCCTTAAATTCTCAAGTATCAATCATGGGTAGGCTCTGATACCACTTGTTAGGAATTCGATTAACACACAATCAATATGCATAGGCACATAATTAATCCGTAAATCAAACCTGAACATGTTTCTATATCATGATTAATCGAACCCTAAATATATATTACTGACCCATATCTTTTCAAGAGAAGATGGAGATATTAGAAAACGGAAGCGTACCTGAATCCATTGCTGGAGGTTGGTGAACAGGTTGTGATCTTCCAAATTATCACGACCTTTTGTAACCTAAATGTTTCTCTCTTTTTGTAATAGGGATGCAGACAAGTGAAAAAAAAAATCGTGTAATTTGGGGACCATAACCCTAATATATAATATAAGGTTTGCTAGTTCTAATTTGGCCCCTCATCAAATTATATATAGCATTCTGGTATCTACACATTAATTCCATGACAATTACACCCTTAAGCCTTAAAACTTTAAATCTTAATTAGATCACTTTAATTTAGGCTTAACCAAAGATAGCATAACACATTTAATATTTACATGTGTGGCCCCACATGTTGGAATTTTCCAACAACAACATATATAATATTTAATCTGTAGTGTTTGCACATAATTGAACTTTTACATTCAATAATGTAGTATTTCATGGGACCACTCGTGACAATAAAAATTGTGATGTCAAGTCTCATGTAAATGCTTTCTTCCCTTCATATGTCATCGTGCTTACCTACAAATTAAAATGCATATATGCCTACAGCGCTTGAAAATATCCCATAGTTCAAAAAGACAAATATGCCCATTAAAAATTGTGATAAGATGGATGGGCATAGTAAATTTATATTATATAGATGATTATAACTACAGATGGATGTGGGTATAGTGTATCATCACGAAATAGCTAATTATAACAGTTGCTAGTTGTTCAAAAGTCCAGAAGAGGAACTCAGGTTACTTTGCGGCCAAAATATTCAGGTTTTCCAACAACTCTCTCATTATTCAGGTTTTCCAACCACATGCATCCTAGATATTGTCGGACCATATTATATAATTGGTCACATTTTAGGATCTCAACGAGAGATGTATGTGTGTGCATCCCATTGCATAATAGATTCTCTTCGGTTCACTGTAACTTTAGTAACAATCATCATTATATCTGTTTTGGTTAGATCTTCATGATTTGGTCACGGCCAAAGAACATTTATGTTTTTCATTCTCAAATCAATAAACACTCAATCGGATCAAACTCACATAAGACTAATTTTCTACTGCAATTGTGTCTTTCCATCAATTTTGCTAATGAACCTGCATTAATTAAAACATTTTTTTCCTTCTAATCATTAGTTTTTAACTGTTATAATTTGTTTGTCATCAAAACCAGGGGGCTTGGAGATAATAATGGAAATAAACGATTCAGCAAATTCTTCTCTTGAACACGGCCAATATGAATCTGTAGAGGTGTTTTCAATTGACATTCCCGAAGATTGAGAACCTAAGCCTGAGTGTTGTATTTATAGGGTTCCTATAGATCTCCGCAAAATAAATGAAGAAGCTTACACCCCTCAGGTAATCTTAATAGGCCCTCTTCACCACAACAAAAAAGAATTGGCAAAAATTGAAAAACAAAAAAAAGAGATATATACATATATTTAGTGAAAGAAAAGGTAAGGAAAAATTGGAGGAAATGAAGAGGTACATCGAGAGTCAAGAAAAACTTATTTCTAATTGTTATGAAGAGTCATCTAACCTTTCAAGTCCTGAATTTATAGATATGATTCTATATGATGCTGTCTTCATCTTTGAGCTCTTCTTGAGACATTACTATGAAGTTGATGATTTTTTGTTGGAAAAACCTTGTTACAAAAATACCATAAAACGGGATTTACAATTACTCGAAAATCAACTTCCGTACTTTGTTCTCAAGGAATTATACATGTTAGCCATCAAAGGGGTTGACACTAATAATTATAAAGGCTCCAAGGATCCTTCATTTTTTCAAATTTCTTGCAAGTTCTTAGAATGTGGTATTAGCATGATTGATGGGTTTCCGATGAGTTCATTAGATATCAAACATTTTACTGATTTGAGAAGATATTCTCTAATGGAACACCATCCCACAGCAAAGAAGCCAGAAAAAGTATATGATTTGCCTTGTGCAACCAAGTTACATGAATCGGGAGTGAGGTTTAGATGTGCTAAAGAAGGATGCATGCTTGACCTGAAAATTGATACTAACAAGCGTGGGATACTACCATTCTTCAAAGTAAATGAACTGCAAATCCCATGCTTTACGGTGAATGACTGGACAGAATTTTTCATTCGAAACGTGATGGCTCTGGAACAGTGCCACTATCCAAAGGAAACTCACATCTGCAATTACATTGCTTTCATGGATTTCCTTATCAATACCGAAAAAGATGCAGATTTGCTCATCGATAAAGGAATAATTATCAACTGTTTGGGCGAGAATGCTGCGATAGCCAACATGTTTAACAGGTTTTGCTTACAAACATCATCGTCTGCTTCTTGTTATTATGACATGGCCAGGGATCTCAAACAACACTACGAGAGTCCGTACAATCATGCCAAAGCCACCTTCAAAAGTGTATATTTTAGCAATCCATGGAAAGGCACTGCAACTGTTGCGGCAACTCTACTCCTCTTTCTCACCATTGTGCAAACCGTATATTCTATTCTGCAATTCCACGTTCAATAACTTGTGTGGTCTTATTGACTTTTCTGCTTCATGTGAATTAATTTGGGAAGCTCTACTTCGAATTAATGTTAAATTGTGTATGTCTTTGGTTTTCTGTAAAATATATTTTCGCATATATATGATCGATTATGTATTTTTAGGGGGAGATTATGAGAAAGTTATTTTCTTCTAGATTTATTTTATTTTAATTTTTTTTTTGAATCTTTGATTTTTGTGGACCTTGGATTGAAATCCAATGACTAATAATTAACCACTAACTATATTGAAACTGTTAACTTTATAGTAGCTGAATCCATATTTTTAGTAATAATTTTAAGTTCAAAATGCTTCTCCTTCTAACATATCTTTATATTTTTTTTGCTAGCTGTATTATATGAATTAACTACAAATAACCAAAACAATCAGTGAAAATTGTCAAAAATTATCATATAAATTATGGGTATGGATATTGACACCCATAAAACTTATTAGTACACCCGTTTTTATAAATACACCCATGTCTAAAATTTAAAAATTAAATATTACTATAAACACCCATCCTAATGCCAATAGTACCCTTATTGAAATAAATATATTCATTTTAATACATATTATTTATAAACCTCTTAAATTATTATCACACCCAATTTATAAGAAAAATCATATTATTTTTAGAATCAAATCCTTTTTTAATGATGGTCCAATTTATTTTTGGAAATATCTTGAATGTAGAAGCTTTATAAAAGGGAATAAAATTTTCAATTTGGAGTTCTCTTATTTATACAGCTATCTTAAAAAAAAAAAATGAATAGAATAAAATAAAATTAAAATTTTTTTTTTTAAAAAAAAAAAACTTATTGACATCATTGGCTATCTTAAAAAAAAAAAAAAAAAAAAAAAAAAAAAAAAAAAAAAATTGTTGATATTTATAGCTATAGTTAAAAAAAAGTTGTTTTTTTGATAAAATTTATAACTATACATAAAACAAAAACAAAAACAATATGATAATCATATGATGATGAGAAAATTTGATACCTGAAATAAAATTAGAGTTTAATTAAGGTTTATCATAAGTTTTTTTTTTTTTTTTTTTCAAAGGTAAGTTTTTTTTAATCAAGAAATATAGTTGAAGATATGAGTGTAATTAATGAGTGTATATACTATTTGGTTTATTTTTAATTAAAATAACTTGTCCTTATTGGTAAATTTCTATTGGAATGTTTTTGTAATTAAATTTTTTAATAAAATATGGGTGTACTAATAAGTTTTATGGGTATCAATATTGGCTCCCATAAATTATATATTATTTTGTTTTTAACAACATATAAAGTTTTAACTCTTACTAACCATATATATTGTTTTTTTTTTTTTTTTTTTTCTGTCCATAACTACAAATTACGAAAATTTCCTGTAAGATTTTTTCTATTTGTTTTTTTGACTAATTGGCATTAGACCCCCCATGAATTGTACGCAAAGTTGCAATCTGCCGCCTAAATGTTTTTTTTAGGCGTTAAACCCCTCGAACTGTAGAAATTAGCAGAAGGTGACGAAATAAGGACAGAGGGGTACTTAGGAGTGCAACAGTTCCTAGTAGAGGACAAGTTATCATGCATCTTTTGCACAGCTTGCTGCAGAATACACCTACAGATCAAATTCCAATTTTGAGGAGTGAATTGGAAGTTTAAAACACAATTAAGCTGAGTAAATTGAACATTATGTTTAAAATAATGTAAGCTAAGAACGGGCCACCAGAAAAGCTGCGGTCTGTGCGCTAATGTATCTCGGTTATGTTTCTATTAATTATAAATTGTGTACACTAGCTAGCTATAATTAACTTCGATTTTGACACTGTAATCTGTTTGTGGATAAAATGCTTTCAATAATTCAAAATTTAGTTTAGATGGTAATAATATTTGTCACCATTCTTATATATAACTTTTATGCCTGGAAACCTACAAGATGGATGCCTGAAAGTAAATGATGCCATATGCTCCACAAGTTTCTTGGTTGAAGTTTTGAGTCTATAATTTACTTTCATTTTAGATTAGGTTCAATATGCACCTCAGAAGTTTTGAGTTAGGCTACAAAAGTTTTTGGCTTGGCGGGAGGCTGAGATGACCCACCAGAGCTTGAAGATAATGGAGCAAGGAAGTTCCATGGACAGTATGTTGTGGGATCCAAATTAATAGAAAAGAAAACCCTAAGCGGGAGAGAGAGGAAAGAGAGAAAATCCATCTCCCCTCCTTAAAAATGTGTAAATACAGTGTTGAGGGTATGAAGGAAGGCCCACGTACAGAACCCAGGGTTCCCCTTCCCTAAATTTGTTTTTAAAATTTCCTATAAAAAATTATTAAATTAATACTAAAGTTTAAACCCTTTTCACTTTTGCCCCTCTATTTTTTAATTAACTTTGATCACTTTGGGAGTTTGAGTATACCAATTCGATGCTCTTATGGAGGAGAATTCAAATATACTTTGATCTTACATTTTAATGAAATCAATTATTCTTAAATAATGCTCTCAAAATACGTGTTTATCACAAAATTTTCCAATAATATGCTAATTAAGAAAAACAAGTGACGGTAGAGAAAAGCTAACAATTCGTGAACACCTTATGACAACTTGAATGTTTATGTAGAATTCACAATATGGTACCAAGAATGTCACCAGCTATTAATTAATTATTTTTTAAAAAAAATTCGAAAGATAAGTGCGGATGTGGCACTTGTGCCATCACTTCACTTGTGTGTCGATATTCATATATTTGAGAAGCACATGAGAAGAGTAAATATTCTTCATCGCTTTGGTTTGTGAAATTCGCTTCATTGTCA
The DNA here is from genome assembly GCA_954870605.1 of Acer campestre. Classification (NCBI taxonomy): domain Eukaryota; kingdom Viridiplantae; phylum Streptophyta; class Magnoliopsida; order Sapindales; family Sapindaceae; genus Acer; species Acer campestre. The sequence continues at coordinate 33,744,161 of OX940801.1, forward strand.
CATATACTTTACTTCTTTTGATGCCTATAGTAACTTTGAGAGTGATTAAGGATTTTTGTTATGATTCTTTCTCTTTTGAATAATACAATGAGATTGATGTTTATGAAAGCTTTCATTTGAACTCCCCCTACCCACCCTCGTAATTTTTTTTAGGATTTTTCTTTCTCATTTTGTAATGTCTATGAGGCATTGCATAACTTTTTTCCATCTCGATATTAGATTTGTCATCAAAGCGTTCATGGGCTTGCAATGAACCCATCAATTTATACAATACAATGATATGACATTGAGATCTTTTGGCTCAGTAACCGTTACTTTGTAGTTAAACTTTGCACTCAAAGTTCGAATAATTTTCTCCTTTGATTGACAAAAGCCAATTTCCTTGAAAATTAACACTACTACCAAAAACGCAAAAGAAATCGGTTATTTTATATGGAAGAAATCGGTTTTTAAAATTTTTAAAACCGATGTCTATTTGAGTGATTTAGAAAAAAGCGAGCTAAAGACATCGGTTTTTAACCGATGTAAAAGCATGCGAAAACACATCGGTTTTATATAAAACCGATTTAAAAACCGCGACGTAAAATTGATGAATTATAAAAATTAATCTCACCGTCCGACCGCCACACCTCTAATAATAATCACAATTAATCGTCAATATGAGGAATTGAACTTGCAACCTCAAAGTCAAAGTGGTAAGCCTTTACCACCTGACTACAAGATTGAATGTGTTAACAATTGCACAATATTTATATATAACCTATATGAGTTGTTAGAAATAAAAAAAAATAAAAATAAAAACTTGTTTGATAAATTTAAATTTACTCAACTAATCAAAATTCTAATTTATACTACAAACATCTATTAAAAAAAAAAATTATTGGTGGGTTTATTTTTCATTTCATTTTTTGTGTGGTTTTGCATGTGTTTTGCTAGAGATATTTTTATGCAAATTTTTTTCTTAAAACTGTATCTTTTGGCAATGAAATAAATTTTTTTGTCCATGTTGGGTTCTTCGATTTTTCGATACGAATCCAACAGTATAAAGAACATAAAATTTTGGATGGTATTTTGAAAGTTATGAACAATTATTCAGTCAAAGGTCAGAAGTGATTGGAGATATTTTTGTGCAAAATATTTCCTTATAACTGTATCTTTTGGCAAGGAAATAAATTTTTTGGTCTATGTAGGGTTCTTCAATTTTTTGATACGAATCCAACGGTATAAAGAACGTAAAATTTTGGCCGGTATTTTGAAAGTTATGATCAATTATTCAGTCAAAGGTCAGAAGCGATTGGAGATGATCAATTTTTGTGCAAATGTTTTCCTTAAAACTGTATCTTTTGGCAAAGAAATAATTTTTTTTTGTCTATGTTGGGTTCTTCAATTTTTTGATATGAATCCAACGGTATAAAGAATGTAAAATTTTGGCTGGTATTTTGAAAGTTATGATCAATTATTCAGTCAAAGGTCAGAAGCGATTGGAGATGATCAATTTTTGTGCAAACTGTTTCCTTAAAACTGTATCTTTTGGTAAAGAAATAAATTTTTTTGTCCATTCTATGTTCTTTAATTTTTCGATACAAATCCAACGGTATAAATAACATAAAATTCTAGTCGGTATTTTGAAAGTTATGATCAATTATTCAATCAAAGGTCAGAAGCTACACGAATCCGCAAGTGAGATGTTTTCATCGCTCATTTTCACACATTTTCAAATCGATTTTTGTAATATTTTCTAAACAAAAAGTGTTTTTTTGCATGTCTAATTTCTTGTATCAAAATTTAAGAAAATAAAGTTAAGTATTTTTAGAGATGCGCACTTGAATGTGGACATAGGTCAGATTTGAATTTCAGCAGAATTTTGCTTTTGAATCCATAGCGGTTTTCCCAAAAACCGTTGTCTTTTCAAACCGTAATATTTAAGAAATCAGTTTTAATGGAAACCGATTTCTTATTGGAAAAAAAAAAACCATATCGTTTTTTCCAAAACCGTTGTCTTTTCCAAAAACCGTTGTCTTTTCAAATGGTAATATTTAAGACATTGGTTTTAAGGAAAACCGATTTCTTATTGGAAAATAAATCTATATCGGTTTTCCCAAAAACCGTTGTCTTTTTAAACCGCAATATTTAAGAAATCGGTTTTTATAAAAACCGATTTCTAAAAGTTTTTTTAAATCGGTTATCAAAAAACCGATGTAAACAACCGATGTCTTTTTACATTTTTGTAGTAGTGTAACCTTTAATATTTGCATTTGAAAAAAACTCAAATTACTTACGTATTGTTTGCAAACGCACATTTTTTGCCATCCCTACCCTTTTACATATAAGTGTTCTTTAACACATCTCACGCTTGTTCTGGAATTATCTCATATGCAATTTTTCGAAGATTTGTGGGCGAATTGATTGGTTGATAAAGAATCATGACTTCAAGCCTTTCTTCAGTGTTGCTTGATTCACTGGCTGCATGCCTGTGTATATCATTGTTCTACAACTCGCCAATGTTCTTTTATAAATTAATATATATATATATATGACAAAATAAATTCAATAAAAGAATTTTCTTCTCCTAGGGTTTTTCTCTTAACCCTAGCGTGGAAGTAGTTGGTTTTTTAGGTGGCTGCTCGTGTTTTATTGGCTAGTTTTCATCCTTGTTTCTTCTACTCACGATGGATCAAGAGGAAATAGCACGGTTGTGTGCTTCTCTATCCTTGAAAAGTAAGGAGGAAACGCTTTGGAGTGTGCGTGATTTGCTTAAAGATTCTGCTGGCAGGAAACTTAATTTGTGCCTTGTAGGAAAAGTTCTGACGGAGAAACATATTAATAGGGAAGCTTTTCGGATAGTGATGCCGAAGATTTGGCAAACAAACCTAGACGTGGAGGTTGTGCATGACAATACGTTTTTATTTTATTTTCGCAATCAAGGTGACCGCTTCCGAATTCTTTCGGGTGGTCCATGGATTTTTGACAACAGTTTACTGGTTCTAGAGAAACCTTCGGGAATAGGGAATGTGGCAAGTTTGGCTTTTAATCGTGTAGCTTTCTGGATTCAGATACCTAATGCACCTTTGATGTGTATGACGAAAGAGATGGAGGAGTTTATTGGGAGGCTCATAGGGGAGTTGAGAGATATTGATGTGGGGATAACTGGAGAATGTTTTGGAAAGTATATGCGGCTGAAAGTAGAGGTAGATGTCTCGAAGCCTTTGAAGAGATTCTTAAGGCTGGAATTAGAGGAAGGGAAGGAGTCAATTTTGCTTCTAAGGTATGAAAAGCTTCTAGAGTACTGTTTTCATTGTGGTATAGTTGGGCACTTTTATCAGGGGTGTGGTCTGCGGAGGGGTGAGAATATTGGGGACCTAAAGGAATTTGAGTATGGGGCGTGGATGAGGCGTGGATGAGAGCGTCGGATCCGTCGGGAAGGAACAACTCATCTGGTTCGTTTAGACACCGGGGGGAGGCTTCAAAATCTGGGATCAGTGGTAATGGGGATTAGGTTGGGAATCATAGTCGAAATGAGGAGGGCAGGAAACCAAGAGGTACTGTCGAGAGTCTCATATCGTGCCAAGTTGTAGAAGAGAATGTTTCCCAAATGAAATCCAATGAGGTAGGAGATTGTAGGGGGCAAACGTTGAGGGACGGGGAGAATGATGTTGATGGGAATTTGGTTTCAACAGGGTCAATTTATGGGAATGATAACATTCATTTAGAAAGGGTGGGAGGAAAAAATAACGTCGTGGTGGTAGAGGGGATGCATGCAAGTACCATTAATGTGGAAAGTGGGTCGGGTGGTGATATAGCGGACCCTCACATTGTTGTCGCAGAAGGTAGGGAGGTTTCAGAGGGGCAAAAAAAGAAAAGGAAATGGAAGAGGTGGGCACGTGAAGGAGGAATAAGAGATTAGGGTCTAACGAAAGTTTTCGGTTGGAAAAAAGGGGAGCAGTTGAGGGCTCTGAGAGTGATTCATGTTTAGATGTTAAAAAACAAAAAATTAATGGTGCTTTTGATCATGTATCAATTGAGATATCGACGAGTCGGGAGGAGAACCCGACTTGCCGAAAACAATGAAAACTTTGTTTTGGAACGCTCGAGGTTTGGGAGGGAGCCAAGCATTCCGGGTCTTGTACTCAATAGTACAAGATCATCGCCCTGCTATTGTGTTTTTGATGGAGACTATATGTGATCAGACTGTTATGGAAGGGGTGCGTATAAAGTTGGGTTTTTATGCTAAGCTTGTTGTTGAGAGGAATGGTAATAGTGGGGGCTTGTGTTTGCTTTGGAACTCTATTGTGGAGGTTAATTTAATCTCGTTTTCTCGGTTTTATATTGATACTATGGTAATTTCAGATAATAGTTATTGATGGAGACTCACTAGTTTCTATGGGAATCCGATAACGACTCAACGGATTCAGGGATGGACTCTTTTGAGAAGATTGGCGGGGATTTCTACTTTGCCTTGGATTGTGGGATGATATTTTAATGAGATCGTAAGTATTTCGGAAAAGGAGGGAGGGGCGGCAAGACAAGGTTTCTTGATGGATAATTTCCGGGTTGTTTTGATGAATGTGGCTTAAAAGATCTAGGGTTTAAGGGGCCTCGGTTTACTTGGACTAATCGGCGTGGGGGTAATGATTTAATCCAGGAGAGGTTAGATCGAGTTGTTGGTAATTTGGGTTGGATGACAATGTTCCCTTGCTTTCATAGAAAACATTTGGATTTTTGGAAATCGGATCACTGTCCAATTCTCTTGGATTTTTCAATCAAGACAGAAGAGCACGTTGGGAGAAATAGGTTTCATTATGAATGTTTGTAGGCTGATAAAAAGGAGTGTCTTGAGATGGTTAAGAAGGGGAGGTGAGTGGTTTGGAAGCTATTTCAGTGGCTTTGAGAAGGTGGAACGGGCTGGAGAAGAGGAAAATGAAGGAGGATATAATGGAAAAGAAGAGGGAGCTAGCTGTTTTAAGCAACATGGAACAGGTGGACTGGAAACTTCAGCGGAAGGTTGAGTTTGAATTAGATGATGTGTTACGGCGTGAGGAAGAATTTTGGAGACAGAGATCAAGAGCTACTTGGTTGAAAGGAGGTGATCGGAACACAAGATATTTTCATGCAAAGGCCACCTCACGGAAAGCTCGTAACAATATCCGGGGCCTTTTTGATTCGCATGGTGTGTGGATGGATGGTGAGGATCATATGGAGGATATTATTTCTAAGTACTTCACTGGAATTTTCTCGACTTCAAACCCAACCTGGGTGACATTGGCGAAAGTGTATGCATCGGTTAAGGTAAAGGTGCCTCCGAATTTGGTCAGTTTTTTTATCTAGATGTTTTACAGCTGAGGAAATTATGGTGGCTATTTTCCAAATGAATCTCGGTAGAGCGCCTGGTATTGATGGTTTTTCAACGGATTTCTTTCAGCGGTTTTGGAATGTTGTGGGTGGAGATGTCACAAGGATGTGTTTGGATTGCTTGAATAATGGAAAATCAATGGAAACAATTAATCATACGGTGTTATGTCTTATTCCGAAAGTTAAAAATGTGGAGAAAATGACGAATGTGAGACCGATTAGTCTGTGCAATGTGGTGAACAAGTGTATTTCGAAGGCTATGGCTAATAGGCTTCGTACAGTTTTAGATAGTGTTATTTCGGAGACTCGGAGTACTTTTGTTCCTGGGAGATTAATTACAGATAATGCTTTGGTGGGGTTTGAGTGCATGCATGCATTGCGTCGAAAGGTTCAAGGAAAAAAAGGGTTTATGTCCCTTAAGTTGGATATGTCTAAGGCCTATGATAGGGTGGAGTGGGATTTTCTGATTGGTATGTTACGATGTATGGGGTTTCTAGAACTTTGGATTTCGTTGATTAGGGAATGTATTTCGTCTGTGACATGTTCTTTCATTTTGAATGGTAAGGTTAAGGGTTTTATCCGGCCTTCGAGGGGGTTATGGCAGAGGGATCCTCTCTCTCCGTATCTTTTTCTTATTTGCGCGGAAGGACTTTCGAGTCTAATCGCGCAAGCTGAAGGTAGGGGTGATTTCTCTGGTTTTCAGTGTAGTCGACAGGGGCCAAAAATAACACATCTCTTCTTTGCAGATGATAGTATGTTGTTTACAAAAGCATCTCTGAGAGACGGTATTGCTATTAGGGATGTTTTGGAGCATTATTCTGCTGCTTCTGGTCAGGTTGTTAATTTCGACAAGTCTGCGGTTTGTTTCAGTAAGAATTTATCTAATAGGGAAAAAGATCGGTTGGCCGAGGTTTTAGGGATGAGTGTGGTTGATGTGCATTTGCGTTACTTGGGTCTCCCTGTTTTAACTAGTAGAAGCAAACGGGTTTTGTTTGATGATATTAAGGATAGGGTTTAGAAAAAACTTCAAAGCTGGTGTGGTCGGTTTTTCTTGGCAGGTGGGAGAGAGGTTCTTTTGAAAGCTATTATTCAGGCTATACCGGCCTATTTGATGAATCTTTTTAAGATTCCGATTTCTCTGGTTCAGGATCTTCATCGTCTGAGTGCAATGTTTTGGTGGAGTGGGAGTGGGAAGAAACAAAAAATGCATTGGTGTAGTTGGGAGAAGTTGTGCCGGCCAAAGTGGGAAGGGGGTTTGGGTTTCAGAAACCTTGGGGCCTTTAACAAGGCCATGCTTGCTAAACAGTGTTGGCGCCTCATTCGTTTCCCGAATTCTCTTGCGGCTAAGGTGCTAAAAGATTGCTACTTCCCGGATTCGAGCTTTTTGGTGGCAGAAAGGGGGGCAGGTTCTTTCCTTTGGAAAAGCCTCTTGTGGGGAAGGGAAGTTGTGGAGAAAGGCTCAAGGTGGAGAGTGGGCAATGGTTCTTCCATTCATTTGTTTTGGGATCGGTGGGTTCCGCGTGAATCTACTTTCAAGGTGATGTCCCCGGCAGTCTTGGAGCCGACTGCTACTGTTGACAGCCTCAAGCTAGTCTCGAGGGAGTGGAATAAGGCTTTTATTCGGAATTCTTTTGTGAGTGATGAGGCGGAGGCTATCCTAAGTATACCCCTTTGCAACCATGTTTCTAGGGATAGTTTAATGTGGCATTACAATAGTTCGGGGGTTTACTCGGTGAGGAGTGGGTATTGGCTTGAGTCTTCTTCTTTTTCAAATCCGAGCTATTCTGGTTTATCTGGTATGGAGTCTTGGTGGAAATTTTTTTGGCGTTTGAATTTACCGCCAAAAGTTAAGCTTTTTGTTTGGAAGGCTTGCAACAACTAGATCCCTACGCGTTGTAACCTTGTGATTCATGGCATGAGACTGGACGTGATGTGTCCTATTTGTGAGAAGAAAGCTGAGACTACCTTGCATGCTCTGTGGCGCTGCTCCTCTTTGAAGGGGGTTCGGAGCTTGTATGGGTTTGCTGTTGCAGGTAATTCAAGTATTGATTAGGCCAATTTCCTTGATTTTGTGATTTCATGTTGTTCCTAGCTGACTCAAAAGGAGTTTGAGAATTTTTGTTTTATTTGGTGGAGAGTTTGGCATCGTCGTAATATAGCTATCTATAACAACTTAGTGATTTCAGCTGAGGAAATTTGTGATTGGGCCAGTTCTTTTATTGAGAAGTTCAGGTGTGCTAATGAGAAGGAGGCTAGATCAAATGTGGTTGATAGCTTGCAGCCTCCTAAGTGGCAAGTACCTCCTTGTGGGTTTGTTAAGTTGAATACTGATGTTGCTCTGGATTCCTTGGAAAGGTCGACAGGTCTTAGCGTGGTTATGCGTGACAGTCAGGGGAGAGTGTTTGCTTCTTGGTGCAAAAAAGTATCTGCTTTTTATCAACCTCAGATTGCGGAAGCTATGGCCATCCTCGAGGGTTTGCGTTTGGCTGCTAGAAGAAATTTTTCTCATGTCATGTTGGAGTCTGATGCGCTCGTCGTTGTGTAGGTGATCAATTAGAGGAACCCTCCCCTCTTGGATATTGGTGTGGTAATGAGTGATATTCTGGTATTGGCTGATAGCTTTGCTTCTGTTTCTTTTTGCTTTGGGCCTAGGTTGTTGAATAAGGTTGCTCATGGGATTGCTAAATTAGCTTTAAAATATGATGGGGAGTCCTTGTGGATTGATGATTGTCCTCTCTGTGTTGAGAGTTTGGTTCGGGGAGATATGCCTCTCTCTTTGTAGTTGGTTTTTTTCTGTTTCCTTTTATGGGGTTTCTTTCAAAAAAAAAAATTAATATATATATTTATGGGCTCAAAAATTAAATGTCACTATATGAACATTAATTCATATTTAAAAGGCATCAATTTAGGTGACCAGACAAAAATACCCCTTCCAAGTCACTTTCTTTCATTTTCAAACCTAGAGAGACAAACTAAAGAGAGAAAACAGTGTAGAGAGAATGCATCGACTGCAAAAACATAGGCCTGAAAATCTGATGGCAAAGTAACCGGCAATGGCACTACAGTCCTAAATTCAACAGTTCAGACGAGCATCTGCAATTGATAGTGGTAGGTAGAGTTATATTTTGTTTTCGTTTTTGCTCTTGATAAGTTTATGTGTCTGTTTGATGTTGGGTGTTGTTTAGACTTGTAGATTAGGTTTGATTTGTCGATCTGAGTATGGTTCTGGGTTAGGTTAGGGTTTTAATTTTTTAAAAATTTGTGTAGAAGACGATGAAGATCTTTGTTTCCGAGCGTTTTGAAACACTATCCGAGCCTTTTAACTTGTGGTCCCAACTTTTTTTATGAATATTAGGTTTGTCAAATCCTTTGTAAATAGTTTTCGAGCCTTTTTAATCAGTTTCCAAGCTTTTTCATGAACTGCCCGAGCCTTTTGTATGAACAATAAACCTTCTTTTTTTTTTATGTCTAAGCCTTTTAACTATCTTTTTTTTTTTTTTGTTGTTAATTTTGTATCTCCGAGACTTTCTATATAGTACCCAAGCCTTTTAATGAACTGCCGAGCCTTTTACTTAACTGCTTGAGCCTTTTAATAAACTCCTCGAGCCTTTTACTTGACTGCCCGAGTCTTTTACTTACCTGCTCGAGCCTTTTACAGTTTAGTAACTTATATGTTCTTTTTTATTTATTTTATTTTTTTTGGTGAAAATACAGATGAGGAATCAGCTCAAGGATTTGCTTAATACTCCAATGGGAGAATGGTACGAGCTAAAAATAACTCGGCATGACCATTTCGATGACCTTCAAGATATTGACGATGCACTTAACAGGATACCTGAACATCCTACGGTCGAAGAACGACGTTGGTATGCCGAGTCTTGTTTTGGATATTTCCTTCGGATGTATCGTGAGATGAAGTTTTTGGCTGGCATTGTCCATCGGCTACTTATGCATGAGTTGCATCATGATGGGCTGGAAGATGAGATGAGATTTATGTTAGGTCATCATTCGGTCCAGTTCTCGAAGGTTGAATTTTGTCTGATCACCGGTTTAAATGGCATACACGAGCGATACTTTGGTGGTCGAGATGAGGTCGACTATGAAAAGCTGAGATCGTTCTACGGATTGATATTTTTAAGTAGCAGTATGATGCGGTTAAGCTATGCTTATTGTATATATTCAACTGGATATTGATAGGGTTGGACGAGAGAGAGAGAGAAAAAAAATTTCTTGTATGGTAAATGCACCTAGTCAAGGGCTTGGGCCCTTTTGATGCGTTCCCGTGGGGTGCACACGTGTATAGGTAGTCTATTTTTGGTCTCAAGCATGCGTTGGACGATCGACTGGAGTGGTTCAAAAAACGACAGCAAGCAAATGGCGTTAATGTACACATCGTGGAGATGTACAACATATACGGTCAACCTTACGCACTGTTGGTGAGAATTTATAATTTGAATCCGTACTTTAACTGTAATTGTTTTCATATGGCTAATGGAATACATATATTGGATTCTTATCATAATTATTTATTACGCAAATATTTACTTTTAAGGTTATCCCCGAGCTTGGCACCCAATTTGGGACCCGTAGGGAAAATCAACCTGTCCCCTAGTGGAGTCAAAGTGGGCCGGCCCGGCCCACATGTGCCGGGCCAAATGAGCCCGTTCATGAAAACGGGCTTGGCCTGGCACGGCACAGGAATTTGATGTGCCGGGCCGGGCCGGGCCGGCCCGTTTCCATAAATGTTTTGCCCCGCACGTGCTTCTGGCACGTGCCATATGTGCCGGGCCTGTGGGCTGGGCCGGGCCGGCACGTGCCACATATATATATATATTTTTTCATTTAGATAATTAGATATATTAATTCAATTAATTTAATTGTTTAAATAATTTAAATTATGTTATTTTAATTATAATTTGTCTATTTTATTTATTAAGTGTATTTAAAAAAATAGATAGATTTATTATTAAAATAAATAAAGATAATAAAGATTAAATATTAAAGAAAATAAAAAATACATGAAAATATGAATTATGAAATGAAAAATTATTTATTTATTTCGGATTATCATTATTACATGGTTGCCTACTTGCCTCATTAAAAACCTTTCCAAGAAAAACCCAGTGGGATAAAAACTTGGTAAAGGAAAAAGAGTGCAATCTCTACTCTCTAACTCTGTAGTATACTGCATACATAGAGTCGTAACGGGCCCGTCTCTGTTCTGTTGTAGCTATGTCCGGGTTATAATTATAGTAATATAGTGTTGACCTGTCCGTGTCCAGTCAATCAGTCATGCATTTGCTCATATGCCTTCTCAAATGACTGGTTCCCCCTGTACCACTACTGGCAAATAAGAGTTTACAAAACTTACAACGATATTTTGTTGTGACCCCACCGTCTGGGTTTGGTATTTCTTTTTTGTCAAAACACTGCCATATTTTTGAATTTGAAGGAATACCGGGCTGACGTGGTGTCTGTGTTACGCCGGAACCAGAAGGTCCCGCTATCGTTTCCGTCGGAAGTTGAGGATGATGATGATCCATTTCCTACAATATAGTAATATACTAAGCATTTAAATTTAATCATAAATTATAAATATAGTAATATACTACTTATTAATATTTAATATATTATTTATTACTAAGCATTTAAATTTAATCATAAATATACTAAGCATTAAAATATTAAAATTTATAACAATTAACAAAGCATAAAAAATTAAAAATATTAATTCATAAATATACTAAGCATAAAGCCATAAATATTAAATATACATAAAACATAAGAATTAATATCAAAATTAATAACTAAGCATATATATATATATATATTATGTATAAATATAAAATTTAAAAACTAAAACATAAAATTAATTAATAACATTTAAAACAAAAACATACCTTTGAGGCTTTGAGCTTTGGTGCCTTGGTGAATGGTGAGTTGGTGCCTTGGTGGAGAGATTAGAGAATAATTTATAATAATATAGTATTATAAATTTAGAATAGTAGATTAGTTGATAGTAATACACTAATACTAGAACTAGTGACTAGTGTAGAGAATTGAGATTTAAGAGATTGAGAGATTGAGAGAATGAGAGATTGAGAGAAAGTGAAAGTGTATGGAAATTGGAATGGGTGAGGGTATTTATAGAAAAATTTGAAATGGGGTAAAAATATAAAATAGAAGAGATGAGGGGGGAAACTGAAATTTTTAAGTTAATTTGAAAAATCTGACCGTTTGCTGACGTCAGGAACGGTCAAAATTTTTTAAAAAAAATAATAAAAAACTGAAAAAACGGTTGGCTTCCAAGCCGAGCCCGCCGGCCTGGCAGGCCGGTCCGGGTCGACCCGGCAGGCCGACCGTTTTCTTTTTTTTTTTTTTTTTTTTTTAACAAAAAAATTATTTTCCTTCTTGAATTTTTTTTTTCCAATATTTTAAATTTTTAATTCAAAATTTCAAATCAAGTATTCAAATTCAATTCATCAATTGTTAATTTGTTTCTTTATTACATTATAAATTTATAATATTGTTTAAATTGTTACATTATAAATTTATAATATTGTTTAAATATTTGTAATTGTAATTTGTCTAACAGTCTAACTTATTTATTAGTTTAATCGGTTAAAAATATGTAGAAAATAGAAAGACTTATTATTTTAGATGAAATCAAGCTAAAAACTTAAAGAAAATAAAAATAGATGAAATGATGAAAATATGAAATGAAGAATTATTTATTTATTTCGGAGTCTCAGTATTACATATTTACATGATTGCCTCATTAAAAACCTTACCAAGAAAAACCCAGTGGGATAAAAACTTGGTAAGGGAAAAAGAGTGCAATTGTATTACAAGTTAATGTACATGTATAACCTAAAAGTCCTAAATTTGGTTACTGCCGGAACTCTCTTCGACATATAAATTACTGAAATTTTGAACAAATTCTTCGTCTACCGTTTCATTTTGCAACCTCTTTCGAGCATGCTCCCAATCCCGAACGCATGCCAATACCTCCACCATCTCTGGAGTCATAGAACTTCTTCTTTCTTCAACAATTCTTCCAGTCGTGCTGAAAACCTGTTCTGAGGAAACAGTGGAAACAGGGATAACCAGTATGTCACGTGCTAGGTGTGACAGGACTGGATATTTATAGCTGTAGGTCTTCCATCATACCAACAGATCAAATCCCTTCTCTCTGTCTCTATCAAACCTGTCGTCGTATTGAGCGTCAAGGTAGCTTTTCAGTTCGGCACCGAAGGTTGCACTAGCTCCTGAAGAAGAACTTGATGCGCCTACTTTTTTTCGACGTTTTAGAATGTTCCAACTTGTCTGATTCAGGAGTGTGTCTGGTACTTCTAATGGTTGATGCGCAACGTTGCCATACCTGTGCTCATAAGAACTAAAAACTTCGAACAATTGGGATCGAATGTCAGTAATCTGTGTAGAATAATCTATGCTTAAAACATTACCAAGATAATCTAGCAATGCTTCAAGACCAGATAACTTAACCCTAGGATCTATTATAACACCTAAAGCATAAAGTAAAGGAACTTTAGACCAATATTTTGTAAACTTTTTTTCCATGGCAACAACTGCAGGGCCTAAGATTTCATCTTCCCTATAATTGTTTAATAATTCAGACATTTCCACAACATGATGGATTGCCAGGGAAGATGTGGGGTAATAGACCCCAGAAAGAATTACAGTGGAATCATAAAAAACCTTTAAAAATTCAACAAATACCTTTGCTACATGCCAATCATCTGTGGTGAGTAATGGACTGCCAACTTGAGTCATTTTCAAGTTATAAAAACCAGAAATAGGTGTCTCATATTCTAAAGCATTTAAAAGCATTAAGTAAGTAGAGTTCCACCTTACCGGCATATCTGTTAGGAATCTTCGGGGTCGTAGACCGAAGGTTTTACAGTATCTACCAAATTCATTCAATCTTGGAGTAGAACTGCAGATCCAAGCAAGGGCATCTCTGATGCGATCTATACGATCGCTTACTAGTTTCATACCAGACTGTACAACTAAATTTATGATATGACATGCACACCGTTGATGGAAAAAATAACCCCCATGTTGCGGGATATTTTTTTCAAAAAACAATGCAATAGAGCTAGTATTTGCAGATGCATTATCTAATGTGATAGAAATGATGCGATCGGTTATTTCATAAGTTTCTAAAACGGATGTAATGACATTAAAAATATTTAATGCGGTATGTGCATACTCCATAGGACGAAAACCAAGAACTTTTTTTTGTAAATTCCAATCAGAGTCTAAATAATGTCCCGTGACAGTTAAACAGTCCTGTTTGGAACATGCGTTCCAAATATCGGAAGTTAATGCAATAGAGACAGTTAGCTGATGTAATTCAGCCTTCAACTTATCTCGTTGGGTTTGAAAACATTTTATCAAATCGTTCCTAGTAGTGTTTCTAGAAACAAGTTTAAATTAGGGGTTGTATGCAGTTTGAATAAATTCTTCGTAAAAAGCATTATCACCGAAACTAATCGGTTGATCAGTGCATGCAATGTAACGTGCCATGCACTCTCTAACAACCATGGGGTCGTAACGCCATGTTGAAACGGACCCGTCTGGGTGCCGTTGTAATTGTGTCTGGGTTGTAGTGTCTACCTGTCCGTGTGCAGGCATGCATTTCTCCATATGCCTTCGTAAATGACCAGTCCCTCCCGCAGAAGTGACATAGTGCTTAGGACAAAACTTACATTGAGCTCTGTCCATGACTTGACCGTCTAGCATAGTCTTCTGTACTATATCAAAACACTGCCATACGTTTGATGTGTGCCTTTTAGGTTTGGGGACACGTGATGACGTCGGTGTTGCGCCAAAAGCAGAAGATCCCGGTGTCGTACCCGCCGGCCCGGAAAGGTCAAAAAAATCGTCATCCATATTAAGACCGTCCACAAATTGAGGATGATATTCCATTTCCTACAACACAAATATTAACTCATTAGTCATTAAAAACTATTAAACTAAGCATAAGATCATAAAATCATAAATATACTTAATTACTAAGCATACAAACATTAAAATTAATTACTAAGCATTTAAACATAAATATTAAAATCATCAATTTACTACCATAAACATTAAAATTAATTACTAAGCATTTAAACATAAATATACTAAGCATTTAAATATAAATATTAAAATCATCAATTTACTACCATAAACATTAAAATTAATTACTAAGCATTTAAACATAAATATTAAAATCATCAATTTACTACCATAAACATTAAAATTAATTACTAAGCATTTAAACATAAATATTAAAATCATCAATTTACTACCATAAACATTAAAATTAATTACTAAGCATTTAAACATAAATATTAAAATCATCAATTTACTACCATAAACATTAAAATTAATTACTAAGCATTTAAACATAAATATACTAAGCATTTAAATATAAATATTAAAATCATCAATTTACTACCATAAACATTAAAATTAATTACTAAGCATTTAAACATAAATATTAAAATCATCAATTTACTACCATAAACATTAAAATTAATTACTAAGCATTTAAACATAAATATTAAAATCATCAATTTACTACCATAAACATTAAAATTAATTACTAAGCATTTAAACATAAATATTAAAATCATCAATTTACTACCATAAACATTAAAATTAATTACTAAGCATTTAAACATAAATATACTAAGCATTTAAATATAAATATTAAAATCATCAATTTACTACCATAAACATTAAAATTAATTACTAAGCATTTAAACATAAATATTAAAATCATCAATTTACTACCATAAACATTAAACTTAATTACTAAGCATTTAAATATAAATATTAAAATCATCAATTTACTACCATAAACATTAAAATTAATTACTAAGCATTTAAACATAAATATTAAAATCATCAATTTACTACCATAAACATTAAAATTAATTACTAAGCATTTAAACATAAATATTAAAATCATCAATTTACTACCATAAACATTAAAATTAATTACTAAGCATTTAAACATAAATATACTAAGCATTTAAATATAAATATTAAAATCATCAATTTACTACCATAAACATTAAAATTAATTACTAAGCATTTAAACATAAATATTAAAATCATCAATTTACTACCATAAACATTAAAATTAATTACTAAGCATTTAAATATAAATATTAAAATCATCAATTTACTACCATAAACATTAAAATTAATTACTAAGCATTTAAACATAAATATTAAAATCATCAATTTACTACCATAAACATTAAAATTAATTACTAAGCATTTAAACATAAATATTAACATCATCAATTTACTACCATAAACATTAAAATTAATTACTAAGCATTTAAACATAAATATAATAAGCATACAAATATTCAAATTAATTACTAAGCATTTAATCATAAATATACTAAGCATACAAAGATTCAAATTAATTACTAAGCATTTAATCATAATTATACTAAATTACTAAGCATAAAAAATTAAAAATATTCAAATTAATTAATAAACATAACATCATAAATTTACTAACCATAAAGGCATAAACATTAAAATCAATTACTAAACATAAAATCATCAATTTACTAACTAAAAAAATAATTAAAATATACAAATATTAAAATTAATTACTAGACATAAATTCATAAAATGATAAATTAACTTAAATCAAAGATTCTAAGATTTAATATTAGAATTTATAACAAAGCATACAAATATTAACTCATAAATATACCAAGTTACTAACCATAAAAACCCCATTAATATTAAATACATATAAAAGTATAAAACATAAGAATAAATATCAAAATTAATAACTAAGCATAAATAATTAAATATATTAAGTATAAATATAAAATTTAAAAACTAAAGAATAAAATTAATTAATAACATTTAAAGGAAAAACATACCTTCAAGCTTTGGTGGAGTGATTAGAGAATAATATTAGTAATATTATATTATAAATTTATAATGGTAGATTATTAGTGTAGAGAATAGAGAGAGAGTGAGAGTAGAGACTAGAGAGAGAGAGAGAGAGAGAGAGATAGTAAGATTGTAAGAATGAAATTATTAGAAAATAGAGATTAGAGAGAATAATGGAGAGTTGGAGACTTGGAGAATGGAGTTATGGAAAGAATGAGAGAATGAGAGATTGAGATTTGAGAGAAAGTGGGGAAATAGGAATGGGTGGGGGTATTTATAGAAAAATTTGAAATGTGGGTAAAAATATAAAATAGAAGAGATGAGGGGGCAAAATGAAATTTTGCAGATTTTTTTAAAATGTGACTGTTTGCTGTCGTCAGCAACGGTCAAAATTTTTAAAAAAAATAATAAAAAACTACATTTCAACGGTAAAAAAAAAATAAAAAATAAAAAAAAATTATATATAACGTTCGGCCTAGTGGGCTTGGCCCGCCGGCCTGTTGGCCCGACTCGGGCCATTCTGTGGGCCGTGCCTGGCCTGGCCTGGCCCGCTCTACAAGCAAGCCGTGCCAGGAACGGCCCGCCAGTCTGGGCGGGCCGGCCGTGCCAAGCCCTCCAGGCCCGGCACATTTTGACACCACTACTGTCCCCCCGTATTCTAAAATGGGAGTTGAGTTGGAGACCAAGGGCGGAAAAGATTTTCACGGCAAGGGTAAGTGTTTTTTTTTTTTTTTTTTTTTTGTTAATGTTTATAGTTATTAGTATGTATACAATTACAATGGTCAAACTACGATTTCAGATGTTTACGAAAACAAAATTGGTGCCGACGGCAACTGAGAAGGCTGAACGGTACTACGAGGGCATAGATGAGGGAGGCAGTCTGTGTAATGCCGCCAATAGAGTGGACGTTTTGGTAATAGATTTTGGACAGCATACAACTACCGAGACCAATGATACCGCGGGTTCTAAGCAGAAGGGTGGCGATGGGACTCCCGTAAGGCATAGGCGGGTTCAATTCGTGATGCTCAGAGATACAACTAGAGGTGATTCACGAGGAGGCATTGGAGGTCATCCAGAGGTACATAAAAATATTTGTATAGCTTTATTTAATTTCAAACAAGTGAACGGTTTTAGTATTGACAATTTCGAAATCCTTTCAGGACCATTAGGAACGTAAATTTGCTAAAGTGTTGGATGTCATCCGAGAGTTATGGGAGGATGTCCGAAAGAGTGATGAGAAACGAGATCAACAGCATACGGAGTTGCTGAGCTTGATCCAAGCGCTTCAGGGTTTGACATCGCAGTCCTATTGGGATGGTCCACCGTTCAATGACCAAGATTTTAGTCCTAGAGACAGGATAGGTAGTCATCATGAGAGGACAGACCTAGAGACCAAACGTGAGCAGCAAGCTACTACGGAGATAGTATCTGATTAGTATGAGCCTGTTGTGATAAAACAAAAGCAGGAACCTGGTGGTACAGAGATAGCACTATTGGAGTAGGTACCTCCTCAGGGTTTACCAAAGCAACTGCTACATTATCCTGTTCATCCCCAGGACCGTAGGTTCGAGCATATGGATCATCATGTTCATCCCCAAGACCACAAAGCGCACCCCTCGTCACAGCGCACCCCTCCAGGCGATTTTGTCATTGGGACGTGATACTCACTTTTTCCGTCGTTGAAAGAATCACGAGGATCAAAAGATTGTTTCTATGTAAAAGAGGTTTCCTACGCAATGTGCTCTAAACTAGCAAAAGACTAGTAAAGCGGCAAGCGAGGGTATCATTCAGCAGGGAGGTGTGATTCGTCAACCATTTCAAGTTCTAGTGTTTATTGTAAGCATGTAAATAGAATGCGGAAATGGTGAGAATGGTGTGTGTGAAATGTATGTACAATGCGGTGTGTGTGTGAGTAGAGAATGGAAATGAAAATAAATAAAAACAAAGAGAATATGGAATGGTGAGAGTGGTGTTTAAAGTGATAAATAAAATGATGGATAGGAGAGATGCATGAAAATGGTCACACAAGGTTCAACAAGTTCACCATACATAAGTGCACAAATAGTTGGTTGTTAGGCATTAAGTGCATCCAATTTTAGTTAAGGGTTCGTTCTTGCCTCGATCCGATTTATACCCATTCATAAAGCTAATGGTCGAAGAGTGTATTGAGAACCTATCAAACACGAAACCGCAACCAACATATGTGAACCGATTCTACAATCAAAACTACATTTAGCACAATGATAGCTTCGTAATGTAAAATGGCAACGTGAAAGTCTAATGAATGTGGAAAGAGTGATTGTATCTCCAACCAAAACTCACCTAGAGCCCCTAGCATGAGAGATAGCCAAAGACCAATAATTGTAACTCTAACCATAACTCACCTAGAGCCTCTAGAGTGAGAAATAGATAAAGTCCAATTGTTAACAAGAACAATAAACCAAACCCTTCTAATATGGCAATTTATAGGTTCACCCACTCTTCCTAGCTAATTAGCCAAGACTATGCCTAGAGAGCCCCTCCAAAGGCACAATCCTAACTCTAAGTCACTCAAACCCATTCATGACATGCAATTTTGACCTTCCATCAACATACAAACACAAAATGGGATATTTGATTACAACTACTCCTAATCCCATCCATAAATACATATTAATTTCCAATCTCCATACACAAGCATTTCAAGATAGAGATATATTCAATAAAAGCAAGAATGAATCAAAACACAAATTAGATATAAAAACAACCAACATATATATTGAGCACAAATATAGGTTTACAAATATTCCCAAGTGGGGATTACACATTTAAGAAAACAAGAAATACAAAGAGATGAATTAAAGGAGACAACCCTTGAAGAAAACCTCCTCCAAGTCCTCCATGAAGCCCTAGCTCGAAATTAGTCCAAAGACCCTCCTTTCTCCTTGCAATCTACTCCTAAATGGGTGGATGATAGGTAGAAGGTGTGATGGGGAGCATCCATGGAGGAAAAACCTCCATGGAAGCTCTAGAAAGCTTCTCTCTCTCTTATTTAGATGGAAGAAAATGAAGAAAAAGAGGAGGAGGAAGTGTGTGGGGAGTGGATTCTCTTGGGAGAGAAGAGAATAAGGTGTATATATAGTGTTGGGAGGTTAGGGCTGAAGGTTGGGGTGAAAGGACGAAACAGTCCTTGAAATTCGCCCAAAAAATGACTTTCTGGAGTGATTCGGTGGTTTGGTTCGGTGGCCTGGCCGCCGTTTGAAGTAGCCGTTTAGACCTGACAGCATTTCAGCATTTCAACATCGCGCACCGTTACGGAAATAGGCATAACTTCCTGTAGAAAGCTCGGAATCGCAATCCGTAAAATGTTCTGGAAACTAGACTTCCGAGGCTTTCCGAATATATAAAGATATTAGCGTGGTTCGATCTGAACAGGAAGATATGACCCCCACAAGTTGTACGTTCTGCACAAGCATATACAATTTCTTCCATTTTTGGCTCATTTTGCCTCCCAAACTAATCTTTAAGCTCAAAACCTTATTGTAGGGAATATGGACCTACACAAAGCTCAAACAAAACATTATATACAAAAATACACTCGAAAACGAGACAAACGATCGGAAATGGGGGACCTTAAGTAGGTATAAAATAGTCCGATCAGGACGCATGAGACAACCATCTTGTTGTTGAAGTCTAGGTGCAACGACTTCTCCGATTATGAATGCACTAGCTTATCGGTGGCGATGGTGAATCTCCCCTAAGGGACAACTGTGTTCATTGACAAAACTTTTAACTTGGAAGTAAGTCTCTTCATCTCTCCTCACCGCTCTTAGTTTCCACGTACATTTGTCAATGATGCAAACCAGATGTAACATTGACTTATTAGACCTTTTCACCTTCCATTCAAAGATCTCTCGCATTGCAAAAAGGCCAACTAGCCTCTTTAAATCCTTTTTGCTCGGAAAAAAAATTGACCTTTATAAATCATGCTTGTAGGTTCTTGCGTTACCAAGGTGTTGCTTCTACCAATACCAAACGAGTATGAATGTACTCCGGGAATAATCCACGTTGTCGCATTATTAGAATCAAATGTAGTTACATTATGCCGGACATCGAAAGTCTCATGCATATCTGGTGCAATGCAACTATCTCATTGTAACTGCTCATCATTCATCTCAATTTGACAATCAAACACATCGCTGAAATGAGGTTCAACTACATCTGCGTGGTTGACCACTACCGATGGGACATCACACATGTTTTCCTCACCTTCGATGGCACTCTTTTGTGTGAACACTTAGTTGCTACCGCTAAAGGATCCAATTTGTTGGGTATTTTCACGAGGAGGAATATCATTCCCTATCACATCTCTAGCTGTCCTCTCAGTTAAACTGACACATACTTAAGGGATCACCCGATCTTCCCCTAGCATAAATTGAACATCATCGTCATTTCTTATAAATGTGCGACATGTAGTGCTAGGAACGATTGATATTGATTGTAGATCAACATTAAATTTGCTTACATCATACTTTACAATGGCATGCACAATCGCCACTAATTCTTCGTAAGTCATATTCTTTGACACATACATTCCCTGGTTATCAGATCCAACAAACTTCTGACTTCCGTCGGGTAACTGCTCTTATCGATCGTTGTAATATATTACTATTCTAACCCGATTCATTATGCTATCAAATTAATCATCACAAACCATTAATAAACAGCAAGGACTACAAAATATTTTCACAGATGTCTGAATAAGATGTTAAGAAAAGGCTTAGGAAAAGGTTTATACAAAAGGCTCATATTACATTTACTTAGGCTCGGTTGAGAATATTTAAAAGGCTCGGACACTGCTTCATTGACAAACCTAACGACTATGCAAAAGGCTTAGACACAACTTCACAAAGGTTCGGACACTGATGTAAAAGCCTTAGACACTACTTTAAAAGGCTCGGACACTGCTTCATTGACAAACCTAATGGTTATACAAAAGGCTCGGACACAACTTCACAAAGGCTCGGACAGTGTTTAGGAAGGCTCGGAGATTCAAAATTCACACAACTAGTTTAAGGTTTACAAAAGACTCGGAGAATAAATGAAAAGGATCGGATAAAGTGTTGCAAGACTCAGAAACCCAAGTATAGAAAAGAAGTATGTAAGAGATATATTACCTTGTTGTACTGAAGAACGTCCACTTATTTCTAAGTTGAAGAAGAAAGGGGAGGCAACCTTGAACTTTTTATTGTAGGGGGTTTCAATTTTCAGACAAGTTTATTGTAGATAGAGAGAGAGAGAGAGTTACTGAGTTGGGACTACTGAATTGAGTGTTGGAAGTGTAGAGACGGAAGTACAAACAGAATAAAAAAAAAATTGATTATCTAAGGGCAATTTTGGTAATTAACCATAATAGGTGCCTTTTAAACATAACTTATTAAAACACTCACTTGGGAGGAAAATAAGTTCAAAAAGGTGACATTTTAGACCATTTCTCTCACTCTCTCTCTCTTTCTAAATATATATATATATACATATATACATACATATATATATTATAAATTGAAAGGGCATGAGTCTTTTTTTTTTTTTCTTTTTTTTTTTGTCAAACTAAAGTCAACATAACAAAATCCTAACAGTGTTACATTTTAGGGTAAGTTTTTCAATAGGGTTAAGCTAAACTAATTTAAATTTGTGACTTTAAATTTTGACTTTAACATCTCAACCACCCATATGCTCTTAATGTTGGGGTTTTTACCCTAAAACTTGTAATTTATAAATGTGAATGAAACATTAATAAAAAGAAGTAGTTTATTCATTTTATATACCAGTCTCATACATTTATATCATGTGCACTTAACATCCAAGATTGCCGGATGTAATATCTAACTAAATATATGAGTGTCATATACAGAGGTATTCAGTTTGAGATGAGCAATTTAAAGAGTCTGTAAATAGCAAATAGAGATGGGTACTTTGTTTGTGGTTAATCTACAGCTGCGGTCCATTCTGTAATGTACGATGGTCTCAACCTAGACTATTCATATGGTGATATGAGAATGGAGGCACTTTATATAATGTGATCATATAGGACTGGGTCATTATCTATATGAATCTCTCACTAAGATCCATTACAACATGAGATTCATATATATCAACAAATGATGGCTACATATAGGTGATCTTAATCATGAGTATCTTATCGACTTCTTCAAGTTAGATCATGGTTTTGATATACCATGGGTGAGATCGGAGTTGCATTATCAGTCAATAACTTCGTATGTTGGAATCGCGGATTGGCTTATGGCTGGGAAGGTTTGTACACAATAGAGGAATCCACTCCTTCTTGCGAGAAGTAGCCTTAAGGGTTGTTTCGGGGCTTAAACAATATAAGCGCTCTCCTAATTCCGTAAGGAATGTAGGATTTATTATTCATTAGAGAATTAATGATACTTATGGAAATACATAATTAGAGGGGTATAACGGACATTATGACCCAGTTCTAATTATGAACTATTTGTGGAGGATCATACCATATGTAATAACTATATCGATGGACAATTGTAATTTCGGTTTGTGTAATACATCTACAGTTGCGAGAGTGCAACCTCGGGTTTTTAATGGAATAACTCTGAGGTTAATAATCATGAAATATTAATTAAAGAGTTTAATTAATTATTTCTAAGTATTATTGGTGCTCTAAACTATGGGTCTATTAGGTCTCCTTGCTAACCCGATTGATTAAAGTTAACAAGGGTCACGGTTAATTAATTGGATTGTCCAATTAATTGTGTTACGAAAGTGACACGTATTTATTCAGGGATTAATTAAATAATGAGATTATTTAATTAATATATTAATAATTAAATTAATTAAATAATTAGATTATTTAATTAATGAATTATTAACTAATTATTAAATGGAGGTTGCAGGTTCAAATCATGACTGAGACCTAAAATAATTATATTATTTTGTTCTTAGTTAGGTATAGTATTTAAGCTTAAGTCAGTTAGGGTTATGTGGGAGTTAGATTCATACTTTACCTATGACACTTAAGGGCGTGTATTGGATTAGGATTTTAATAGACAATTTTTGGGTGCAAGGATTTTATGGATTTGCAAGATTATTAGGATTGTTAGGATTATACTTTTAGGATTATTAGGATTATATGGACTAGACTTTTAGGATTCTGAAAGAGTCTTTAGACTTTATTTATAGACTATTAGGATTATCTAGATTTTATTTCTAGACTTTTTGGACTCTTAAAATTATAGACTTTCAAGAATCAATTGTAGTATTCAATTTTCTCTCCAAGTTCCAGTGTTCTATAATCTTGTTAAGGGTACTCATTGAAAAACAAAAATTGAATGAGAAACACATATAAGCTATGAAGAAAAGTAATAAAATTTTGAAATACCACCAACCAACACATAACCTTGAGCTGACTCATATGGTGCAGAAAATGTCACCATATGAAATAAATATAATAATCAACAACCAATCCCCCACTACCTCACCAGAAATGACATGAAATAGGGAAATAAAATAGCTTGAACACTGAAGTATTTCCGTTTGGCTTGTTGGACTTCATTAATTCATATGTTATCAAACTCCAATATTCACTGCTCTTTAATCTTCTTCTTTTTTTCTCTAGTGGTGTGTACAGTGTACGTCCACCTTTCATGTTAGTGATAGATGATTCAAGTCTGGTGAGATGAGTTGATATACAGACTATGTATGCATTGGTAAAATTTGGGGGGTCGGGGCATGATAAGAATTTTTTTAATATACATGTAAATAACAAAAAAAAAAATGATATATAAGATTTAATTATACATATTTAAAAGAAAAAAAAAAAAAAAAACTTCAAACGGTCAACTAGTGCTAGCTCTTGACAAGTTTTGGTATACCCTTCCGTTACCGGATTTCAAAAAATAAATAAATAAATAAAACATGTATCTAAATTTTATAGAAGCATAGTTTTATGCGAGACTCATATCTTTTTAACTCGCTCATGCAATAAATCAATAGAAATGGTAACCATCTTTTTTTGTCTTTGAACTCAATCTACACAAAGGGTGATATTATGAGTAATGGACCAGCTTTTTTTTATATATATATCAAGTGTATATATATATAAATCAACTCCCTCTTTATCTTTACTTTTTGCTAAATCCATCTTTTATATATGTGGGTAAAGTATTTGATCAATTTTTACTAATAATCCTAAAGATTTTACATACCGGTGGTGGTGTTGGGATCGTGGAAATCTAGCATAAAACTATCTTTGATTCATAGAGACATTTTATCAGTCATTTGGTATTTGACTTTCAAGTGTATTTTTATGTTGTCTTTTGCATGTTTGGCTGCCACATTTATTATATACCAATACACCCACCAAATATCTGAAATAAAATAAAAAGTCTAGAAAGTATTGAGAGAAAGGACAAGACAATTTTGAGTTAAAGCTATTTATAAATATCACTAAAAAGTCTAGAAAATCCATTTTGTCATGAAATCCTAAAAATCTTAATCTCAATCCAATACCAGCAGACAATTTGCTGCCTCTTGAAAGTCTAGATCCAATACCACAAGACAATATGAACTTTTTAAAAAAATCTTAAAAGTTTAGATCCAATACCACAACACAATATGAACTTTTAAAAAAAAAAAAATTTTAAAAATCTTAAAAGTCTTGATCGAATACCACTGGACTTATCTAACTTGTTAAAAAGTCTCAATCCAATACCACTAGACTTTTACTTTCCCAAATTGTCTAATAAAATCTTGAACCAATACACCCCCTTAAATACTAATTATCTTTTGAATATATGGAGATATATTTGGAAATAGATAATGATTTAGTTTGAAAATATATATAAAGATATATTTTAAATAACTAAAGAAAAAAAATAAAAAACTGATAAAGTAATCAGTGAATTTTATTTTAACCAAAAATTTTGATTCACTTGAATCAAAACTCACGCAACCCAAAAAAAAGTGTCAAGAGTGGGTGCGGCCAAAAGAAGAAAAAAAATAAATAAATAATTTTTTGCTTATTATTTTTAGTGTGGCCGAATTCTTCCAAATGAGAAACAAGAGTTGTTTTTCTCGTGTTGTTTCTACTACCTCCATTCAGATTTCTTGAAGTCCGTGACGCGCCTACACGCAGTTACCGGATCGCAAGACATAGCAAAGAAGATTTGGTGGTGACAAATCGGAATAAAGCTTAAAGAAACGAAGGAGTTGGTCTACAAAGGTATGATCTAATTCTCTTTATATATTCTTATATATTATATACGGTTTACAAGTTGCATTAAAAATTTTAAAACCTATTTTCCGCTGCGCAACGTAAGTCCAGGTTCTTATAATTGGTATCAGAGCCAATTACACAATATATGAGAATAAAAGTTTCTTTTTCGTAGTTTTATTCTTAAACTTACATGTATGGTGTATGTAGACACTTTCTAATGATTGTATGATGTTTATAATTTTTTTTTAATTTATTATAAACATGGTTGGTCGTTAATTGTATGGTACAATGGGTTTTTGTTTTTTTTTTTTTTTTTAAAGGTTGTAATATTAATGTAATATTAATTCTTGGATGTAATTTTAATTATATTTTATATTTTTTTTTTCGGTTGTAATCATTCTATGTAAATAATATTTTGTAACCTTATATGAAGAAGAAGATTCAAAGACGAAGAATGAAGAAAAGGGCTGCTGCGCATGAAGCAAGCATTGCTGCGCGTAAAGACAGCTGTGCCGCGAAAGCTGCTGCGCGCAAGTGTAGCACACCAACAGGTTACCGCACCGGTTATTGCACAAGTCTCTTACATATTTTTTTTATGCAACATGCTGTTGCAGAGTGCAAGTGTTGCACGTTTTAATAAATAAATTAATTAATTAATTAAAAGCACGACACAGGTGTGCAAAATTGATCAGCGCACAAGTCATAGGCTTGGTGCAGCGCACCATTGCACAAAGAAGTTGAGCAGCGTAAGACAAGCTGCGCGTTTGGCGCATGGTGCTGCGCAAAGGCTGCAGCAGCGTGCACGTTTTCGTACAAACTGCTGCGGACAGCCGCCACTCTCATGTGGACAACGGCTACGCGTAAAAGCGCAAAGCTGAGTGTTCGTGACGCTAGGGTTTGTGTATTCGAAAGCATGAATGAAAAATTTTTATTAATAACTTTGGCCTCAAATAAAGGGGTATTATTACTAAAGTCCCTACTTTTTCATGAATTGTCACCTATTTAAACGTCTTTACCATATTAATCACTTTAGTCCCTTGTTTTTGCAAAATACATCACTTTAGTCCATTTGACCAAAAAACTAATGGTCAACTATAACAAAATGTGTAAAAATACAATTTTACCCTCTATTGTAATTTTTTAATTTTTAATTTTAGTCCCTCTAGTTTCAATAATAGTTGGTCAACCCCTGAAAAAAATTAAAATGTTTCCATCAAGGATTGAACCTTCAACCTTAAGGTTAAAAGTCACAAGTTTTATCCAACTGACCTACCCTAACTCATTATTGAAGGTTTGTTGATTTAAATGTATATATATAGTTATATAATTTGTTTAAACAAATTTAAATCTGTTTATATAATTTAAAATTAAAGCCTGTAATTCTTTTCTTTCTTTCTTTTTTTGGATTTTTTTTACTAACATATAATAATAATATATAAAAACATATTTATGAGTATGAAAAAGAAAATAACAAAGCAAAAGGAAAAAAAGGAAAAAAAAAAGAAATTTTCAATTTATGAGATTTGATTTTCTGGGGTTTTTTTTTTTTTATCAAATTGAAATAATATATTTTTTGAAAAGAAAAAAATCCAAAAAAAGAAAGAAAAAAAATTACAGGTTTTGATTTTCTAGGTTTCCTTTTGTTTGGTTATTTTCTTTTTCATTTTCATAAATATGTTTTTACATCTTATTATTAAATATGAGTTTATTTTAAATTATATAAACAGATTTAAATTAGTTTAAACAACTTATATAACTATATATACATTTAAATTAACAAACCTTCAACATTGAGCTATGGTACCTTAGCTGGTTGAAGCTTGTGACTTTTAACCTTAAGGTTGAAGGTTCAATCCTTGATGGAGGCATTTTAATTTTTTTTTTTAGGGGTTGACCAGCTATTATTGAAACTAGAGGGACTAAAAGAAAAAATTTAAAAATAACAATAAAGGTTAAAATTGTATTTTTATACATTTTGTTATAGTTGACCGCTAGTTTTTTGGTCAAATGGACTAAAGTGATGTATTTTGAAAAAACAAGGGACTAAAGTGACTAATATGACAAAGACGTTTAAATAGGTGACAATTCATGAAAAAATAGGGACTTTAGTGATAATACCCCTCAAATAAATGTTAAATGTAACATATAGGCCTTAGTTTACGATTCATGAGATGGATCACCATTAAAAAATATTATAGTTAATCAAGTTGGACTTGGTTAAAAGCCCATTTGATGCAAAAGATGGACTTGAAGAAAAAGAGATTACAAGAAAACCCAGGAATACCTTGAATTAAATTTTTGTAATTAGATTATTATAAGTTAGATAGCCCATTGTACTCAGTCAACTAATGTATGCTTTTATTATGAGATGATTAAAGCATTGCCATGCATATATATATCATTTAGATTAGGTGTGCCTACACTACATATATATATATATATATATGTTGATAAGTCATACAGGCATTATAACCATCTATATTATGTGTTTATTTTTTATTTATTTTTTAATTTGATTAAAATGGGTAATTCACATAATTTGCTATAAATTAATGGGATTAGTTTTTAGGAGTAAAAACTTGGTAATTCTCATTAATCACTAATCTTTTTATTAAAGAGTTTAATTCCTTAGATTAATAGGGTCCTTTAAATATATTAGGATTAATTCGATTAAGCCCCTAATAATAATTGGACCTAATAATGTGTTTTAGTTTTAATAGTTAAAACTTGATAATTACACTTTTAATAATTATAGTCATAGTAAATAGTTTACATAGATTAGAATTATAACTAATAAACTAGATTTTTAAAAGTTAAAAATCGAATTAGTTTAGTAGTTATTGGAATAGGATTCTAATAATTTGTGATTAATGCACTTGACGCTTAGATTGAAATTAGCCGTTTAATCTAGTTTAATCTAGATGCATTAATATTAATAGAAAACCCTTATTATATAATAGTGAGTAGGAGAGGGATATATGACATTATATTCTGCATTCTCCATCATTGGTTCAACACCGTAAGATTCGAGTGGGGCCTTATGGCGGCTTTGCTTTCGTCCTCCCTAATGAGGGTTTCCATAAGATTCAATACCAAGTTTGACTTCCTAACAGATAGGATTTCAGAGGGGATTTCGAGATTGACCGACTCTAAGGTGGTAATTCTCGAGTTAAGCTCATGAGATCTGAAATGATGGGTTACGCTCACAAGGTTTTAATTAAATTGGTTAATTAAAAACGTGACTAAATAAACGATGTTTGAATGATATTAGAATAAGAGTTATTCTGGTATATCATTTGATTGAGAAGATATCGATCCAACATGCAAGAATTTGACCGACCCTAAGATGGTACTTACTTGTGGTATGTTAGATTGTCATGGCATAGAAACATTATTTTCTTAGGGTTGTTCTTGTTCATTAAACATTTTCATGCATCATGTTTAATTTTATGTCGAACATTTGCACATGTTTTGAATGTATGACTGAATGAATTCTTAATTTATGTTTTTCAGCCATGTCATCTGCACTATTACAAATCATAGCCAATGACAAATTAACTGGTGATAACTACACTAAATGGAAACATAACATAAATGCAATCTTGGTCACCAAGGACCTAAAGTTTGTGCTAGGAGGAGTGTCCTCCAACGCCTACTGTCAATACCGCACGAACTGTTCGTGAGGCATATGAGAAATGAGTCTCATTAGATGAGAAAGCCCGAACATATCTGTTAGCAAGCATGACAGACATGTTTTCACTAAGCACGAAGCAATGGGTACTGCATTTAAAATAATGGAGTCATTGCAAGCCATGTTCGGGCAGCCCTCTGAGCAAAAACGGCATTAAGCTGTTCGTTCTTCAATGCTTGCTCGGATGAAAGAGGGTGCACCTGTTTAGGAACATGTCCTGAACATGATGTCCTATTTCAACATGGCAGAGATCAATGGCGTGGCCATTGATGAACCCAGTCAAGTGAGCATCATACTGATGACTCTTCCAAAGAGTTTCGATCAGTTTAAGAGTAACTATGTGAAATTCCCTTAAAGCAATAGTGTATAATATACTTAGAGAGAGGTGAATAGGTATAGGCCCAAATTCTTCCAATATTCAAAAAATGCAGATAACAAGAATGAAATGTACACTTGATATAATTTAACAATTGTATAGTATGAATCAATACATGTGAAAATCAATATACAAAAGATACAATCAATATATAAAATAGAAGATAATGAAAAGTAAAGCGAAACTTGACACAATAGCTTTTACGTGGTAAAACCTCAAAGAGGAAACATCCACAAGTTAATACCACAACCACCGGCAAAGCAATCCACTATATGAAAAAAGACTTACACACTCAAGGCTATCAACACAATGATATCCACCCTAAGCTATCACCTCCTAATCTACCCTCGGGCTAGTGAACCACTTAGCCTACTTCCTATCTAAAGTGTGTCCTACACCTTTAGGAATCAACTTCTTATCCAAGGCTCTCAAGCCTCTAGGAAGATTTCCTTGCTTAGCAATCTAGATCACAAAGATCCTAGTCAAGCTTCCCTAGCTCAACTATTCGGTGTTCCAAACTCCTTGCTAAGACTTTTGCTTGGCTATCTGAAACACATTCCTAGCCAAGTCTTCTTGCTAAAATTAAAGCTTCACTCACTTTAACAAAAGACTTCAACTTTTCCACAAGGCAATGATCTAGGTGATGCAAATGATGTAAACACAACCAAATAAAGCAAGATGATCAATCAAGTTTTATGTACATGCTTAGTGATGATCTAGAATAAGCTTTCAACAAACAATCACAAATCTATCTAGATAACAAAGCATGTGAATCAATGAGAACAAGATATGAATATTCAATATATCACACAAAAATCTTAGTTCTTAGATCATGAAATTAAACCTAGAAAATATCATGAGGCATTATTCTAGAATCAATTTCAAGATTAATCAAGTTTAGCTAAATATGTTCAAATGAGATCACAAGGCTAAAACTCAACAATCAATCAATCAAACAAACTTAGAGTATGAACTAACATCATTCTTAACATATTTCATCTATCAAATAAGAATAATAAAAGAGATGATCAAAAGAGAAAATAAGAAGAAGAAGTTTCACATACAAAAATGAACCTCGGACTGAAATTTGCTCTCAGCAAAAAATCACGAAGTCACTTGGCTCTAAAAATGCTTGGGGTTTGTATCGCTCATCAAGACCAACATTTTTGGTTTTTGAATCAAGTGATTCGGATTTGAAATGAGAAAGTTATGATTGAAACAAGATACAAAAAATCATGAAGAAATTATGCACTTCTTTCTTTTTCAATTTTCTTTAAGTTATGTTTTGAGGAAAGGAGGAGAGTATTTGAAAGAATTCAAGAGAGGGAAAAACGAACCAACCAATTGTAGCCACATCACCATCCACTTGTGGGGCGCGTGTGTCACACGTGGGTAGAGAGGTCCCTGGCCATGTGCCACATGTGGTCCACACGTGGCCTCCAAGCTTGGCCGTTGGCCTTGCTTGCTCCTCTCGCGCTCCGCTCGCGTTCTTCGGCCGTATCCGGGCTTCCAAACTCTGAATTCAAATCTATCTTTGGATTACAAATCATGACTCCTTCATGCACAACGATGACTACAAAACTTTAACAAAAGGTTGAGAATTCATCTCGGAAAACGACGACAAAAACAACTCAACAAATGAGAACACAAAGTAGCGTAGCTACATCGTTTGAACTCGAAACCTAATGAATGAGTAACCGAAATGACCAAGACTCAATAAGGAATCATAAGAGATCATGTTCAAGTCCAAAATATAAGAAACACAAACAAATAAAAACAATGTCATACAAGCATGTCATATCCAAGCGACGGTCATAAAACATTCAATTCTACAATGTTTGACAATATAAGAATAATGCATGTGCATACTAAAATGAGTGTGAATGTGTTATACCAAATGTTTGAACTACAATGCAGGGACACAGATGTATGAATTATGTGTGCGTACACTAATGCCTTGCAAGAGGAAGAAGAATCTTGATACCTTAGCATCCAAGTAAACGATTTTCCTCTTGAAGACGATATTTGCATGAGATGTTGCTTTTCTCCTTTGACTAAGAAACTAACCATTACAAATAAAGAGTGTTTTGCAATGGAATCAAGCCAATACAAATCAAGGATTTTACACTATGGGATGAACAAGCTTAGGTTCAGTCTCATTCAACTGCTCAATGAGCTTACTACTTTTGAGTCCTTGACTAAGGACAACAAAAGTAAGACCGGTGAGGCAAATGTTGCCGAACCATCTTCCTCTGGTAACAAGAAGTGGAAGAGGTATGCTGGGAAGGTTAAGAGTAAGCCCAAGCCCAAGAAAGCCCAAGGCAAGAAAAATGGCACCTCCACCGACCAAGGCAAAGGAAAGTGTTTCCATTGCAACAAGGTTGGACAGTGGAAAAAGAATTGTCCTCAGTATCTAGAGGAGGTAGCCAAGAAGAAGAAGGCAAAAGGTAAATATGATTTACTTGTTCTTGAATCGTGTATAGTGAAAGATGATTCTTCACCTAGATAATTGATTTGGGGCCACTAACCATGTTTGTTCTTCTATGCAGTGGACTGATTCTTGGACACAGCTTGAGGAAAGAGCCTTCTCTATGCGTGTTGGGTCAGGGGATGTTGTGTCAGCTCGAGTACTGGGTGTAGTTAGACTATATTTTGAAAGTTGTTTCATTGTTTTGGATAATGTGTTTTAAATTCTTGAATTTACTCGAAATTTGATTTCAGTTTCAAAGTTGTTGGAACAATTATATGCTGTTTATTTTAATAATAAGTCTGTTATTATTACAAAGAATGGTTTGAATATATGTTCAGGATTAAACGAAAACAACTTGTATGTTTTAAGGCCGTTAATACATACTACACTGCTCAACGATGAATTGTTTAAAGTTGAACAACCAAAAACAAAACGACAAAGATTTCTCCAGAAAACGAAACGTATCTATGGCATTTAAGACTTAGCCATATCAACCTTGACCAAATAGATAGACTAATGAAAAGCAGCCCTTTAAGTGAGTTAAAGGTTGGCATCTTACCTATCTGCGAATCTTGTTTATAAGGTAAAATGACTAAGAGACCTTTTACTGGAAAAGGGCTTAGAGCTAAAGAACCACTAAAGCTTATACATTCAGACATCTGTGGACCGATAAATATTAAAGCAAGAGGTGGTTATAAGTATTATGTCACCTTTATAGATGACTACTCAAGATACGGATATGTCTACCTAATGCAACGAAAGTCGAAAACTTTTGAAAAGTTCAAAGAATTCCAAGCTAAAGTTGAGAACTAGTTAGGAAAAACTATCAAGTCTCTACGATCGGATCGTGGAGATGAGTACCTTGACCAAGAGTTTGAAGACTTTGTGGTCGAGTATGGGATAGTGTCCTAACTCACAGATCCTGGTACACAACAACAGAATGGTGTCGCGAAGAGGATAAATAGAACCCTAATGGAAATAGTGAGATCTATTATTAGTTTCTCATCATTACCAAATTCCTTTTGGGGATATACGTTACAAACTATGGCTTACATTTTGAATGTAGTCTCATCCAAATCTGTTCCTAAGACTCCCTTAGGGTGCGTTTGGTACGCGAATGGGACAGGATGGGACGGGATAGGACAACTGTTCTGTATTGTGTTTGGAAGGTATGAGACAGAACTGTGAACTATACTGTCATGTGTTTGGTATGGTTGGGACAGAACGGGACAAGAGGTTCAAATAACCAAATTGCCCTATTGTCATTTTTTAGTGAAAGACTTATTTTATCATTTTTATTGTTTTAAAATCAAATTTAATTGCATAATATATTTTTTTTTTTAACAAAGTGTAAATATACTGGAGATTGAATATTAAATTGATCTTTGAACATCTTACAACAATGATAAGGTCTTCGAATTTCCAAAACTCTTCCAAGTACCAATATATCAAGAACACCTATTCCACCACCAATTTACACAAACACTATGGCACAGTTTGATTAGCGTTTTGGAAGTTGGTTTACTGGTACCAGAATCAACAGTTGCCCTAAAAAAGTTATCTCAAAAAACAAAGAATTATTCATTATAATAGTAAGAAAATCTAAATTACAGTAAAAGGTGCAGTTTCAGAGTATCTTATTCACTCTCCAAATTGAAAATCACATTGATTCTACTTCCTAAAGCAAGAATTGCCTTCAAAGTGCAAGAATTGGCTTCGGATAACAAAAACAAAGGATTAGAAGAAGAAGAAGAAGAAAGCTAAAGCCAAAAGAATTATAGTCAATTTTAATATAGAATCTCAACCCAAAAGCAAATCAACAATCATGCAAGAACACAACAGCTCCCACAAAACTACGACAGATACACAACAAAACTGGAAAAATAGCCCTTCCAAATCTCTTTCAATCCTTATACACAAAAAGAAGCACAAGTAATTCCACAAATAAACTAAACTAATTATCAAAAAATTGGTGAAATAAATCAAAATCCAAAATCAAGAACCCTAAATCGAAATCCCCAAACCCAAAATCAAAATCCCTAAATCCAAAATCAAGAACCCAAAATCAAAATCCCCAAACCCAAAATCAAAATCCCTAAATCCAAAACCAAGAACCCTTAATCGAAATCCCCAAATCTTGAGATGGTGTGTTGAACGAGAGAGAGATGATGATGAACGAGGCAACGGCGTGATGAACAAGAGAGAGATGATAATGAACGAAGAAGAGAGAGAGAGAGGATTTCCTAAGATGATGATGATGAACGAATGAAGAACCGGAAAGAGAGAGACAGACAGATGATGATGAACGAAGAAGAGACAAATGATGATGAACGAAGGAGAGACAGAGATGGCTTCAGGTGGTGTGTTGGGGACGAAGAGGAGAGAAGAGAGAATGAGATGGGATTCAGGTGTTGTACATATATAG
This sequence comes from Acer campestre, assembly GCA_954870605.1. Taxonomy (NCBI): domain Eukaryota; kingdom Viridiplantae; phylum Streptophyta; class Magnoliopsida; order Sapindales; family Sapindaceae; genus Acer; species Acer campestre. The sequence continues at coordinate 33,778,645 of OX940801.1, forward strand.
TTTGTAATTTTTTGGAAATATGAAGGGCAAAAATGTCTTTTAGGCACTTGTCCCATGTCATGGGATAAGTTGGCCGAGGTCTAAGGTGGGACAGTTTTTTGTGATTTCTGTCCCACCTTGTCCCACGCCAATGTTGCACCAAATGCGGGACAAGAACAATCTGTCTCTAGTTGTCCTGTCCCGTCCCGCGTACCAAACGCACCCTTAGAGTTATGGAATGGTTGTAAAGCTAGTTTGCGATATTTCCGCATATAGGGGTGTCCAGCACATATGCTGAAGAACAGAAGTGGAAAGCTAGACCCCAAGTCTGTGGTCTGCTTATTTGTAGGATATTCCAAAGAGATCAAAGGTGAATACATCTATAGTCCCGAAGAGAACAAAGTATTTGTATCGACAAATGCAATGTTTCTTAAGAATAACTATATTAGTGATCATAAACCTCGTAGTAAGATTGTATTAAATGAAACGTCCCTGGTACGACTAGTGCTCAGTCAACAAGAGTTGTTGATCCATTGACATCTGATAGTCAGATGATTCATAGTCAGGATACACTACCACCTAGACGTAGCGGGAGGGTTGTAAGACAACCTGAATGCTATTTGGGTATAGGTGGGGGACGAGATGTCGTCTATACTGATAGTGTGAATGATCCATTGACATTTAAGAATACAATGGAAAATCTTAACAAAGAGGAATGGCTTAAAGCCATGAATCTCAAGATGGAGTCCATGTACTCTAACTCAGTCTGAGAACTTATAGACTAACCAGATGGGCTAAAACCCATAGGGTGTAAGTGGATCTACAAGAGAAATAGAGGAGTGGACGGGAAAGTAGAGACCTTCAAGGCAAGGCTAGTGGCCAAGGTTTATACCCAAAAAGAGGGGGTCGATTATGGAGAGACCTTCTTGCTAGTAGCCAGGTTTAAGTCTATTCGGATTCTCTTATCCATTGCTGCCTATTTCGATTATGAAATTTGGCAAATGAACATCAAGATTGCATTCTTGAATGGCAATCTTGATGAGAGCATCTACATGATGCAACTAGAGGGATTAGTGTCTCCAGATCAAGAGCAAAAGGTTTGCAAGTTGCAAAGGTTCATTTATGGACTTAAGCAAGCATCTAGATCTTGGACCATAAGGTTTGATGATGTGATCAAAACCTATGGCTTCGAACAAAACGTTGATGAGCCTTGTGCCTACAAGCGCATCATTAACAAGAATGTAGTTTTCTTAGTTCTTTACCTATATGATATCCTACTCATTAAGAATGATGTAGGGTATTATCATAAGTAAAAGGCTAGCTTGCTAGCCAATTCTAAATGAAAGATTTGGAAGAGGCAAGTTATGTTCTAGGGATCTAACTTATAAGAGATCATAAGAATAAACTCATAGCATTGTCTCAAGCATCGTATATCGATAAAATTCTTATGCGATTTCGTTGTAGAACTTAAAGAAAGGTAATTTACCTTCTAGGCATGGAGTTCACTTGTCTAAGGAATAGTATCTTAAGACACCTCAAGAAGTTAAGGATATAAGACGTGTTCCCTATGCGTCAGTAGTATGTAGTCTCATGTATGCTATGTTATGCATGAGACCGGATATCTGCTTCACAGTGGGAGTAGCTAGCAGATACTAGTCCAACCCAAGATGGATCATTGAATTGTTGTCAAGACTATTCTCAAGTATCTTCGGAGAACAATAAACTATATGTTAGTGTATTCTGGACAGGATTTGATCCCGTTAGGATATACGGGTTAGACAATGATTCTAGGAAATCTACATCTAGATCAGTATTAACCCTTGGTGGTGGAGCCATTGTGTGGAGGAGTGTTAAGCAATCTTGTATTGCTGATTCCACTATGGAAGCCGAATATGTAACCGCTTGTAAAGCTGCTAAATAGGCTGTTTGGCTCTGTAAGTTCTTGAGCAATCTGGAAGTTGTTCCAAACCTGGATAAGCATATCACACTTTATTGTGATAACAATGGTGCTGTGGCTAATTCCAAAGAACCAAGAAGCCATAAGAGAGGTAAGCATATATAGAGGAACTATCATCTCATTAGAGAGATAGTGAAGAGAGGAGATGTGACCGTGACCAAGGTAGCGTCACAGGACAATCATGCTGATCCATTTACGAAGACCTTACCGGCTAAAGTATTTATGGGTCACCTAGAGAGTCTAGGTTTACAAGACATGACTCACATGCTTTAGTGCAAGTGGGAGATTGTTGGGGTTTTTTCCCTAAAACTTATAATTAATAAATATGAATGAAACTTTAATAAAAGAAGTAGTTTATTCAATCTATTTACCTATCTCGTACATTTATATCATGTGTACTTAACATCCAAGATTACCAGATGTAATCTCTAACTGAGTATATGAGTGTCATATATAGAGGTATTCAGTTTAAGATGAGCAATCTAAAGAGTTCATAGATAGCAAATAGAGTTGGGTACTTTGTTTGTGGTTAATCTACAGCTGCGGCCCATTCCATAATGTACGATGGTTTTAACCTAGACTATTCATATGGTGATATGAGAATGGAGGCACTTTATATAATGTGATCATATAGGACTGGGTCATTATCTATATGAATCTCTCACTAAGATCCGTTACAACATGAGATTCATATATATCAACAAATGATGGTTACATGTAGGTGATCTTAATCATGAGTATCTTATCGACTTCTTCAAGTTAGATCATGGTTTTGATATACCATGGGTGAGATCGGAGTTGCATTCTCAGTCAATAACTTCGTATGTTGGAATCGCGGTTTAACTTGTGGCTGGGTAGGTTTGTACACAATAAAGGAATCCACTCATTCTTGCGAGAAGTGGATAGTAGTTCCCTTAATGGTTGATTCGGGGTTTTAACAATATGAACGCTCTCCTAATTCCATAAGGAATGTAGGATTTACTATTCATTAGAGAATCAATGGTCCTTAATGGAAAGACATAATTAGAGGGGTATAACGGACATTATGACCCAACTCTAATTATGAACTACTTATGGAGGATCATATCGTATGTAATAACTATATTGATGGACAACTGCAATTTCGGTTTGTGTAATACATCTACAGTTGCGAGAGTGCAACCTCGGGTTTTTAATGGAATAACTCCGAGATTAATAATCATGAAATATTAATTAAAGAATTTAATTTATTTCTAAGTATTATTGGAGCTCAAAAATATAGGTCCATTAGGTCCTCTAGCTAGCCCAATTGATAAAAGGTAACAAGGGTCACAGTTAATTAATTGGATTGTTCAATTAATTGTGTTACGAAAGTAACACGTATTTATTTAGGGATTAATTAAATAATGAGATTATTTAATTAATATATTAATAATTAAATTAATTAAATAATTAGATTATTTAATTAATGAATTAATAATTATTAATTATTAATTAATTATTAAATGGAGGTTGCAGGTTCAAATATGACTGAGACATAAAATAATTAGATTATTTTATTCTTAGTTAGGTATAGTGTTTAAGCTTAAGTCAACTAGGGTTATATGGGAGTTAGAATCCTACTCTACTTATGACACTTAAATACTAATTATCTTTCGAATATATTGAGATATATTTGAAAAGAGATAATGATTTAGTTTGAAAAATATATAAAGATATATTTTAAATAACTAAGGAATAAATAAATAAATAACTGATATAGTAATTAGTGAATTTTATTTGAACCAAAAATTTTGATTCTCTTGAATCGAAACTCACGCAAAATATATATATATATATATATATTGCTTATTATTTTTATTGTGGCCGAATTCTTCCAATTGAAAAACAAGAGTTGTTTTTCTCGTATTGTTTCTACTACCTCCATTCAGATTCCTTGAAGTCCGTGATGCATCCACACGCAGTTGCCGGATCACGGGACATAGCAAGAAAGATTTGGTGGTGACAAATCGGAATAAAGCTTAAAGAAACGAAGAAGTTGGTCTGCAAGGGTATGATCTCTTTATATATTCTTATATATTGTATACGGTTTACAAGTTACATTAAAAAATTTAAAACTTATTTTCCGCTGCGCAACGTTAATCTAAGTTCCTATACTTAATCCAATAAAAGCATACTACTCTACACATCCTATAATAATGAAAAAGGTTGGGACAGGTTTTAATTTAATCCATAATAGAGTGAAATCCCAATAATGAAAAGATGTTGAACAACTCCAAAGTCCAAACGAACTGAATTCATATGCAACAAGTCAACAACATAAATATTACAAATTTACAGTAGAGGTGATGCATAGTTTTAACCAATATGATAAGCAAACTTGGAAATATAAGGACAAGATGAGGTCGGTCTCTTGGTGTGCCCTCACACGTAGACCATGATGTTTGTACCCCTCACACAAAGCGTTGTTCATGAGCTTGCAATGAACCCATCAATTTATCCAATATAATGATATGACATTGAGATCGATCTTTTGACTCACCGGTAACTGTTACTTTGTAGTTAAACTTTGCACTCGAAGTTCGAATAATTTTCTCCTTTGATTGACAAAAGTCAATTTCCTTGAAAATTAACCTTTATCTTTTGCATTTGAAAAAACTCAAATTACTTACGTATTGTTTGCAAACGCACATTTTTCACCATCTCTACCCTTTTACATATAAGAGTCCTTTAATTTAACACATCTTACACTTGTTCTGCAATTATCGCATGTGCAATTTTTTCAAAGATTTGTGGGCGAATTGATTGGTCGATAAAGAATCATCACTTCAAGCCTTTCTTCAGCGTTGCTTGATTCATTGGCTGCATGCCTGCATATATCATAGTTCTACAACTCGCCAATGTACTTAGTACTCAATAAAAGTTAAATTAATACATATATATATATTATAAATTGAAAGGGCGTGAGTCTTTTTTTTTTTTTTTTTTTTTTTTGAGATCCTATCGGTGTTAAATTTTAGGGTAGGTTTTTCTATAAAAGTATACTACTCTGCACATCAAATAATATGGAAAAAGGTTGGGACAGGTTTTAATTTTAACCCATAATAGAGTGGAATCACGATAATGAAAAGATGTTGAACAACTCCAAACAAACTGAATTCATATGCAACAACATAAATTTTACAAATTTACAATAGGGGTGATGCATAGTTTTCACAAATATGATAAGCAAAGTTGGCAATATAAGGATAAGATAAGGTCGGTCCATTAGTGTGCCCCTCACACATAGACCACGACGATAAAGGTTCGAATCGTGTCTTCCAAACCCAAAAAAAAAAAAAAAAAAACCTGGAAATAGAAGTCACACAACTTGGAAGGAAAAAAAAGTTCTACTCAATCTTCCATCCCACCATCAAAACCCTCGGGTGCTTGATCTAATTTCATGTTATCATACATAGCTGTTGAATTGTTACCATCACCATAATAACCAGTACAGGACGTCTCAGAACCCAAATTTTCTATCTCTTCTCTGGCCCCTTCAACATTATTCAATCTCATTAATTCCATGGCTACTTCCTTCATTGAAGGCCTCTCCTCCCCTTTTACATTTAAACACCTGCTCGCTAGCTCAGCCACTTGCTTGATCTGCTGATTGGTAATTTTATCCTTACTTATTATAGCATCATCAAGAATTCGAGACAAGCGACCCTTTTTCAACATGGAACAAAATTTCACTACCAAAAGTCTGTCCTCCTCAGGCCTTTCGAATGACAGTGCTTGTTTTCCTGTCATTAACTCAACAAGGACAACTCCGAAACTATAGACATCACTTTTTTCAGTCAATTGGCCGGTATGCATGTATTCAGGATCTAGGTACCCAAGAGTGTCTTGGACCATTGTGGATAATTGAGTTACATCCATTGGAACCAAGTTTGAGGGTCCTAAATCAGACAATTTTACGGTGAAGTTATCATCTAAGAGTATGTTAGAAGACTTCAGATCTCTATGAATAACTGGAGTACCAGCTCCAGAGTGCAGATAGGAAAGCACTCCAGCAGTTTCGGCTGCTATCCGTAGTCGTGTCTCCCAAACAAAGGTGGGTGCCTTGTCTTTGTTACGGATATGGTCAAAAAGGGTTCCATTAGTAACAAATTCATAAACTAGCAAAGGGACTTCGGTCTCTAAACAACAACCCAAAAATTTGACCAAATTTCTGTGGTTAATTTTTGATAATACTGATACCTGATCGATGAATTGCTTAGTTTGGCGTCGACCCACTTTCATCGATTTCTTTATTGCAACTGGGTTATTGTCTTTTAAAATCGCTTTGTATACAGGTCCATTGCGTCCTCTGCCAATGATTGTTTCCTCATTAAAGTTGTTGGTCGCCATCTCGAGTTCGTTTGCAGGGAAAATTGTTGCTGCATCACCAGTTCCACCTGGATCAGAGAGTTGTTGTAAAAGATCAGAACCACCATTTTGCAGAAAAAACATTTGTCTAAGTTTGATGAGCCTTCTCTTCTTGAACTCGTAGTAGATCCCATAGCTACCGACAAGCAGCGTTACAGAGCCTAGACCAACACCTGCTTGCAAAGCATTTCAAATTTTAATTACAATAAAAGAGAATGAATTAATATTGACAAACAGATTAATAGGAAGCCAAAGACACAACTATGAACTTACCAAGACCGAGCGGTAACTGATTGCAATTTTTATGGCACTTGCAACCAAGGTATGGGTTCCCTTGGTAACCGTCTTTGCAATGGCAAAGATAACCGCCCGAACTGTTGTTAGAGTCTTTGCACAAGGTATTTTTTTTGCATGCATAAGTAGCTCGATTTTTCTTTGCTTTTTTACAGTTGCCTTGCCCAGTTATTGCCCAGTCAACCACGGTAGGAACTTTTTCTGCTATATTGGACAGATTACTGGCAGAGAAATGGAATTTGTTATCTTCAATAACAAACGCATAGTTGCATTGATTGGATTGCGATTCATTTTTATGTTTGTTAGACCTACTGGCATACACCCTGATTCCTCTCAGATCTTTAGGGATGGGTATCTGGCAACATCCAGAGTCTGAAGAGCAAGATCCATCAATCACATCGGCTGGCTTCTCACACGAGGAATTGCAGCTCCCGATATAACTTTTCGTTTTTAACTTACCATGGATGTATCCATAAGAATCACAGCCAATGACTGTGAAAATATTTTCGATGGAAGAGATTCTGAAGTCGCCCACATTAAGGGAGGCCCCAAACCTCTGACCGTTGTTGCACTCTCGTGATACAGGGCTAAGGACCTGAAGCCGGCCTTCCATGGATATGTTGGTGACATTGATAGTTGAATTAGTCCCCCAATATGGTATGGGAGGGTTGGTGGTATTGTTGCAAGTGATTAAGAAATCTTTACTCAGGTAACAATCGCGTTCTGTTCCGAATGGATATGGGATTTCGAGGTCTCCACATTTAGTGAGGCAGCCAGGCTTGGGTTTGGGTAATGGAGTTGGTTTTAGAGCTGCATTAGCTACCATTAACAGTAGCATCTGCAGCAGCACAAATCGGAGACACATTCCACTCAATCCCATTTCAATTTCAATTCCTAGTGGTTTATGATTCTCTGATAATGTTAGTTCTTTATATAAGGATTTGGATCCTCAGCTTATCTCATCTTTTTCCTGATATTTTTAAAGCATGCAATTAGTTGTTGATAAAGTGGTTATGAAAACCAATCAAATCTTAATCACATGTTTATTGCAATGCTTAGAGTATCTCCAATGGTAATATGACTTGCATTTAAAAAAATGGTTATATGTCAATATTGTCAAGGCAATTACTTCTTATGTGGCATATAACTAAACTTGATAGACGACCAAATGAAAAATTGGTCTTCAATGCTTCACTTATAAAATACATATTTTTAATGATATGGTAATTTATTACTGGTCTCATTGAATATACTTTATAATTGTTGAAAAAACTAAGAGCATCTCCAATAGTAATGTGGCTTGTTTTTGAAAAAATGATGATATGTCAATATTGTTAAACTAATTGCTTCATAGGTGGCATTAACTAAACTTCATAAACATCCAAATGAAAAAATGGTCTTCAATGCTTTACTTATAAAATACATGTTTTTAATGACATGTCAATTTATAATTGGTCTCCTTAAATATACTTTAAAATTGTTGAATAAAATAAAGTAGAGAAAAAAAATGGTTGATGATTGGGCCAACAATATGGTTGTCCAGAGAGGTTGTATTGGAGATGAATTTTTTAACAAGTGGCTGTTCATCCTAGGTGGAATCTAATTTTTTCACAACTCACATTGGAGATGCTCTAAAATAGAAGAAAAGAGAGGTTACTAATTAAGCCAACAAAATGGCTATTCAACGGACCCTCTGAAATGAGTCAAATGTTGACGGCCTCTAAAAAAAATTGTCACCTTAGGCTGAGGTTGTATTACCACAGTTGAATTGGAGATGAATATTTTAACTAATTGACTGTTTATCCTATGTAGCATCTAATTTTTTCACAACCCACATTAACAATGGAGATGCTCTTATGTATCATGAGAGGGAGCGGATCGAAATCCATTATATAATTACTCCAGTTGTCCTCCACTGAAATTTCTTAGTCATAACCATCAGTCCATCACAACTCGTGTTTCACATTTCCTAGCCCCAAAGTCTTCGTCGTCTATGGTACAACTTATAACAGCAACTTATAAAAGTTTTTTGTTTTTTGTTTTTTTGTTTTTTTTTTTTTTTGAAGAAGAAGAAGATAAGCAACTTATAAAAGTTACTGACATTACAACTTATAACAGCAACTTATAAAAGTTTTTTGTTTTTTGTTTTTTTTTTTTTTTTTTTTTTTTGAAGAAGAAGAAGAAGATAAGCAACTTATAAAAGTTACTGACATATTATTGATTATATGTCAATAATCAATTATGCTAGCGACTTATTAAAGTTAATATATAATAGCAGCTTATAAACGTACTTCAATTTTCCATCAAAAAAAAAAAAAAAACGTACTTCAATTATTAATGTACGTGTCTTTTCAAATATATATATATATATATATTATTAATGTACGTGTACGGTGGAATCACACCAGAGCAATTATGATTCTATCTTTCTTTTTTTAGGTGGATATACTTTCCAACACAGGATAATTATTTAGTGTTACATATTTAATATTTTATAAGAAAATTTATTAGTTAATATATAATAGCAACTTATAAATGTACTTCAATTATTAATGTACGTGTACGGTGGAATCATACCAGAGCAATTATGATTGTATCTTTCTATTTTAGGTGGATATACTTTCCAACACAGGATAATTATTATTCAAAAAAAAAAAAAAACACAGGATAATTATTTAGTGTTACATATTTAATATTTTATTAATTTTATAAAAATATTCTACCTATAAAATAAGAATAATAGTGCTATTGACACATCTCTACCGATCTATTTATGTCTCACTTTTTAAAATTTTAATTTAATTAAATAAAATTAAATATATTTGCTAATTTTTTTGATTTATTTACAAAATTACACTTTTTACTTATTTTCCAAAATTAATACACCTCATCTCCGATCTCTGTATATGTCTCTCTCTTATCTCCATAGAACGATTTATTTTTTCTTCTTATTTATTTATTTTTTTTTTTTTGAGTTTTTTTTTTCTTCTTCGTATTTAATAGTGGAAAAAAATAATTACGGATTGCTTCAACACAACAACAGCTTGATATCATTCTAAAAAAAAAAAGTAAACTTCAAACTTACTTTTAGAGAAAAAAAATTTCCAGATACTTGATATCATTCTCAAACAATTCTTATAGATGTTTTGATATTATTGTCAGACAATTTCTTGCAGATGCATTATGTCATTCTCAGACAATTCTTCCAGATATTTTATATTATTAGCGAACAAACCGTCACTATATACGCGGAAGCGTTGCCGGATAGAACACAAACAAACACAATAACAAATAAAAGATAGATGAAGAGAAGAAATCTAAATCCAAGCACACACAACACAATAATTTACGTGGAAACCCAAATCAGAGAAAAAACCACGGTTGTCAGGACGACAAGAGAAAGTTCTAATATATAGTAAATTGTTACAACCACACACTCAGGATCTCTCTCTAAATAATACCCTAAACCCAATTACACCCAATGCTCACTATGAGATCTCTCTAGTATTTGCTATTTTGCTCCACCACAAATAACCTAGTTATTATGGTCTATTTATATGAATTACAAGGAGTTTAAACTAACAAGGAAATCTATCTTCTAGTCATACAAGATTTACTTGTTTCACATAAATACTATTTCCTATTTATGACAAGTCTTACTTCAAGGAGAAATCCTTTTCCCATTAGAACTCTAGAAGCAACATATTTCCTCTTCCATGAATATTTCCTGATTCAACGCGTGCTTGTGATTAACTACGATTCAAGTTGCAATTGGCCACCCGCTTCCTAAACCGTGTTGAACTTGACCACTCAGAAAATCGTGATCCACGTGCCAAATCATGTCTACCGCTGCCGGACCGCTGTGAAAGCCACAGCGTGAAGCACTGGAATTGGAACCGCTGTTGATGCGCTACCGAAAATGGCAGCGGTGTCAAACCGCTGCCGGACCGCTGCCAAAGCGGTAGCGGTTTGAGCTGTCCGTCGCTTCTCTTGTTCGTCATGTCTTTCCAAGCCTCCCTCAAACATAACCTCATACTCTCAAACGCTCTCACGTCTCCAGGAAGTCTCCACATTGGTAAATCGTGTTTGGTAACCATTGGTAATTCGAGCCATATCCAACAGATATCGTTCTCAAACAATTCTTCCATAATATTTTGTATGTGTATAAGAAGCAAATTTTAGGGTTTAAGAGTTAAGAATTTTTTTTTTTTTTTTCAAGAAACAGATTACTGGTTTCCATAATATTTCACTCACCTATGTATCCACTTACCAATTGACACATCAAATTCCACTTGTGTTATGATTGAAAATTTGTGATAGTGACTGTGATGTCTAGCATTACTCTTACAAAAATTGGGGGTTTGGGAAGGGGATAACTCGAACCCACAACTTTATAGTACATGTGTGAGGGGTATACCACCGGACCAATCTTATCTCGTTTATCTAAAAAATTATTATTATTGTGTTATTGAGAACTAAATTCGAGTTTTTATTTACTTATTTTTTTAATCTTTAAATTTTGTTTTATAGATGGGAAATATTAAATATCTCTTAATTAAGGACACATCAAGTAGAATAATAAGAAAAATGTTATATTTATATACTTGAGACACAGAAAATCGTGTATTAATGTATTCAAGAAATAAATAAGAATTAAGCCAACAAGGGCGTAGGTGACGAATTTAGGGCTTAGGTAAATGACTACTAGGTAGGGGTGGCAATGGGGAGGATCCGGCCCATCCCAAACCCCAAACCCGACCCATGACCCGAACGGATTTTCAATTTCCGCCAACACGACCCGTTTGGGGCAAGGGTGCCCCAAACACGACCCGAATGACCAGTTTCAAATATATGTATATATATATATTATTTTACCTTTTATATTTAAAATATATATATATTTAAAATATTTTTAAAATATATATATTATTTTACCTTTTATATTTAAAATATATATTTTAAAAATATTTAAATATATATATATATATTACAGGTCAAAACGGGGCGGGTTGAAGTAAAAGGGACTGCCTCATACCCAATCCGGTAACCCGACCGGATCAAAACTTTGCCCCAAACCCACCCCACTACCCATTTTTACTATCCCAAATCCGCCCGAAACAGATCGGGGCCCCGCGGGTTTACGAGGGGTCAAGGATTTTTGCCACCCCTACTACCAGGTAGTGTTCTAGTAATCGGCCTAGTCGGCCGATTAGTTGGAGCAAAATAGCTAGGCCGTCGGAAAACGTACCGAAAAGGTGAAAATCGGACCCTTTCTACGGTGGACGTGTAATCGGACACGTGGCCACGTAATCGGGATAGGCGGGTCAAAGCCGTTGACTCCGCCGTTATTCTACACCGGAAATCAGTTGGAATAAGGCATGGGATCACCGTTCCGATGACTGGACCAGCTAGGGTTTGGTCGGCAATGGAGACAGGCGTGAGGTTGAAGATGAAGTTGAGGAAGGTGGGGTGCGTTTAGCAGCGGACAGGGGTGCATGCAAGCTTCACTTGAGTCAGGTTGGGCCAACGTTTGGGCTTGTGTTTGGGCTCGTGGCGTGAGCTCTGATTTGCGTGGCAAATAACGAAACGCGCCCCTGATCTCTTATAAAATCACAATAAATTCAATCTTCCTTCAATAATTACACTTATATCTCTATTGTGATTTTGATGCCTTAGCGTGGGTTTTATTGGGTCAATTGAGGCTTATTGGGCTAGATACAACATTGGGCCTAGGCTTAGTGGGTTTTCTTTGGATTTGATATGTGGAATTTGCTTGTAATTGTGTTTTCCAATTAATCGCCGATTAATCCCCGATTAATCGGCCTAGGGGCTAGGCGCTGGGTCTCCACCCGACTAGCGCCTAACGCTTACTAGAACACTGCTACCAGATCAACAGCTCGAATTCTATCAATGACGAAAGCTTTCAAAAAAATACTTGGTCCCGAATTAATAGATATTGTTAAAATAAACAAATAAATAAATTGTTTAAGTTTTGGGTTGGCACATGTGTTTACATGACCCTTTAAGGATATATTTTAATACAATCTTTTATAAAAGTAACGCTAAAAATGAAACAAGTCAAACAAATATAAGAAAAGCAGAAAATAATAGATCAAATGTAAGAAAATATCATAAACCCTAAATCATAAACTATAAAAGAGGTAGAAAATAATCGATTAAATGTAAGAAAAGTAGACATCGACAAAACATCGTGACATAGCTTATCTAGATAAAGTATTAATCATTTTTAGGAGAAAATGTTAAGGGTCCTTTAAATTTATAGCACTCATTGGAGAGGTATTTTTGGAATTATCACCAACTTTATAATTTGAGTTTAAATGGCACCAAAGTATAGTGATGGACAAAAATACCCATATTTTGACGTTTATTTTGTTTTGCATCCTTTTTTTTTTTTTTTTCAAAAACCTCTATTGATAGAGGTCAATCAATGGAGGTAGAACAAACCTCCATTTGAGGTCATCAAAACGACCTCCAATGAAAGTTGGTTTTGACCTCTAATGGAGGTTGTCGAAACATTCTTCATTGAAAGTATGTTCTCACCTCCAATGGAGGTCATAGAAGAAGATAATAATAAAAAAATAAAAAAAGAATCTGGAAATAAGTCTCGAGTACCCTACCTGTGACTTATTTAAAAAGCAATAGGTATTGGGTAAGGTACCGGAGACTTATTTCCACCCTACTCGAGAATTATTTCCAAATCTAAAATTTTCTTTTAATTTTCTTCTTTGAAAAATTTGGATATGGAAATAAATCTTGAGTAGGGTGGAAATAAGTCTCGGGTACCCAAATAAGTCTCGGGTAGGGTACCCGAGACTTATTTCCACCCTATTCAAGAATTATTTCCAAATCTAAATTTTATTTAATCTTCTTCCACATCGACCTCCGATGGAGGTCGAAAGGGATTCGACCTCCATTTGTGGTCGAGTTCCTCCAATGGAGGTCAAGTTCCTTTCGACCTCCAATGGAGGTCGTGGTCGTTTCCACCTCCAATAGAGGTCTTTTCGATATCCATTGATAGAGGTGACCTCCATCAATGGAGGTTCTTGAAAAAAAAAAAAAAAACATAGGAGAGAGGAAGAAAGAGAAAAGAAAGTAAGAAAAAAAAAAAGTAAAATAATAATTTGTGGCATTTTGGTCTCACCACATACTTTGGTGCTATTTTTATAAGAATTATTAACGAGTGGTGCTATTAGTACACCCACTGCTGAACAATTTATACCCCACTTTTTAAATTTTTTGGTATTCTTTTTTTCCTTTCATCAAATTACTTAAAGAGACATACAATTTTTATTACAAAAATGTTGTCCAAAGTAAAACTAATAAAACTCCACTTTCCTTATTTCAAAACCATAATGACATAAAATTATTTCAAATCACTAAATGTTTACTATTTTTGTTTATATTTTCTTTTAGATCTAGATCTCATGTTTCTCATGTTTAGTATTTATTAATTTTATTGTTTCACATGTTTGTTTTGTTTTTCTTTTCAAATTTCAGATCCATGTTTGCTATTTTTTTTGTTCTTACTGGTTTATTTTCTTTTAGATCTTCCTAGCATTCTATGATTTGTATCAATTCCTTTGTAGATTTTATTTCGGATCTTCCAAAATTAGTTTAATATTATTTATAAAAAAAAAAAAAAAAAAAGCAACAACAACAACAACAACAACAAAATCGCACCAAGAATCACAACCAAGAAAACCTAATCTCTGACGAAACAAAATCACACAAGAACCCTAACTCAATTGCTCAAAAAAATCATCAGACGATCAATATCACACTCACAATCTACCACTAACGATTCAATCAGCTACAGAAAAAAAAAAATAGCATCTAATAAGGATGGTTTCACCGTGAAATAAGAAGAAAAAACAAGTCATGAGAATGGATGTAAGAAAATTGTATATAAATATTAGAGATGAAGTGTTTTTTTATTTTTACATTTTTGAAAAAGATATGGTGTGTATTAAGTTTGAAAAATATGTAAAAGGGTAATCCTGAAAATAAATAAAAAATTAATAAAGCATTTAATTTTATATAATTAAATCAAAAATTTTAAAAAGTGAGGCATAAATAGTTTGGTAGTGGGGGTGCCAATAGCACCACTTATTATTAACTTGGTTTTATCCCCACAAAGTCAACCTTATTTGGAGCTATTTCCCATATTCTCTCAAATGTTAAATGCAACCAAACCACTTAAATCAATTCATATATTATCAAAAATGAATCTGAATCCTCTCCTCACCTTCATAATATATCGTCACATGTCTACTATTGCAAATCAATGGTCTGAATTATTTCTATTTTTTTTATGTTTTTGCACCACAAAAAGATAGAATTTATTCAGACCATTGATTTAGATGAGGACAAGGTAAGGACAATATGAGGTGAGTAGGGGATCCAAATCCATCAAAAATACATTTGAATAGTTACTAATTATATCTTTCAATTTTAGGTGAATATAATGTTGATGCTAATCCAGATTGATAGTTATTGTCTTATTGATTACATTTTGTATTTATTTAATCATGTAATTATCTGTCAAGTAGTTAGAGTTGTTAACATTGTCAAACTACTAGTTGTTTGTCTTGTATTAGGATACGTAGATTTACTTCTATTATCAATCATGTATATATATTTTATAGACTCTGATGAGAAATAATAAGAAGAATTATTCTATACATGGTATCAGAGCTTCATTAACTCAAACGAGTCCTTGATCCATTATGACTAATACCATATCGTCCTCTTCCTCACACTCAGTAACCGTGATTTCTTCTTCTTCTTCCTCTCATGAAATCAATTCTTCTTCAAACACCATCGTTGCTATAAATGTTGCTGCTCAAGCTCCATTGAAACTCACAGCAACAAACTAACGCTCATGGAAACTTCAGTTTCATACCTTTCTTGTTGGGTTTGATCTTATGGGCTTATTTGATGGCCAAAAACCTTGTCCACCATCAACCGTCACAACGAATGATATCGCAATACCTAATCCCGCTCACTACATATGGATCAGACAAGACCAACTGCTCCTGAATGCAATCCTTGGATCTATATCTTCATCCATTATTCCCTTCATTGCTTCCGCTCAAACGGCCTGTGATGCGTGGACTACACTTGCCAACACTTATGTGAAGCCTTCCAAAGGCCATATTATGCATTTCAAGGGTGTCCTTACCAATGTCATCAAAGGAACTCAAACTGTAACTGACACTACAAAAAAAAAGCCTATCAATGACGAACTATTTCCGACGGCACTAATTGCCGTCGGAAATGGTACCTTTTCTGACGGCTATTTCAGTGCCGTCGGAAATGAGTAAAAATATGATATCATATTTCCGACGGCATTTTGCCGTCGGAAATAGGCAAAACGCCGTCAATTTTGCTCTCAATTCCGACGGCACAAAAAGTGCCGTCGGAAATAGTATTTGTCCCGTTGAAAATAATGAAAAGGAATACACTATTTCCGACGGCCTAAATGCCGTCGGAAATAATCTTGTTCTATTTGAAAAAAAAAATGGAATACACTATTTCCGACGGCCTCAATGCCGTCGGAAATAGTCTTGTTCCATTTGAAAACATAAAAAGGAATACACTATTTCCGATGGCCTAAATGCCGTCGGAAATAGTCTTGTTCCATTTGAAAAAAGAAAAAGGAATACACTATTTCCGACGGCCTAAATGCCGTCGGAAATAGTCTTGTTCCATTTGAAAAGAAAAAAATGGAATACATTATTTCCGACGGCATTGAGGCCGTCGGAAATAGTCTTTGTTTTGTTGATCCCGGTTTCATGGAATAAATAAATAATTTATTATTGTAATATTAATTAATAAATTATAATGGAATGTATGTAATTTATAACACTACACAAAAAATGTGACTTGTAGGTCAATATTTTAAATGTATCACTATATGTGTTTAATGTATCCAAAATTCACTGTCAATAAAAACTTTAATAATTTTAATAAAATATTATTTATAAAAAAAATATCTCAATAGTTATATTTAAATAGTATAAAAAAATATATATTTAATTACATAGTATACAAACATATCAATAGCTTATATATAAATAATATGCAAAACACATCAGATATATGGTTATAGCAAAATGGTAAGGGAAACCCTTATTGGCATCCAAGTCAAGGGTTCAAGCCACATGAATTTCATGGATTTAAAGTGCCACATGCTGGGTGATGTGGCGGTGATGTGGTGCGTGTTAGGGTGACATGGCGCATGACATGTGACGAGTGACGTGGCGACTATCAAGTCCAGTCATGCTTTTTTTATTTATTTATTTATTTATAATTCGACTATTTCCGACGGCAATAAGCCGTCGGAAATACAAGTAATTTTGACCACCTTGAATCACTATTACCGACGGCACTTTTATCTTTTCCGACGGCCATGGCCGTCGGAAATAGTAGTATTTGTGACGGCCCGTCAGTAAATAGTTATTTCTGACAAGATTATTTGTGACGGCCTCTGACGGCTTTTCCCCGTCGGAAAAGGGTATTTCCGACGGAAAATGGTCTTTTCCGACGGCATTTAGCCGTCGGAAAAGACCATTTTTTTTGTAGTGTGAATACATGCAACACATTAAAAGTGTTGCCGATGAGCTAGCCATGCTCGATGCTCTGAAAGGATAATACTTTTTGTGTTAATTGAGAATAAATTTAAAAAGAATTTATTTTATAATCTTAAAAGTGTGTTAAAGGATATATGTTCCGACAAACTTTACAAAATAAACGTGAAATGGAAAGATTAATCAAATATAAGAAAGTAGTCTTCGATGAAAATATGGTGACAAAATGATCTTTTAATATTCCTTTATTTAGATAAAATATTAATCATTTTAAATAATTTATATTTATATCAATATCTATTCTTTCTCTTTCTCTCTTCCTCTCTCTCTCACACGTCCCTATACACATTCTCTCTCTCTTGAGTAGAGTCCAAATCCCAATTCCTTTTCAGATCCTAATAAATCCCAATATCTCTCTTCTACCAATCAATAATTATTTTAGTCCATCAAAATTCTCAATTATAAAAATATTCATATTCGAATCTTCATCCTAGGTATTTTTTAGTTAAAATTTATTTTTTTCTAATTAATAAGTGAGAGTTTAGGATTTAATTTAGTGTTTTATTATTTTTTTTATGAATTTATTTTCCTATTACAAAATTGTGAAGGACCCCACATAGTGCATTATTACTGGGCCAGCTAAACTTCTAGGCAATTAAGGACTGAGGTAGTTGCCTAAGACCCCACCTAAAATTAAGGCCCCATAATTTCATTATTAATATATATTTTTTAATTATTAATATCCAATATTTTTTTTTCTAATTGTTATTCAAAAAATATCTCTTTAAACTTATAAATTACTGTTTATTCCTATTTTTAAGTAAACTACATTTAAATGGACTTAAATTCTCATTAAAGTTTTCCTAAAAAAAATTACACATTAATGTTATTCTTTTTCTTTAAATGGTTATTTTTTAAAATTATTTATTCATACTAAAATCTTTTATTTTATATCTTCCAAACTCTCTTATTGTTTCTCTATGTACTCTTTCATAAACATTCTAGGTTTAATTGTTCCAAAATATATTACTTTAATTTTATTTATTTATTTATTTATTTTATTTTCTACTGTAACAGAATTATTTGTTTTTTTTTTTTTTTTTTTTTTTAAGTTTTGATAACTGATAATCGGGTGATCGACATGTCTAGTAGAAAATACGAATCCGGATAAGAAAAACTAAAAAAAAAAAAAAAAATTGAAAAATTATTTGAATCACAAAAAAGGGCTCTTGATAAATTTGTAACAAGTAGCAAAAAATAAAAGGGGATGTGGAATTAAAAGGCCTCATTTTAAATTTTCGCCTAACACCTTAGTTACCCTTAGCCGCCCATGAGTGCATACGAGAGTAACGAGACCCCATCATATTGGCATATTCCAGTATCCCACAATAAACTTGAATATTATAAGGATGACGTAACGATGATGACGCTATGGAGTTAGCCAGTTAGGAAGATCAATAATTGTTGAATTGGTGATAGCCAGTTAGGAAGATCAATAATTGTTGAATTGGTGATTTGTGACGGACCCCACAAAGTGCATACGAGACCCTATCCTATGATTCCTATAATATTGATATTACAAGGATGACGTAACGATGGTGACGCTATGGAGTTAGGAAGATTAATAATTGTTGAATTGTGATTTCTGAAGGACCCCACGGAGTGCATAATATGAGACCCCATCATATTGACATCTCACAATAGGATAATGATAGACATCCAACATTTTTATCCATCATTTAGATCAAACTTGATGTGGCAGCTGATATGATACTTCCATATCAGCTATCACATCACCACATATTAATACTTTAATTTTTTTTATATTTTTGTTATATTAAAGTACTAGATTTAAGGAATACAAATTATTTTTTTTTTTATTTCAATTCATTTTGTGTGATGATGTGTCAGCTAATAAGGAAGTGATATATCAGCTGCCACATCAAGTTGGATATAAATGATAAACAAAAGTGTTGGATATCTACCATTATCCCCCACAATAAACTTGAATATTACAAGGATGACGTAACGATGATGACGCAATGATGATGACACAGGGGAGTTAGGATGATCAATAATTGTTGAACTGTGATTTGTGAAGGACAGTGGTTTGTGCTACAATTTTTTTTTTTTTTTTGTCAAAGCATGTGGACTTACGGTTAGCTAAATCCATATCACATATATAAAGATAATATATGTGATTGCTTATTGAAATAATTTGGGGTGATATACAGTAGAATTAGGGATGGTAACGGGTCGGATCAAGACCCAATCGGCATGCCTACACTTGAAACTTGATTTTAGCAAATTGTCCTAAACCTGACCTATGACCCTGTTAGAGCATCCATAACCCAAATGAGGAGAACTAATTTTTTTAGGTCTTGTGGAGGCCACAATGGTGTAAAAAGAGATTCAATACATTTTTTTTTTAGGCCTTGTGGAGACCATAATGGTGTAAAAAGAGATCCAAAAAAGAAGCTCCAAATGTGGGTCTCACCACACTAGACCCAAATTAGGTTTTAAATTTAGAACTCCATTTAGGTTTTGCCAATGATTGGAATTGGGTTCCCAGTACCTCTCAATCATTGGGTTGAGCGTATATATATATAGTCCCGATCTAGTTATGACGTCCTGTTATAACTTTATCAGGATATTAAATATGAGCCACTCATTATGAAGAAGCTTTTACAAGTGTATATACACTTGAGTCAAATAATGTAAAACTAGTGGCTTACATTCAATATCCTCATGAAATTATATCAAAATGCACTGACTTGAAAATTTCAATGTATATATATATATATTATTTAAATTTAAATATATAATTATTAACTTCAATAATTATATATAATGAAAAAATATAAATAAATTTAATATATAAGAATTATTGGTACTAATTATTGGTTTCATTATTTTTTGGTTATTGGTTTCAATATTATTGTTGTCTGCTCTTATTTAGATTATGCTTGAGTTGCAAATATTGAAATCTTCTCAAGCCTCACTCTCTCCATTGTTATTCAGATAATCAGATATTGATTTAATGGCAAAACAAAACTATGTATATAATTGCAGTCTCATTTTGTGATGAATTTGTGGCATTTAATATAAAAATTGAAGCATTTGGAGATCCAAAAAAAATGGTAATCAAGAAGTAGAGAATTAACATATAAATTGATGTTAGGGTTTGTTAAACAAAAATTAAATTGCCAAATATTTAATTAAATTGTTCTATAATTTCAGGTTAATGTAAAAATAAAAATAAAAATAAAAATAGAAATTGATGTTACAAATTTTGATATTTTTCGGTTAATCTACCAGACGCGTTTTCTGATTTTGAAATTGAAACAAAAAACACTGTTTTCATTTTCGTTTTTATTTTCGAAAAGCAGCAGATGAAAAACGCTTACAAGATGGGCCCTTAATATCTCTGGTTATAATTCCTCCGCTTAGGAGCCCAAAAGTAACTTGGAGCTTTTATAACCAGCCCAATCAATTGAAAATGAACAATAACCTGGTGCTTTTATAACCAGCCCAATCAATTGAAAATGACCAATAACCTTTTTAAAACACCCCATTTTCAACCTTGTACATGCCATTGTATTTTTATTTTTTCAGTATCAACCGCTATAAACATGATTTGGAATACAAGGGTATGGCTACCTTGTTGGGAGATTAAATCTAGATAACATTATTGGAATTAACATTCAAGTAATCCAACTGCACTCTGCTACTTATTGGATGTTTTTTATCTTCTTTTAGTTCAAAAAAAATTGTACTTATTTAAATTATCTTTTAATAACAGGAGGTTTTGTTGGGGACTTTGAGGTCGAAGACAGTGTTTTATGTTACTCACCAGGTGGATTTTTTACCTTCTGCTGATCTAATCTTGGTGAGCAATTAACATCACATTTTCCTACTTAATTTATCCCTGCTTCCATATTTCATAAACTCAACTTTGCCCACTTTTTTTTTCCGGTCTGTCACACAGGCACTCTCAATCTCGACATTGTCTAAGACTGTTTTGACATATAAAAAAAATAAAAAAATTAATAAAGAGGAATCAATCTCTTTATCTTTCCTGTTTAAAGTTTCTTTTGTACTATATATTCCCCCATGCCTACTAAAGGACCCTATTCAGTACTGCTAGCAGCAACTTTTCAGTATTAGTTAGTTGATATGTGATTCTATGGAATTAGTTGCAAACTCTTAATGGACAACAAAAATTCTTAAATTTCTAACCATAATATATATATATATATATATCACAAACGGTGACGACAACTCGAACCTAAGAGGTTGATTGATTAAATGAATATTTTTACCACTAAACTACATTAGATGATAGTTTATTCTCAATTTAAACATATAA
Organism: Acer campestre; assembly: GCA_954870605.1. Classification (NCBI taxonomy): domain Eukaryota; kingdom Viridiplantae; phylum Streptophyta; class Magnoliopsida; order Sapindales; family Sapindaceae; genus Acer; species Acer campestre. The sequence continues at coordinate 33,800,243 of OX940801.1, forward strand.
ATCAGTAACTTAACTTATAATAACAGAACATTATGAATCACCAATTCACCATACTATTACTAATGTATCAAGAGGATGTGTTAATTAAAATATATGAATTGAGGATTTAAATAAGAAATATATATATATATATATATTTGAGTGGCAATTTTAATAGTTAAAAATAAAATCGAAAGCTTTCATTAATGACAAATTTGTAGTAAATAAAAATAAATAAAAATAAAATAAAATAAATGAAAGACACGTGCTGATTGAGCAAGTGTATCACTCACAAGTGGTTTTAGCAATTTCCTTAGGGTCCACAAAATTTGAATTTTCACTAATGATTCTGAATTCAATTTAAATTTGATGGTTAAAATATCTATTTACATTGAAAAATTGAGGTTGATCTATCCACTTACCCAGATTCAGGTACTTCATTATCCACAAATCTCTTCGATTTTTCTCATCTGGGTACCTCTCAAAACCCACCAATTTATCAACCTACTCTGTTTTTGTTGTTGCTGTTTAACCTCTGAACATTTTTTTTTTCATAGATTCATATAAAATACTCTCCTGTCTCTGATCTCAACTAACACCTCTTCACTCCCTATCCCATGCACATTTGCCGTTATCCGTAGCTCTGTTTCCTGCCAATAAATATGAGACACATAATTAATTAACAAATTCATTAAATCAAGTCATTATCAAATTAAAATGTATGATGCAATGTTTCATTTTCTCAAGTTACATTCAAAAGTAGATGTGGTTGTCAACTTGAACTGTCTTAAAATTAAAATTAAATGTATAATGAAAGGTTTCTTTTTCTCACGCTTCATTCAAAGCAACGGCGACGTGTTTCTTTCTAATATTCTTTTATTTGTAAGTATAGGTTCGAGAGTTGAAAGTAAGATATATAACTTGAATTCACAGTAATCTAATTAGTATGAATTCGTGACATTTATCTTCCGGTCCGTTACTTTTCACAAATTAACTACTCAACAAACAACTTGCTTGTGTGATGGACTAAATGGTTCAAACGAGATGTTTAAAACAAACACTTTCATTTTATTTATTTTTAATTATTATTTCTAATGAAAAAACAAAATACAATCCTTATTGTGATGTCGTATTATCAGCAGTCTCCATTCCTAACGGTAAGAAAAACTATGTAAATATAATATAAACAACACAGCAGACAATTCTAGTTGTTCAGCTTCTAGATTACTAGTTGGGTACCTTTATGAATCCCAAATGTGTTTGAGTTTGAGATTTTGGTGAGGGTCATGAGGTTACCTCATCATAGTGACTAGAGTTTCCAATAAGAATAGCATCTTGATCAAAGTAAACGACTAAAACTAAACTATACCGAACAAAAATGAACAAATTGAATATAAAACTGCGAAAAAAAAAAAAAAAAGTAAAATTGACTAAAAAAGAGTAGCAGAAAAATATAAAGGAGGAAGATGCAGAGAGAATGAAATTTTATAGTATGGTCGAAGTTCACTCTATATAAATATAGTTTTGTTTTAGTCAACTCTAGCAAAAAATACTAGGTTTGCCCCTAATATCATGTGAATTAAAATATCATATTATTAATTGAGATCAATATGAAATACAAATATGTGATGTCTAGCATTATTCATAAAAAAATAAAAATAAAAATAAAAAATAGTGATGTCAATACTCAATACTTATCCAAACTCTTTCTTCTTTTCTTACGTCATTGTGGTATCCCAAAATTAATCTCATGTTGGTTTGATCTGAAACTTTAAACCATTAAATTGGTTTTTTTTTTTTTTTCCCTTTGAAAAACTGCAGTCTTTATTTAAACAAACCAAACCATACACACTACCATGACAATCAGATAACAGAAACCTAGCAATACAATGAGGGTAATCCTCCAACCAGAGATCCAGAGGACCAGAACTGATCCTGACTACCGGATAAAGCCAGTTTTACTAAACAATGAATAACACAGTTAAAATTTCTAGACACAAAAATCACATTACTAAAAGTCAAGCTCTGTCTCAAAATAGTCCATGGGATAACTCGTGACCACTATAAAATAGTGATGTCAAGGCTTATATGTAAATGTAATTTTATATGTAAATGTAATTTTTCTTTCGGAGGTTACAAAGCATGCCGAAAAGAAAAGAAATATCATTATTTTAGTCGAAATATTTCCTATATATTTTATATTTTAAGAGGATCGATGTAAAAAATATGCTTTCATATTTTCAAGATTTTAAAGATATTTTTTTTTAAAGTTTTTATATTGGTAAGATTTGAATCACTGATCTGTGAGTCATTTGTCTAAGTTATAAACTCGTTCATCTACTAGTTGAACTATACCCCTGAAGGTAATATTTTAAAGATATTGACGATAGTTTTACATAAACCAATATTTATTTCTCTTTATCTTCAATATTTTTACATAAACTGAAATTTATTTTGTTCTGCCCACAACACATGAAAATATCCACGGTTCAAAAAAAAAAAGAAAAAAAAAAATAATCCCTTGCAAAATGGTGAAGGACCCCACGGAGTGCATTATTACTGGGCCAGCTAAACTTCTAGGCAATTGAGGACTGAAGTAGTTGCCTAAGGCCTCACCTAAAATTAAGGCCCTATATTTTCATTATTAATATATATTTTTTAATTATTAATATCCAATATTTTTCTTTCTAATTATTATTCAAAAAATATCTCTTTAAACTTATAAATTACTGTTCATTCCTATTTTCAAGTAAACTACATTTAAGTAGACTTAAATTCTCATTAAAGTTTTCCTAAAAAAAAGGGGTATTATCACTAAAGTCCCTACTTTTTTATGAATTGTCACCTATTTAAACGTCTTTGCCATATTAGTCACTTTAGTCCCTTGTTTTTTCAAAATACATCACTTTAGTCCATTTGACCAAAAAACTAGCGGTCAACTATAACAAAATATATAAAAATACAATTTTAACCTTTATTGTTATTTTTAAATTTTTTCTTTTAGTCCCTCTAGTTTCAATAATAGCTGGTCAACCCCTAAAAAAATAAAAAATTAAAATGCCTCCATCAAGGATTGAACCTTCAACCTTAAGGTTAAAAGTCACAAGCTTCAACCAGCTAAGCTACTATAGCTCAATGTTAAAGGTTTGTTGATTTAAATGTATATATAGTTATATAAGTTGTTTAAACTAATTTAAATCTGTTTATATAATTTAAAATAAACTTATATTTAATAATAAGATGTAAAAACATATTTATGAAAATGAAAAAGAAAATAACTAAACAAAAGGAAACCCAGAAAATCCAGAAAATCAAAACCTGTAATTTTTTTTCTTTCTTTTTTTGGATTTTTTTCTTTCTTTTTTTGGATTTTTTTCTTTTCAAAAAAGATATTATTTCAATTTGATAAAAAAAAAAAAAAAAAACCCAGAAAATCAAATCTCATAAATTGAAATTTTTTTTTTTCCTTTTTTTCCTTTTGTTTTGTTATTTTCTTTTTCATACTCATAAATATGTTTTTATATATTATTATTATATATTAGTAAAAAAAATCCAAAAAAAGAAAGAAAGAAAAGAATTACAGGCTTTAATTTTAAATTATATAAACAGATTTAAATTTGTTTAAACAAATTATATAACTATATATATACATTTAAATCAACAAACCTTCAACAATGAGTTAGGGTAGGTCAGTTGGTTAAAGCTTGTGACTTTTAACCTTAAGGTTGAAGGTTCAATCCTTGATGGAAACATTTTAATTTTTTTCAGGGGTTGACCAACTATTATTGAAACTAGAGGGACTAAAATTAAAAATTAAAAAATTACAATAGAGGGTAAAATTGTATTTTTACACATTCTGTTATAGTTGACCATTAGTTTTTTGGTCAAATGGACTAAAGTGATGTATTTTGCAAAAACAAGGGACTAAAGTGATTAATTTGGCAAAGACGTTTAAATAGATGATAATTCATGAAAAAGTAGGGACTTTAGTGATAATACCCCTAAAAAAAATTACACATTAATGTTATTCTTTTTCTTTAAATGGTTATTTTTTTTAATTATTTATTCATACTAAAATCTTTTATTTTATATTTTCCAAACTCTCTTATTGTTTCTCTATGTACTCTTTCATAAACATTCTCGGTTTAATTGTTCCAAAATATATTATTTTAATTTTATTTATTTATTTATTTTATTTTCTATTGTAACAGAATTATTTGTTTTTTTTTTTTTTTTAAGTTTTGGTAACTGATAATCGGATGATCGACATGTCTAGTAGAAAATACAAATCCGGATAAGAAAAACTAAAAAAAAAAAAAGAAAAAAAAAATTGAAAAATTATTTGAATCACCAAAAAGGGCTCTTGATAAATTTGTAACAAGTAGCAAAAAATAAAAGGGGATGTGGAATCAAAAGGCCTCATTTTAAATTTTCGCCTAACACCTTAGTTACCCTTAGTCGCCCATGAGTGCATACGAGAGTAACGAGACTCTCGTCCCCATCATATTGGCATATTCTAGTATCCCACAATAAACTTGAATATTACAAGGATGACGTAACAATGATGATGCTATGGAGTTAGGCAGGGGCGGCTCAAGCTATAGGCAACTACCTAAGGCCCCACCTAAAATCAAGGCCCCATATTTTAATTTTCAAAAAATATGTATATATATCTTAACAATTAATATTCAATATTTTTCTTTCTATTTATTATTCAAAAAAATCTCTTTTTTACTTCTATATTACTATTTTTTCCTATTTTCAAGTAATAGATTCTTATTTTCAAGTAAACCATATTTAAGTGAGATTTAAGTGAATTTAAATACTCATTAATGTTTTTTTTTTTTAAATACTCATTAATGTTTTTTTTTTTTAAATACTCATTAATGTTTTTTTTTTTCTTTCAAGTTTCAACGGTTATTTTTTATTATTCTTATATATTGTTAATAAAATCTATTGTTTTATATATTCTATATTCAATCAAGTCCTCCTATTGCAATTTGCAAATTGAAATCAAACCTCCTGCAGTCAAACTTTTTTTTTTTTGGACGAAGGTTTGCAATCAAACTCTCTTACTATAGCTTCCTTCCGTGAAAATTTTAAATTCAAAAATTTAATAAACAATTTTGCATCCCAAAAAGCAAGAAAAATTAATTTTAAATAAACTGTTTTTACTATATATTTAATATATTTTGACTTACACATCCAATGCCTCATTTTATAATTTCGCCTAAGACCCCGGATACCCTTGAGTCGCCCCTGTAGTTAGGAAGATCAATAATTGTTGAATTGGTGATTTGTGACGGACCCCACAAAGTGCATACGAGACCCTATCGTATGATTCCTATAATATTGATATTACAAGGATGACGTAACGATGGTGACGCTATGGAGTTAGGAAGATTAATAATTGTTGAATTGTGATTTCTGAAGGACCCCACGGAGTGCATAATACGAGACCCCATCATATTGACATCTCACAATAGGATAATGATAGACATCCAACATTTTTATCCATCATTTAGATCCAACTTGATGTGGCAGCTAATATAACACTTCCATGTCAGCTGTCACATCACCACATAATAATACTTTAATTTTTTTTATTGTGTGATGATGTGGCAGCTAATAAGGAAACTATATATCAGCTGCCACATCAAGTTGGATATAAATAATAGACAAAAGTGTTGGATATCTACCATAATCCCCCACAATAAACTTGAATATTACAAGGATGACGTAACGATGATGACGCAATGATGATGACGCACGGGAGTTAGGATGATCAATAATTGTTGAACTGTGATTTGTGAAGGACAGTGGTTTGTGCTACAATTTTTTTTCTGTCAAAGCATGTGGACTTACGGTTAGCTAAATCCATATCACATATATAAAGATAATATATGTGATTGCTTATTGAAATAATTTGGGGTGATATACAATAGAATTAGGGATGGTAACGGGTCGGATCAAGACCCAATCGGCATGCCTACACTTGAAACTTGATTTTAGCAAGTTGTCCTAAACCTGGCCTATGACCATGTTAGAGCATCCATAATGGTGTGAAAAAGAGACCCAAATGAGGAGAACTAATTTTTTTAGGTCTTGTGGAGGCCACAACGGTGTAAAAAGAGGTTCGATACATTTTTTTTAGGCCTTGTGGAGACCATAATGGTGTAAAAAGAGATCCAAAAAAGAAGCTCCAAATGTGGGTCTCACCACACTAGACCCAAATTAGGTTTTAAATTTAGAACTCCATTTAGGTTTTGCCAATGATTGGAATTAGGTTTCCAATACCTCTCAATCATTGGGTTGAGCGTATATATATATATATATACAATCCCGATCTAGTTATGACTTCCTGTTATAACTTTATCAGGATATTAAATATGAGCTACTCATTATGAAGAAGCTTTTACAAGTACATATACACTTGAGTCAAATAATGTAAAACTAGTGGCTCACATTCAATATCCTCATGAAATTATATCAAAATGCACTGACTTGAAAATTTCCATATATATATATTATTTAAATTTAAATATATAATTATTAACTTCAATAATTATATATAATGAAAAAATATAAATAAATTTAATATATAAGAATTATTGGTACTAATTATTGGTTTCATTATTTTTTGGTATTGGTTTCAATATTATTGTTGTCTGCTCTTATTTAGATTATGCTTGAGTTGCAAATATTGAAATCTTCTCAAGCCTCACTCTCTCCATTGTTATTCAGATAATCAGATATTGATTTAATGGCAAAACAAGACTATGTATATAATTGCAGTCTCGTTTTGTGATGAATTTGTGGCATTTAATATAAAAATTGAAGCATTTGGAGATCCAAAAAAAGTGGTAATCAAGAAGTAGAGAATTAACATATAAATTGATGTTAGGGTTTGTTAAACAAAAATTAAATTGCCAAATATTTAATTAAATTGTTCTATAATTTCAGGTTAATGTAAAAATAAAAATAAAAATAGAAATTGATGTTACAAATTTTGATATTTTTCGGTTAATCTACCAGACGCGTTTTCTGATTTTGAAATTGAAACAAAAAACACTGTTTTCATTTTCGTTTTTATTTTCGAAAAGCAGCAGATGAAAAACGCTTACAAGATGGGCCATTAATATCTTTGGTTATAATTCCTCTGCTTGGAGCCCAAAAGTAACTTGGAGCTTTTATAACCGGCCCAATCAATTGAAAATGAACAATAACCTGGTGCTTTTATAACCAGCCCAATCAATTGAAAATGACCTATAACCTTTTTAAAACACCCCATTTTCAACCTTGTACATGCCACTGTATTTTTATTTTTTCAGCATCAACCGCTTTAGACATGATTTGGAATACAAGGGTATGGCTACCTTGTTAGGAGATTAAATCTCAATAACATTATTGGAATTAACATTCAAGTAATCCAACTGCACTCTGCTACTTATTGGATGTTTTTTATCTTCTTTTAGTTTAAAAAAATTGTACTTGTTTAAATTATCTTTGTATAACAGGAGGTTTTGTTGGGGATTTTGAGGTCGAAGACTGTTTTATGTTACTCACCAGGAGGTTTTGTTGGGGATTTTGAGGTCGAAGACAGTGTTTCATGTTACTCACCAGGTGGATTTTTTACCTGCTGCTGATCTAATCTTGGTGAGCAATTAACATCACATTTTCCTACTTTAATTTATCCCTGCTTCCATATTTCATAAACTCAACTTTGCCCACTTTTTTTTCCCAGTCTGTCACACAGGCCCTCTCAATCTCGAAATTGTCTAAGACTGTTTTGAAATAAAAAAAAAATAAATAAATAATAATAAAGAGGAATCAATCTCTTTATCTTTCTCATGTACCTGCTTTGCTTTTAATATTCTTTAATCTGGAGTGTCATATTAGCCAATCACAACCAGTGCAGAATAATAAAGTTGATCGATGAGGAATCAAGCGGATTGTTGTCTACTTAACTTTAGCTTTGGCAACAAAAGCAATGGAGGCTGATCATGTATTGTATAAATATACTTTCCTGTTTAAAGTTTCTTTTCTACTATATTCCACCATGCCTACTAAAGGACCCTATTCAGTACTGCTAGCAGCAACTTTTCACTATTAGTTGGTTGATATATGATTCTATGGAATTAGTTGCAAACTCTTAATGGACAACAAAAATTCTTAAATTTCTAACCATAATATATATATATATATATATCACAAACGGTGACGACAACTCGAACCTAAGTGGTTGATTGATTAAATGAATACTTTTACCACTAAACTACATGAGACATAGTTTATTCTCAATTTAAACATATAAACCAGTAACTTAACTTATGATAACATTATGAATCACCATACTATAACTTAACTTATGAAAATGTGAATGTAAATCTCTACAAAACCAAGACTTCCATCCATTGGGCTGCCGTTTGATTTTAAGCACAGCGACATATAGCACCCTATTGTGGATGGAACAATGGATTTCGGAGAGATTCACATTCAATCAGGCATTGCAAAGTTACTTGTATAACATTCATAGCCCTGGCCGAAGGTCAAGAATACTCTCCCGTCTCTGATCTCAACTAACACCTCTTCACTCCCTATCCCATGCACATTTGCCGTTATCCCTAGCTCTGTTTCCTGCCAATAAATATGAGACACACATAATTAATTAACAAATTCATTAAATCAAGTCACATTAACAAATTAAAATGTATGATGCAATGTTTCATTTTCTCAAGTTTCATTCAAAAGTAGATGTGGTTGTCAACTTGAACTGTCTTAAAATTAAAATTAAATGTATAATGAAAGGTTTCTTTTTCTCACGCTTCATTCAAAGCAACGGTGACGTGTTTCTTTCCAATATTCTTTTATTTGTAAGTATAAGTTTGAGAGTTGAAAGTAAGATATATAACTTGAATTCACAGTAATCTAATTAATATGAATTCGTGACAATTATCTTATGGTCCATTACTTTTCATAAATTAACTACTCAACAAACAACTTGCTTGTGTGATGGACTAAATGGTTGATGCCAGCATTAATGTTCCGTGTCATTGTCTTAAGAGAATAAATAGATCAGCTAGCATACGAGATGTTTAAAAACAAACACTTTCATTTTTATTTTTTTTAATTATTATTTCTAATGAACAAACAAAATACAATCCTTATTGTGATGTCGTATTATCAGCAGTCTCCATTCCTAACAGTAAGAAAAACTATGTAAATATAATATAAACAACACAGGAGAATACTAGTTGTTCAGCTTCTATATTACTTGTTGGGTACCTTTATGAATCCCAAATGTGTTTTGAGTTTGAGATTTTGGTGAGGGTCATGAGGTTAACTCATATAGTGACTAGAGTTTCCAATGAGAATAGCATCTCGATCAAAGTAAACAACTAAAACTAAACTATACCGAACAAAAATAAGCAAGTTGAATATAAAACTGTGAAGAACAAAAGGCAAAAAAAAATATGTAAAATTGAATAAAAAAGTGTAGCCAAAAAATATAAATGAGGAAGATGCAGAGAGAAAAAGAACACCATGAATCTTGTCGAAGACTTGGTGGTTGCTTCAAAAGCTTCCACAAAGCTAAAGTTGGATCTTAGAACAAGAAACCCTGAGCGACCAAGACAAGGTCAGGTAATGCTCAAATTTCATGTCAGTCAAACTTTGAATGTGTAGAACCCCACGATTTACACTACTGTATAGAATTTAAAATACACTGTTAGAGGTTGTTTACAAAAGTTAAATCACCATTTCATAGCTTTCAAGTTCTCTCTTTGACTCAATTGTCTATGAGTCATTTTATCAAACACTTTTTTCTTAGTGTGTTTTTTTTTTTTTCAAAAAAAAGCACTCACAAAGACACAAACCACCGTATATATTAGTAATTAGAGAGCCAGAGAAAGAGCATGCAAAAAGCTAATTGCACTTACTTCTCAATCTCAAACAAGCTTAAACCTACACAACCCCATCATGGCATCACCACATTATGGATAAACCTACGATGCTAGTCACATATTCCTCACAATCCTATCAGTAAGACAGTAACCACCAAGTAATTAAACTAAAATGAAATCTTGAAGTAATTGAAGATTTCCAAAATGAAGAAAATAAAAAGAAGAATATATAATATAGAAGTTTCAGTTAAACAATCTTATACAAACATCTTGAAGTGAAATCTGAATTTTTATTACGTTTAACAAAATAAGGGAAATAAGTAAATAAATGGTAAATTGCTCGGCCTTCAAGTAAACACCAAAAATAAATAAATAAATAAATAAATAAATAAATAATACAAAAATACAAAATTTCAGTTATAAATTACTATCTGATGCTTCTTCCAAAACAAAACAGAAAAAAATCACTATGTAATCCGAAATTGCTATTGACACCAAATCAACCCTATCTATGATTAAAACTGTAAACATTCCATTGATTGCAAACCTTTAATTAAGTAATCAATAAAATATGAAACGAATGTCTAAAAATGAGGACCAATTGAAGAAGAATTGAAGAACTTCTAATCAAATGAAACTCAGAAGAATTGAAGACCAAAAATCAATTGAAAACTTTATAAAATTGAACCCTGAAAGATGGAAGCTGTAAAGTTGAATCAAGTAAAACAAACCTTTGCATAATCTCTCGTAATCATTTGAAGGTTCATAAACCAGGTTCTCCTTTCCTGGATAGTATTCATGTAACAAAAGAAAAAAAAAGTACAGCAATAGATAAGACTATCACATCGAGGGCCAGAATTAGAGAGAAACAAAGAGTATCACCTCTGATATTGACAAAGCGACTGCGAGACCATGCCGATCGATGCGAGTAGACGACGAATGCCCGAGACGAGATCTAGAGACGAACGCCTGGGAGTTAAAAAAGGTTGCAATTAAACTTACAATTCACGAAACCACGACGAACTCCGTTCCGACGAGCGACCAAGGAGTCGAGGAAATGGAAATGCTATAACTCCACCTCACGCCACAGTCACACATAAATAAAACCCTAGAAATCCAAATCAGTAAAAGCAAACTGCACATTTGATATTGATAAAGAGAGAAATCTATAAACATGTACAAGGAGGAGACGATTGAAAACCTAAAAAATGAGGAAAGAAAATAGGAAGAATAGAAAGATATATGGAAAGATTCGAAGAAATCACAAGGGAAAGAAAGGAAAACGATTTTCCTGGTTTTGTTTGGTAAAACAGGAAAGAAAGAAAAGATCATTTTATCGATTTTACTATTTTACAATTATATTATATTTTATATATTAAATGTTTTTAGATAAAATTGTAATTTACCTAAATGGTGGGTCCAATTTCTTTTTTTCCCCTTTCTTTCCCTCCCCCCGGGAGGAAAGAAAATGGTTGGCCCCACATGGTTTTTTCTCTGCGTTTTTCCTTTCCCTCCACTTTTCTCTCCATACCAAACACCTACTTCTCCATTTTCTCTCCACTCTTCCCTCCACCCCTTTCTTTCCTCTCCCTTTTCCTTCCTACCAAACACACCCTAAAAGATTCACAGATGAGCTGATCAAAATCTCTAAAAAATTTAGGATTTGACAAACTCTGGTAGATTTTTGATTTACGAGGCCGTTCCTTGTCTGGTACGACTATGAGATGGGGATTTCGTTTCGAAATCGGTCATTTTTGGCGAAAATGTGACAACAATGTTCATTTCATATAATTCCGTTTAATGAATGACATTGTAATAAATAAAGATAAATAAAGGGATGATATTAATTTATTTTAGATTTTTTATTGGAAATCAAATTTTGCTTTTATTTTTTGAAACAAATAATTATATTTAGTGTGTATATACGTTAGCATATATGGTAGCCAAAAGTGGCCCATAGGCCTAAACGTTTTAAGGCCTAGAACTTCAATATTGGGTCACGTCTAAAAGCTCACAAATAGCGGGTCGACCCGAAACTTTGATCAGTTGAGAGTTGGCTGATTGACTTAGTCCAACTCTAGCCATCATTAACTGAGATGATAACCACCAGATCAGAATGGGAGTGGATATCTCCGTGAAATCCTCCCACGATAAACCAAATAGTTTGGTGAACGTTGGCCTATAAATAACCAAGTTCCATCACAGTAAAGCTCTCTGAAAATCTCGACTAAGAACAAAGCTAATTAGCATCTCGAAATTCTGTTTATACTTATTCCGGCCATCAGAATTCAACTTGATTCACAATCACGATTCAAGTATAATAAACGCTTAGCCTAAGCGCACCTAAGGCTAATAATCTAACCCCACTTTCATTGTTTCATTGTATCTATATTTATATTCTTGTTCTTTTTGCAGGTTTAACGAAGAAGATAGCTGCCCCAGGTCGACCGACCGACCAACCTTTTTTGCAGGTTTATCGAGGAAACGACAACCCTCAATCGACAGGCTCAACCAAGTTGCCTTGGGCCTAAAATAACTCGACCCGATCCATATTAACCGTAGTTCGACCACCTACTGTTTAACGCCCACCATGGGTCCTATCGCAACTTTACAAACAAGCTAGTAGAATCTTTCATACAAACCTATCGACATGTCTGAAGGTGGAAACGCCCTAACCATCGAAGAATAGATTGCAGGGTTGATTGCCCAAATAACCACAAATGCAGAGAAATTGCTAGCACTTGAAGCAGAAAACATTGCAATTCGAACGGCTAATGGCGAGCTACGAGCTATACTCGACGGCGTAGTACCCGACAACGAGGCTACGGGGCATCCGATTCCAGTTCAAATTGGTGAACAGGAAGTCGATCGAACATCTCCAGTCACCCAGATCAGACCAAATAAGGCCAGACATGAATCCCAATGTCGGGCATAATCAGCAAACGCCCCAGACGGCCCGAGTCGAAATTAACCTCAACAACTTGCCGACCCGAAATGAAAACGAGTAAGACCCAATCGTAGGCCCGCAGCATGAAAACGTCCTAAGGACACCCATGTCGCTCCAATCGACACAGGGATTGGTAAAATCTGGAATTGAATTATCTTTATCCGCTAACTTAGAATTTTCCCGCATGTTCACAGAAATGGAAGCCCTTAAACAAAAGATTCCAGGAGTCCCAACCCCAATAAAGAAAAGTACTGTGAATAGCTTCGCTGACTCACCCTTTGTCGACGCAATAGCTCTAGTCGAGATGCCCAGAAAATTTAGCTTCCTAAATATGAAGCAGTATAAAGGCACTACTGATTCGGACAACCATATAGCACAATACAAGCAGAGAATATTCATTACAACAATTCCATGCGACCTATGAGAAGCGTGCATGTGCAAAGCCTTCAGGTTCAGCCTCAATGGCCCAGCTTTGCAATGGTACACTAATTTACCTAATAATTCTATTAACTCGTTTGTGCAGCTTACAGATACGTTCGTGGAGCAATTCGCAAGAAGTCGCAAGCTGGAAAAGCAATCGGACGACCTATACACGATAACGCAGAGACACAATGAAAATCTAAGGACCTATGTCGGATGTTTCAACAGAGAGAAAGTGTAGATCCTACATTGCAACTAGGCGACAACCATCTACACCTTTAGAAAAGGTCTTAGGTTTGACTCCGATCTTTATAAAGAACTCACTAAATACCCATGCAGGACGATGGAAGACGTATTAGCAAAAGTGTGGGCCCTAATTAAATGGGAAGAAGATGAAGCCAATTTCATAGGTAAGGTTAACAATAACACGAACCAAAGAAACGATCGAGTCGACAGACGAACAGAACCTTACCCGACGAATGACAGACGGAACACACAGCCACGGCATGAAGGTTCAAATGACCGTCGACCATATGGGCGAGATTACCCAAAAACTAACCGACCACGTATCGAAGTACTATAGTACAATCTTAGCATCAAACTAGTCGACCTCGTGGCAGTGATGAAGGAAATGGGCAAAGCAATCAAATGGCCATGAAAGATGAATGCACCTTCAGAATATCGAGACGCAAGACTAAGATGCGAGTTCAACGGGGATCATGGCCATCGAACAGAGGATTGCGTCGCTCTCAAGCTTGAAGTTGTAGAACTTTTAAAATAAAGACATTTGCAGGAGTTCCTGATGGATAAGAGGAAACAAACCTGAAACAAATAACTCGGTGTGTTCTAATATTAATCTAGAGGGGGGTGAATAGATTTTAACAAATTTTACCCAATTTTCGCATTATGTCAAGATTATGAAAATGCCCCAAACTAGTCAATATATATAACAAGTGTAATATGTGCGGAATTTAAATAACACTTGATATTTACGTGGAAACCCTCACGGGAAAAACCACGGGCTGGTAAGTGCGCCACACTCGAACCTCGAATCCACTAATTGTGATAGCGTATACAACCTAATCCCGGTTTGACGGCCTAATCCCGGCCAATATCCCGCTACCACTACCCGCAGGCCTGTAAAAGTGGATCTAGTCCAATTTGCTCATGTGACCACCTAATCCCGGTGTACGACCTAATCCTGGTCTATCACACAAGACTTACTTCTCCGAAGAGATCAACACCCTAAGTGAATATGCAATGATATCCAAATATGGAAGATAGAGCTACGGTACTCTAGATGCTTACCTAGGATTATATGATGACAATAAAATCAATCCTAGATATAAAAATAGCTATATGACATGGCATACAACATTAGCTAAGTAAAGGATAACCAATCCTAGATACAAAGCTATCACAAATAATCTCAATCATGTTAATGAGATCAATTAGCTAGATGTTAGATAAACATGAACAATCCTAGCTATCACAAAATAACCCAATCAACACATAATCTCAATCATGTATGTAGAAATTAATCTAAACGCATACAAGTAATATAAGAGATAAAATTGATAAGTAAAACACTAAAATTAGATGAGATTAGTGTTCAACAAATCATACCATGTGTGTTGAAGAAGACCCATGCTCAAATGATGTTGAATGATGCAAGATGGAGATGGGTTTTGGGTTTAGAGAGTTAAAGAAGCAATCTTGGTGCTTTCTCTCTCAAGAATATGGAGCCTCTCTCTCTAGGGTTTCATTTTGTGGCTCTACCCTCAAAATGATGAGAAAGATATGTATTTATAGTGCCCAAGTGAAACTATGTCGTTTTGGAAGAATTAGAAAAACTATGGGCATTTTTGTGGTACACGCGACAGTGCAGTATCTCAAGATTCAAGCGCGCCGAAACATGACCAAAAGACATCAAAACCTTTCGTGTAATATATCATTGGAAAGGTATGGATGTCTAATTTCTACTTGTTTTACAGAAGGACATTTTGATGTCTGTAGAAAACGTTATGGTCATTTGAGTGACCAAAGGTCAGATACGGATAACAGCTGTGATGCCTTGTTTTAGTGGTTACTTTGGAGATTTCAAAAGCAATCCAAACGGTTATAAAATATTATGAATAATATACCGTTGGAAAGGTATGGGTGTCTAGTTTGTCCAGAATTTTACAAAACTCAATTTGAAACTTTATGTAAAAACTTATGGTCACAAGACCATACAAATGTCAGTTTTGAAAAACATTTAAATCATTGAAATCCAATATTTTGAACCTAGACACTTCACTCCAAATAACCAAACCGAATCTACCACTTATCCAAGAGAAGAATGAGACCTTCTCAAGTGGTCAACCATCGTGCTAAGACATGCACACCATCATGCAAGCACGGACGTTTCCGATCACTCAAACGGAAACGAATTACATCACACTTAAAGCTAACAAACATGAAGTGCAAGTGTGGGAATTGAATGCATCCTAATGCCTATCATGTCATGGCATTATCATAGAACAAGATGCAATCAATTCAAATAAGCATGAATAAAATTCATGACTTTGCATCCTAATGCCTAAACATATCATGGCATTTTAATGGGATAGATGCAATTAAATAATCATGCATGAAGAGATATTCAACAATTAAGATGCACACATATAAAACACACAACATAGAAGAATAAGAGATATGCATGAGTTGTGTGTGTGTGCAACTAGATCTCTTCAAAGCAAGTAAGCACTAGAATATACCTTTTGTGCTTTTTCTCTTGAGATCTTGAGAGGGCCGTTGAATGATCACCAATTCCTAGGCTACCCTTACATCAACCCAACATGTAGTTTGTCCACGAAACTAGCCAATCAACAAATGAGAATCCTTGCAAAACCCTAGCCAAATGAGACGACAAAAGGCAAGCCAACACAAACAACAATCCACTAGAACCACCCCGACAAGACGGGGTGATCAATTATATCGCAGGAGGATCTGAAGTCAGTGGTGTAAGCTATTCTGTGGTAAAGAGGCACACACGACAAGTGTCAAACATGGAGATTCAACCTAGTCGAGAGCATCCCTCGAATATCGACGAAACCGTCACCTTCAAGTCTACGGACAAATCAGATTTGTTTTCTCCTCATCACGATGCACTTGCTATTTCTTTATATATTGCAAATTGTCTAACAAAATGCATTTTAATCGACAATGGTAATTCGTGTAACATTTTGTTTAACAGTGCTCTAAGAGAAATACAGGTCGACAAATCCAAACTCAGTCGTCGAACGACAATGTTGATAGGCTTCAGTGGGGAACAGAAAAGTACCTTAGGTGGAATTGTACTACCAGTCTATGCTGAAGGAGTGAACTCTACAACAATTTCTTGGTGCTCGATTGTCAATCACCATACAATGCGATCTTGGGAAGAGCTTGGATACATGAGATGAAAGTGATCCCGTCGACCTACCATCAAATGATAAAGTTCCTAGCCAGATGGGGAGTATAAGAAATAAAAGGGGAACAAAGAGCAGACAGAGAGTGCTTCCAAAACGCCATGAAGAAAAAGAAAGAGAAATTGTAGTAATTACAGAATTCTAAAGTCGAAACGACCCCGAACACGCCGAAAATGGAGGAACTCGACGAAGTGTCGATCGACCCCGAACGACCAGAACATAAAGTTTTCAGTGGATCTAGACTACCAAAGAAGATACATGAATAGTTAATCGAATTCCTGAAGGAACGACAGGGTCGTTTCTCTTGGTCACATTCGGACATGGTTGGTATTGACTTAGAGGTAATTGTTCATCGATTGCAAGTAGACCTGGATCACCAGCCTGTAAAACAAAAGTGAAGGAAGTTTGCTCTAGAAAGGAATAAAGTGATCAACGAGGAGATCTAGAAGTTGTTCGACATCAGTTCAGTGAAGGAAATAACGTACCTCGACTAGTTGGCAAACGTCATCGTGGTGAAGAAGAAAAACGGTGTAAGGTCTTATTTATTGATTGGCTTATTTTGTGGACAAACCACACATTGGGGTTTTGATGTAATGGTAGCTTAGGCTCTCAAGACCTCAAGAAAAGAAGCACTCCAAAGGTATATCTTTAGTGCTTAGTTTTCTTTGAAGAGATTTAGTAGCACACACACACACTTAGCATATTTGCATATGTGTGCATTCTCTTCACATGTCACATTTCACACATACACTTTTGTTGTTGCAACTTGTTGTGTGTTTGTGTCTTGTAATTCATTTGCCGAATATTGTTCGAAAATGCCCGCGCTTGCATGAAAGTATGCTTGGTTTTATGGGAAGACCGCCCTCGGAGATTGCCTTGGCTTTTCCTTTGGTTTCATCACATTTTATGAATCGACGGTTGTGATCGGTAGCCTGGTCGTCGAATGGAACAGCCATTTTGGTCCTGAAGCCTCTGGTCTGATTCTGTGGTTATGATCGACGGCCACGACCGCAGTTCGAAACCGCCGTTCATACCTGATTGATTTTAATCTCTTGGGTTTGATTATGTGATTAGATCGGCGGTTATGAAACCGCCAAATGAAACTACTGTTGCTCCCCTGTTCTTCTTGGGTTCAATTCGGTGGTTGTGATCGGTGGCCTAGTCGGCGAATGAAACTGCCAATCGTGCGATTCAAGGGCAAACTTGTCTTTTCACATGCCCTGTTCTTAATGTCTATAAATATACCATCTTCTTATTTTCTGAACTTAGTTCTTCAACTCTTAGAACCCTAAATATCAAAAAAGAGACACTTGAGAGAAAATCAATCAAGAACTCATTTTTAAACACTCAAAACCATTATCATATGCATCAAAATATCATCTAGCATCTTTTAACATAGTTAGGATGCTTGCTTGCTTGGGTCTTGCTCAACACACTTCCTTTGGTATGTTCTTCACTATTATCATATATAACTAGTGTTTTATTTATCAAGGCATCTCTTTTATTACTTGCATGTTCTTAGATTAACTTCTAATATTCAAGATAAGAGATTGTTGTGTTGATATGATTGAGTGTTGTATTGTGATAGCTATATAGGTTTATTCAATCTATGCTTAGCTAAGCTTTTTGACATGTCATTTGGCTATTGATATCTAGGATTGTTTTAATTGCAATATTATCATCCTAGATAAGCATATAGGGTTTCCTAGCTCTAATTGCATTTTGGATATTTCATATATTCATATCGGCATTTTATCTCTTCATTGAGAAGTAAGACTTGTATAGCTTCCGGGATTAGGTTGCGTAAATCACAAGCAATTGGACTAGGTTCACTTATACCGAGATTATGTAGGTGTATGATTATATACCGGGATTATGTTGTAATCTTTATCACATTTAGTAGATTCAAGGTTCGAATGTGGCACACTTATTAGCCCGTGGTTTTTCCTGTGAGGGTGTCCACATAAATATTAAGTGTTATTTAATATTCTGCACTTATTACACTTGCTATATTATATTGACTAGTTAAGGGTATTTTCGTAATCTTGACCTTATTCGAAAATTTGGTAAAATTGGATAAAATCTATTCACCCCCTCTCTAGATTAATATTGTACACACCTATAATTTGTTTCAAACGGGAAATGGCGAGTCTGTATCGACTTCACAGATCTCAATAAGGCGTGTCCTAAGGATTCGTTCTCACTTCCTCACATTGACATGTTTGTCGATGCTACGGCCAGGCACGAACTACTTAGCTTCATGGATGCCTATTCAGGCTACAACCAGATCTTGATGCACACAGACGACCAAGAGAAAATTGCATTTGTAACAGAGCGAGCTACTTTCTGCTACAAGGTAATGCCATTTGGTTTGAAAAATGTAGATGCAACCTACCAACGACTGGCTAACAAGATGTTTGCTAAAATGCTCGGATCGACAGTTGAGGTGTACATCGACGATATGCTGGTCAAATCATTGATGGCTCAGCAACATATCAACCACCTTAGACAGTATTTCGACGTACTCGACAGATACGATATGAAACTAAACCCTACTAAGTGTTCTTTTGGTGTGTCATCAGGAAAATTTCTAGGATACTTGGTCACCCAGAGAGGTGTCGAGGCCAACCCGGACTAAATTCAGTCGATACGGGGTATCGAATCACCTAGATGTATCAAAGACGTACAAAAACTCATGGGTCGTGTAGTAGCACTAAACAGGTTCATCTTCAAGTCGTCCGAACGATGCCACCCATTTTTTAACACCTTGAGAAAAAACAAAGCATTCGACTAGAACGGTGATTGCGAAAAGATGCTACAAGACTTGAAGACATACTTATCCTCACCTCCACTACTGTCGAAACCAAAGGACAATGAAACGTTGCTCATGTATCTAGCAGTATCCGACACAGCTGTAAATGCCGTGTTGATTAGGGAAGAAGATAACGTACAACACCCGGTGTATTATGTGAGTAAATCATTGCTCGACGCGGAGACCAGGTATAGTCGACTAGAGAAACTTGCATTAGCCCTTGTCGTTGCAGCATGCAAACTAAAGCCATACTTCCAATGTCACTCCATTAAGGTATTAACTACTTATCCTCTTAAAAACATTCTACATAAACCTGAACTTTTAGGTAGACTGACGAAATGGGCTATCGAGCTAAGCGAATACAACACCATCTATCACCCATGGACGGCACTGAAATCACAGGTATTTGCTGATTTTATCACATATTTTACCCCTTGCGAGAATATGCAGGCTGAACAGGAATTAGTAGCCCTCATGGAAAGTCTTATGAACGAAAGATGGACATTGTCGATCGACGGATCCAGCAATATCAAAGGTAGTGGATTAGGATTGGTGCTCAAATCCCCGCAGGGAGATACATTGGAGCAGTCGATCCACCGCGAGTTCCGTGTGACAAATAACGAAGTCGAATATGAAACGCTCTTTGCCGGACTCAATTTAGCAAAAAGCTTAAATATAAAACATATCCAAGTTCAAAGCGATTCACAACTTGTCATCCGACAAATAAACGGATTATATGAAGCTAGAGACTAAAGGATGACAACATATTTGGCGAAAGCTAAGCAACTGTAGTCGACATTCGATGAGTTCACTATACAACAAATATCAAGATCAGAAAATGCCCAAGCAAATGCGCTGGCCAACCTTGGGTCGACAACAACCAACAGCTCCAAGTTTACACCAGTCGTACACTTCATGTCGCTAACTATTCCAAAGGCTGAAGTAGTCACTCTAGTCAACCATGGGGCAAACTGCATAGATCCCATTCTAAATTATCTCCAAGCCGACATTTTACTTGGGGATAGATCTAAAGCAAGAAATATCAAAGCCAAGGCCGCCAAATTCTGCATTCGATATGGTAAGCTCTATAAAAAATTGTTTATAGGACCATACTTACAGTGCGTAACTCTACAACAGGCGTACGACGTCCTCAAAAGTCTACATTATGAAGAATGTGGAAATCACTCTAGTGCTCGTAGTCTGTCGAACCGAGCCATACAACCGAGTACTACTAGCCGACAATGCGCTCCGATTCACAGAACCATGTGAAATCTTGCGACAAGTGCCAAAGGTTTGCACCAGTGTCACATCTCCCCCCGAGTATGTTAAACTCGATTTCAGCCCCTTGGCCTTTTATGAAATGGGAAATGGAGATTGTAGGTAAACTCCACGCAGTACTTGGATATGTCGTCTACATGTTAGTACTAACAGACTACTTCACCAAATGGGTTGAAATCGAAGCTTTCCAACAAGTACGCGACATTGAGGTATGCAACTTTGTTTGGAAAAATATTATATGCATGTTCGGAATCACATGGGAAAAAGTGACCGACAACGGATCTCGGTTTATATCATACGACTTCAAAAATTTATGCGACAAGTACAGGATAAAACTAAGCTTCTCAACGCCACGCTATCCCCAAGCCAATGGACAGGCGGAATCGACAAAAAAAAAACTATTGTCAACACACTCAAAAAACGACTAGAAACATAAAAAAAGCGAGTGGGCGGAAAAACTCCTAGAAATTCTATGGATATATAAAACTACACCTCATCGGTCAACAAGAGAAACCCCTTTCTCACTTGTCTACGGCTCCGAAGCAGTAATCCTGATCGAGACATGACTTGCGACTGCATGAAGTGAAAATCCAAATGAAATCCAAAATAACGTAGAGCTCACTTTTGAACTAGATCACTTAGATGAACGACGAGATCGTTTTGCTCTAAGAACACAGTCATATCAACAACAAGTCGCACAACACTACAACAAGAAGGTGCGGGTCAGAGTATTCAAAATAAATGATTGGGTGCTACGACGTGTCTTCCAAAACATCAAAGAAGAAGGAGCGGGAAAATTGGAACCAACCTGGGAGGGTCCCTACCAAATAACTGACTTCAATGGTCGAGGAGCATATAAATTACGAGGATTCGATGGTCAAAAGATACACAACAGCTGGAACACTCTACATCTAAAGCAGTACCATTTTTAAACTTGTCTATTTTCTAATATATTTTATCTTTATTTATTACGTCTACATCCAATACTGACAAGTCCTCACACAAGGAGCAATGATGAAAACTTAGTGCAAATAAGTGCAGAATTGAGCTCCCAAAAAAATCCACATTTTGCTAAAACTATCGACATTGCCAAGCAAAAATTACTATTTCAGGAAACAGTATCCTGTATTCAAGGATTTACAAACAATCGACGTTCAAATAAACATAACTCATGATATCCTCACTCAACTTCGTATATAAGGAGTGGGGGGAATAGCACTGGGAACAAGTGTCGACTAAATAACGCATTATACGCGATCTCTTATGTATTCAAAGGACGTGTCGACGGCATTATACACGATCTCTTATGTATTCAAAAGACGTGTCGACGGCATTATACGCAATCTCTTATGTATTCAAAGGACGTGTCAATGGCATTATACGCGATCTCTCATGTATTCAAAGGTCGTGTCAATCATTTTAAAGCATGTACGTGAAATATCTATGAAAATGAAGGTCTTGTCGACCAACTAACGCATGCATGTGATTTCTTATATGAAGCAAAAAGTTGTGTCGACCAATAAACACACGTACGCGATTTCTATTGAATCAAAAATTATGGTCGATCGAAATACGTTTGTGCTCAGGTTTACAAGCTTGTCTCATGCGATTAATTATACAAGTTATGTGGACCCCACTATACGACGGTTGAATAATTTCCACAACTATACCAAATCAAGTGAACTTATCATACAAAATCACTCAAAATAGTAAATAAATATATAAGGCATATGTTCACAACGGAAATATATAAAGGTCGATACGACCATATCATTCGGGATTACATATGAATCGACAAGGTTAATACAACAATACCCCCGTTCGACTAAATGATAGATAAAACAAATTAGAAAAGATATCAATCAAGAATCTGGTAATTAACAGCTTCATTCGCGGTGCCATCAACTAAATTCTTCTCGACCTCCAAACCCTAATCATTCTGCCTTCCTGCACTGATCTCCTGGTTTGCCTCTCCTTCAACTGGAGACCCCTGGAGTTTGAGTCTTTCCTCCTCTTCATAGAGGTCGACCTCTTCTTGCATCTTCTTAGAGTCCCAATCCACATGCTTGCCAGACAAGTATTCTTTGAATAGATCCGCACGGGCTTTACATATGGCTTCAGTCACCATCGTAAGAAGTTGGTCTTTCAAACTCGTGACAAGTTGTTCTTGCTCTGCCATAACCTCACTCGATCTTATCGACTCATCATGGTATCGATCCCTCTCTTCATTTAGCCCTTTAACCTCCTCTTCCAAAGCTGAGTTTTTTGCCTCTAACTTTTTCACAACTTTGTCGAGCCTGGCGTTTTCAGTCTTACTAGTGTCGTTCAACTTCCGAAGCTTCGCACATCTGTCATTGACAGTTTTGTAACTGTCGTGTAGATGCAATTGCACTTGCAGAGCCTTTAGAACGTGTGGTATCATTAAAATACAAATAAATCAAGAGAAAATCATGAGAATTAAATGAACTTACCTGGAATGTCGAGAGAATTCCCATATCGAACACATCCTCCGTCTTCCTACCCTTCAGATAATCTTTATCCGTAGACAGAAGAAGGTCGCTTGACCTCTGTAGGAACTCACTTGGTTCTTTGAACGATGAAATTCCCAAAGGTAGAGGCACCATTGTCGACTCAGGTGTCAAAGCAGCTGTAACCGACTTCCCCTTGGAGCCAGATCTAACACCTTTCCTAGAGACTGTAGCCGAATCCTTTTTCCTCTTTCCTAATGGACTCAACTTAGGAGAAAAAGTATAGATATGTTCAGGTACTTTTGGTACCTTCTCCCTCGAGGGCCTCAGCCGCCTGCCTCTTCTTCGTTGCTGCTTTGGCTCGCCTTTTGCTAATTTTTTTCCCTGTAGAGCCTCAAGGCTTCAGCTGCGTCAAGAGCGTTAATCTTCACACTCGACATCGACGTTACTGTGAAACGACATTCAACATCAATAATAGGCGATAAAACTTTCATATCACACTGAAGAATTTCGAGACTCCGTCTAGTCCAAACATACAACACGAAATCTTTAATATGAGGATATGGGGCTCGCGATCTATTTAAGGTCGACCATCGCCATAAGCTGTTAGGCCTAAGTTTACCTTCCGTAAGTAACACTCTACAACTCTTATTTTCTACAGGAATATCTAATATATCCTTAGCGCGTTGAGATGCCACGTCACACGACAGCTTACTATCTGCACCTTTCGTTTCTACATAAACAGTTTCTCATCAATACTAAGGGTAAGTACAATTGAAAATAGTTTTACTAAATCAACAAATGGCAGTCGACACTCACCGTATCGGTTCTAAGTGTGTCAATAGACATATTGTGATTCCTTCCAAGGACCATCGATTGGAGGGCCTTTAGCAAAAAAAAGAAGAAGAAAAAGGTATCCTTCCAATGACGGTCGTTCGTTGTAATATCGGTTATAAGCTGATTTCCTTTCGACCTAGATATCAACATGTAACGACCGCTATCACTCATATGGTCTTTCAAATAGTAGTTATGGAGGAGACTACCCAGCCCAAACATCAACTTATATCTCTCATAGAGAACACTTAAACTCAACATTATCCTCCAACTATTCGACATCAACTGACCAGGAGCAATATCATAGTAGTACAACAGTCGTCGAACCAAAAAAGGAACTGGGAACTTGAAACTTGAAACTTGGACGGAGAGTATACTTGTAAAAACACATCCACCCAGGTACATCCCAATCCGCCCGTTCGTGTTCCTTTGGCGCACGTAGTTTGACAGAGTTAGAGATACCATAAATCGTTTGTAAACCATCCATGTCGCCATCCGTAAGCACGTTTGTGGGACTATCGGATAAGATGCCTAGCGGATGACCTGTTGTAGATGGTTATGCGTTGTCGATAAACTTTGGAGAGTCCACCAACCTCGCAACAGCACACACTACACCTCGCTCTAACATATGATCCACATTTATAGTAACTACTTTCGACGGATCCTCTACTGAAACCGTTCGGTCGACACTAGCTACTCCTCTGTTGACCCCCCCATCATTTTCGTCTTCCGCATCGCTAGAGGATCAAAAGTAGTGCGGATCCGAGATTAAGTTGTCATTCGACATAATGTCTCCAAAAAATCTGACATGCAAAAAGTGCACAAGTCAGAAACCAAAAACGCTACAATCCCAGCCTAGGGTTTTAAGATAAAAAACCTAGGGTTTAACGAAACATCACAACCTAGGGTTTCATGAAAAATCCTAAACTAAGGATCGTTCTAACCCTACAAAACTTCGACTACCTTAGGTCAAGCGGCTACTAAAATCTAGGCGTCTACTCTCGACTTAGCGGCATACAAATAAACCAATGGCTTACAAACACATCACATACAAAGATTCAACATGGCATAAAAGTCAGAAATTGCAAACATGAATCAAAAACACGAAGAACACAACGAAGAACATGTATACTCCCAGGCAAAACCAGAAGAGTTCATCTATTCTCTACAGATTCTTGAAGATAAATCTCACGCAAAATAAACAAAGAATGCATAAAAACTTTTTACTAACCTTGAAGGAAATCGCTGGTAAAATTGATCAAGCAATGCCAAGGATTCAAAGAAACATCTACCGAAGGGTGAAAACTTTTTCAACTTCTCTCAAAATCTCTCTGGCTGCATGATGAGTTGGAAGTGAAAGACTTAGTGGTTAAGTTGTGGTTTAGAAACCAAAAACTTAACCATACGCCACGTGTCGCGACTACTACGGTTATTTGATAACCACAGTTAATTCAAAAATTAAAACCAAAAATAAATGCGCCAAAAACGAGGTGTTACGTCAACCTTAGGAAAATAAACCACTTCAAAGTCCCATCGATTGGACTTCTAAACCCAAGTGTACAAAAGCATCGGATGTCAAGTAACCTTGTAAAACAAAAATCAAAGTTGATCGACACTGTCGACTCACAGTTCAACATTACCAAAATAGGTCCTCGATTGTTATTTGATACCTCTCGAATTGGCGTTATGTTGACCACATAATCAATTCGACAAAACCCTTGATCGACTCAATGAAAGTCACTCTCTAACTCATTGAACCCTTCCTTAGAAAGTGGGGGACAAACTGTGGTAGCCAAAAGTGGCCCATAAGCCTAAACGTTTTAAGGCTCAGACCTTCAATATTGGGTCACGTCTAAAAGCTCACAAATAGCGGATCGACCCGAAACTTTGATCAGTTGAGAGTTGGCTAATTGACTCAGTCCAACTCTAGCCATCATTAATTGAGATGGAAACCACCAGATCAGAATGAGAGTAGATATCTCCGTGAAATCCTCCCATGATAAACCAAACAGTTTGGTGACCGTTGGCCTATAAATAACCAAGTTCCATCACAGTAAAGCTCTTTGAAAATTTCGACTAAGAACAAAGCTAATTAGCAACTCAAAATTTTGTTTATACTTGTTCTGGCCACTGAAATTCAGCTTGATTCACAATCACAATTCAAGTATAATAAACGCTCAACCCAAGCACACCTAAGGCTAAGAATCTAACCCCACTTTCGTTGTTTCATTGTATCTATATTTCTGTTCTTGTTCTTTTTGTAGGTTCAACGAAGAATATAGCTACCCCAGGTCGACCGACCAACCTTTTTTGCAGGTTTATCGAGGAACCAACAACCCTCAATCGACAGGCTCAACCAAGTTTCCTTGGGCCTAACATAACTCGACCCGATCCACATTAACCGTAGTTCGATCACCTACAACATATGAATATCTCAAACAAAATATTCATATTAATATACTTCAATTTTTAAACCAATTATATATGTTATCAATAACAATGTTAGACATTGAAGAGCTTGAAAATCTTCAGTTGAATTTTTCGTAAGTTGGTGGGCACTGACAATGGTAGTGTGAAAAATAGTAGGTCGTGCACTACGAGATCCTGTAAAAAATAAGAAGGTAGAATGGAGTGAGAGGCAGAGGGTGTCCCGTTGGGGACTCTCCAATGCTCGAGTTAGACAATTTATCAATAAATAAAAATAATTTTGAATCAACAATTAAGATGAATAAAATCTAAATCAAACCATAAATGAAGCTGTCGAATCGTGGGTGGTGTCATTCGGATGGGCCTTATGTTCGCTTGGGCTGAGCGTTTTAGCAAATTAAATTGCTAGGAGGAGACGAGGCAAGACTGTTGTCGAACGAATTTTATATGATGTAGAAAATATGGATGTTAGTCGAATGGTCTTCAAGAACAAGGGTGTTTGTTGTGGATCAGTTGACAAACTGCACAAGTTGAACCAAAATAATAAACAAATTAAGTGGGCTTCATTTGTCCTCTTGCATTTCTATTTTTATGTGAGTGGGAAAGCAAATCGTGTCCCTCTTTTTTTTTCTTCCCCTTTTGCAAATGACAAGGTGCCTCTACTTATAGTAAATGTGAGATTGTCTTTCACAAACAGATCATGTGATCCCACTTATCTTGGCCAAGATATTTGAATATCTTTGAATTTGTTAATAGTTGAGCAACATCATAGACTTAGTCTACACACAGACTTAGCCAAGGTTTGCACTTGCTCTTGGGCCTACGATTGGATCTGATTCATATAAAGTATTTAGACTTGTCAGCAGTCCAGATCAATAAAAGTCTGGTTACTATTTGAGATGTGCTATTTTGGCTACCACGGTTAGCCCCCCACTCTCTGAGTTGAAGTCTTCAAGTTAGAGAGTGGACTGTTTCGATCAAACTCTTGCATTGAAAGACAGTCGCTGGTAAAGTAGAATCGAAAAATCATGGGTTGGATTATTTAAATAGCCTCATTCTTTTGTAATGAATTCCTAAGAAGACATTTGAGCTTGATTATTTTTGGCTCATCGTAGAGCACTTTTTGAGGCTCCGTAGAGCGCTTGTTATAGCTTATTGTATAGCATTTTTTGAAGCTTAGTAGAGCACTTGCTGTAGCTTGTTGTAGAGCGTTAGCTCGATTATAGAAGGATAGCGAGATTAAAATTTTGTAGGTGGCTTGACATCGAATCATAGATGTTTGTAGTTCAACATGCAAATTGATATGAAATATAAAATCTTGGATCTTTGTAGTTCGACATGCAAGTTGATATGAAATATAAAATCATAGACCTTTGTAGTTCGACATGCAAATTGATATGAAATGCATTTAACTTACCGGGTTATATGATGTCGTAGTTCAACGTTGCATAGTGTGACTTGGATCACTTTTTATTCGACTTTTGCTATCTGTAGCTCGAGATAGAGCGTTGTTTTTAGCTGTCATAGAGCATTATTATTTTTAGCCTCGTAGAGCATTTTTTGGCTCATCGTTGAGCGCTTTGTCTAGTTCATCGTTGAGCGTTTTGGGATCGTAACTTGGAAGTCATCGATCTAACTCATAGTAAGCTCGATGTAGAGCCTTTTTCTCTTGTTTTTTTTTTTAATATTTTTTTTAGGCTCCGTAGAGCGCTTGTATAGCGTTTTTTAAGGCTCCGTAGAGCGCTTGTTGTAGAGCGTTTTTTTTAGGCTCCGTAGAGCGCTTGTTGTAGCTCGTTGTAGGGCATTTTTTTTTTAGACTCCGTAGAGCCTTTTTTTAGGCTCCATAGAGCACTTGTTATAGCTCGTTGTAGAACATTTTATTTTTTAAATTCCATAGAGCCTTTTTTTTAGGCTCCGTAGAGCATTTGTTGTCGCTCATTGTTGAGCATTTTTTTTTTCTTTTAGGCTCTGTAGAGCACTTTGTGTAGCTCATTGTAGAGTGTTTTTTTTTAAGGCTCCGTAGAGCACTTTTTTTTTTTTGGCTCTGTAGAGCGCTTTCGTGGCTCTTAGTCGAGCGCCTTTTTTTTTTTTTTTGATGCGAAATGAAATTAAATACTTAGCTTTACTATTTGAAACATCAAACAAAGAACATAATTTTGATAATGCGGAAGCAGATTTTTGGCAGAGAAGAAAACTAAAATTGGAAATAGACATCTTTATCTTTTCCGAAGGGGTTACAGGAATTGAAACATCACATCTGGTGTGGTGGATTTTCCACTACATAATTGTCAGGGCCCCACGATGGGTGCTAAACTAAAGAGCTCGAAAATCTCTAGTTGAATTTTTCGTAAGTCGGTAGGCACAGACAATGGTAGAGCGAAAAATAGTAGGTCGTGCATTACGAGATCCTGTAAAAAATAAGACGGTAGAATGGAGCGAGAGGCGAGGGGTGTCCCGTTGGGGACTCTCCAATGCTCGAGTTAGACAATTTATCAATAAATAAAATAATTTTGAATCAACAATTAAGATGAATAAAATCTAAATCAAACCATAAATGAAGCCGTTGAATCCTGGGTGTGTAGGGAAAAAATACGTGCACACAGCGGAAGCGAGACTAAAAGAGTTTAGTATATTTAAAAAAAATTTCCATATTGAACCTTAACCCTTTAATTAATTAAACATACATACGAAAAGATAAAATACCTTTGTCGCGTGATCCGATTGACTAACGTCGATGGTAATCCGCAAGATCTTCTAAACCCAATCACAAACGTGAATCACCTAGGAGCGTGGTCTCCCTTCTTTTGAATTGTGAACCTGCGAATGGACAACAAAAATTTTCTGATTCTGTTAGTCACTACAATCTCCAAAAGGTTGCTAAGAATGTTCCGATCACTTTTGAATTCACAATCATAAGATTGAAATTCGCGTGAACCTAATTTGAAAGTGTGTACAAGGTCTCTTGAGGTTAAGATTACTAGTACACTATCGAAACAAGAACAATTCTTTTCTCACAAAACCCTCTTGGCCGAATTCTCACTATTCTAAGAGTAGGATTTTTATTTTGCACTTTAGCAAAAGAAAATTAATTCTTCAAAGGCAAAAATTAGGTCTGGCCGAAAATCATCCCTAGTCATATATAGGGACCGAAATTTTTGCCCTAGTTTATTTAGGGTGGCCGAATTCTTACCTTGTCCAACAAGGTGATCACCAAAGTCTTTTTCCAAATAGGATTTGTGTTTCCACAAAAGACTTCTTAGAATTCAAATCCTAATCCAACTCTTTAGTGTATTTATGACTATATAAAAGACTTCCTAATTTGACTAAACAAATAAAGTCTTTTATATTTAATATACTACTAATAGTAGTATACTACTAGGAAATATATTTCCTAATCAAAAAAAGATTTGATTTTTAATTAAATAATTAATTAACATATTAATTAATTTCCATTTAATTAAATAATAAAATAAAACTATATAATGGGCTAAAAAATAGCCATTGCCGCCCATGACTTAAACTTGGGCCTACATATATATTTTTTTTATTTTATTTAATTCATTTGGACTTTAATAAAAAGCTCACATGTGAACTAGACTCATTCTTACTAAAAGAAACAAGCCCACATATCTTTCATTAATATATCAATATAATTAAACAGCCCATTAGATAAATAATGTGCAAATTATATTCTTAATATATTAAATACAATTCTAAATGGACCCACAAATAGTCCGGTAGAATATATCAAGTGATTCATGCAAGTCCGTGCGGATTGGGGATCTTGGCGGGCCTATCTAAATTTAAGCTCCAATAGATATAACCCAATCACAATCAACAAATGATTCACTTAGGTTTAATCTATTAATTTTAGTTCATTACACTAAAGAACTAAAATTGCACTCTTAAATAGAGATGGAATAAGTTAATGATTCTCATTCATACCCTAGACAATCATATAGGAGATAGTGAATCCTCGTGAAGAATATCAGTAATCGCAAAGAGCTCATAGACCGCCTATAGCTCTCCAAGTTACCATATTTACTCATATGACCACACTTTGAACTTGGATATATATTATGACTTGTCCAGAAGTCATCTTTCAATAGACACTATTGAAAACTCAACGTTAAGATTTAATATCCAAAACCACAAAGCATCCATATGATGATATTCTACTCACATTTAATAAATGGAGCCACGATGTCCATATCTATAAATGAAGTCCTCTATCGATTAACAAATGAATACCACCAAACTATCGAGGATAGACTATGCTATATAATCGTACTCATTGATAGCTCAAATGATAACACTTGCAACCATAAGTCCATCATTTATCTCAGGATTAAGATAGACTCTCCGATTGTCCTGATAATGAAAAGACTTTTATCTATTGACGGTTCTAGAAAAAAGTATTTCATTGTGATCCAGTTCAATGCACCCAGTGCACTAGATTCTTTTACTCGAAGACCCTTCGATGATTTTAGACTCATCACAAAACATTTGATCCTACTCAAATGCTAGTAAAAGAATTCTACAACTTTAACAAGATAAAGGTGCCTAACCTTTAACTTAAGTTGTGAACGTTATTCAAGACTAACTAAAGAATTATGTCTACCTCATACATATCCAGATGTACGAACAATTCTTCTTTTCTCATAGTCTTTTGACCTTATGATTATTTACTTTGACAATTATAATAATAAATGCTATAATATTTTGTTAACAAACAGAAATCACTTTATTAATATGAAAAGATTGTCAAGTACAACATTACACTCTTGCTATTGAGCATAATCCTAACAATCTCCCACTTGCGCTATAGCCAATGTTTCATATCTCTCATTCCCATGTTCTCTATGTGCCCATTAAAACTCTTTTATGGTAGAGCCTTTGTGAAGGGATCCGCTAGATTTTCTGCTGACGCGATTTTGGTAATCGTCACATCACCCCTATGCATAATCTCCTTAAAAAGATGATACTTCCTTTCAATGTGTTTCCCTATCTTATGACTTCTTAGTTCTTTCGAATTAGCCACTGCTCCACTGTTGTCACAGTAGATAGTGATCTGCTTATTCGCACTTGGAACCACTTCTAAGTCAATCAAGAATTGGCAGAGCCAAACAACCTCTTTAGCAGCTTCACATGCAACAACATACTCAGCTTCCATGGTGGAGTCAGCAATACATGATTGCTTGATACTCCTCCATATGACTGCTCCTCCTCCAAGAGTAAACACAGATCCTGATGTGGATTTTCTGGAGTCAGAATCTGACTGAAAATCAGAATCTATATACCCTACGGGAATCAAATCCCCTCCAGAGTATACAAGCATATTGTCTCTCGTTCTCCTGAGATACTTGAAAATATGATTGACTGCCATCCAGTGGTCAGGTCCAGGTTTCAATTAAAACCTGCTAACTATGCCAACAACAAAACAAATATCTGGTCTAGTACAGAGCATCGCATACATAAGACTTCCAACTGCCGAGGCATATGGAACCCTAATCATGAATTGCTTTTCATGCTCATTCTTAGGAACTTGTTCCTTAGAAAGTTTGATTCCATGTCTGAAAGGTAACATACCTTTCTTGGAATCTTGCATGAAAAACCTAGACAAGATTTTATCTATGTATAAAGCTTGGGATAGTGCAATCGTTCTATTCTTTCTATCCCTTATTACTTGGATACCAAGAATATAACTTGCTTCTCCTAAGTCCTTCATATCAAATTGTTTTGCTAACCATTCTTTTACTGATGTCAATACACCTACATCATTTCCGATGAGTAGTATATCATCAACATAAAGAATTAGGAAAACCAACTTGTCGCCTTTGATCCTTTTGTATACACAAGGTTCGTCAAGGTTCTGAACAAATCCAAAACCTTTCACAGCTTGATCGAACCTTATGTTCCAGGATCTGGATGCTTACTTTAATCCGTATATGGATTTTTGCAACTTGCAAACCTTTTCCACTTGGCCTTTTTCAATGAATCCTTCTGGTTGCATCATATAGATGCTTTCGTCAAGACTTCCGTTAAGGAAATCTATCTTGACGTCCATTTGCCAAATCTCTAAATCTAAAGATGTTGCAATGGATAAGAGTATCCTAATAGATTTAAGCATGGCCACAAGAGAGAAGGTTTCCTCGTAATCGATACCTTCTTTCTGTGTGTAATCTTTATCTACTAATCTAGCTTTAAAGGTTTCCACCTTTCCATCCATACCTCTGTTCCTCTTGTATACCCACTTGCATCCAATGGGTTTTATCTATTTAGGCAAGTCTACAAGGGACCAGACTTTGTTATTGAACATGGACTCAATCTCAGATTGCATTGCCTTTTGCCAATGGCGACAATTAACATCCTCCATTGCTTCCTTATATGTGTAGGGATCATCATCGTCTGGGAGATTCTCCACTGATTCTCCCAGACCGATGTATCTCTCGGGTTGTTTTATAACCCTCCCACTACGACGAGGAATGGTAGGTTGTTGATCTTGTGATGGTTCGGAACTTACAATTGGGCTAGGTTGTGAAACCTCTTGTGGAATTGTATCTCCTGACATCTCATTCAGGACAATTCAACTTTTAGGTATAAACTCATTCATATAGTCCTTTTCCATAAATTTGGCATTGTTGAAACAAATACTTTAAGATCTGAAGGACTATAAAAATAATACCCTTTAGTTCCTTTTGGATACCCCACAAATATGCATGTTTCTGTACGGGACTCCATCTTTTCTGTCTTTCCTTTTAACACGTGCGCAGGACAACCAAATATCCTTAAGTGTTGTAAACTAGGCTTTCGCCCAGTCCACAACTCATGCGGTGTTTAGAATGTACATTGCAGTTTGTAGAGCATATCCCCAAAAAGAAACAGGAAGCATTGAATAACTCAACATTGACCTAACTATGTTCAAAAAAGTTATATTTCTTCTTTCTGCCACCCCATTCTGTTGAGGTGTACCTGGTGCAGAAAACTGAGAAATGATCCTATTATCAATAAGATATTGCTGAAACTCACCAGATAGATATTCTCCACCACGATCAGATCTCAAGATTTTTATGTGTTTCTCTAGCTGATTTTCCACTTCAGCTTTAAATGTTTTGAACATGTCAAAAGCATCTGACTTATGTCTCATGAGATACGCATAACCAAATCTCGAATAATCATCTATGAAAGTGATGAAGTACTCATATCCACCTCTTGCTTAAATGCTCATAGAATCATATACATTAGTATGCATTAATCCTAAACATTCAGTGGCTCTTGTGCCTTTGGTCCTGAACGACCTTTTGGTCATTTTACCTATTCAAACAAGATTCACAAGTTGGTAGATCATCAACCTTTAAGTCACTTAAAAGTCCATCACTAACCAACCTTTTAATCTTATTAAGGTTAATATGACCTATGTGCAAATGGCATAGGTAATTTTCATCTTATGATAATTTTACTCTTTTATGATTAGGTTGCGTTAATTCTGTGTCTAACAAGTGAGAGATATTTCTATGTAAATAGAGTAGACCATTTTCCAATGTACCTTTGCAAACAAATTTGTCATCCTTACTAATAATAAATTTTTTTATTAAAAGTAACTGAATATTCAAATTTATTTAAACAAGAAACTAAAATTAAATTTCTCTTGAATTGAGGTACATAATAAATGTCTATCAAATCTAAATGCATACTAGCATCTAGATTAACTCTAATATCTCCCACTGCACTAGCAAACACCAACGCTCTATTGCCTAAACGCAAGTTGATTTCATTCTTATTTAACCTTCTCCTTTCTTGAAACGCCCGTAAGGAATAACAAACATGATTAGTGGCTCCAGAGTCTACGATCCAAGAATCTGTAGAGTCTGCCAGAAAAACATGTTTCAAGATAATTCACATTACCTTGTTCCTTCTTATTCTGAGACTTTGGGCAATTACTTTTCCAATGTCTCTTTTCACCACAAAAGAAGCACTTCCTTTTGATCTTGGTTACTTTATTAGTCTCCTTCTTGGTAGACCCAAGTTGCTTTTTCTTTTGTTATTCCTTGACCTTCTGACGGGTCTTAACAGTAGCAACTTTACCAACCATATGAATCTCTTCTAGAGACATCATCATATTAGCAGCAGACCTCATTCCTTCATGCTACTGTTGCAACACGTCGGAGATGATAACCATTTGGCCATCTCATTAGAGGTCTTCCACTGCTCATACTCATCTCTTTGCATCACATTAGATTCATTAGTACGAGCAGGTGGTTTAGGAGTAGTCAGAACAAAATTTATATTTTTTCAGCTTGCAGCAACAACCCAATTTTCCTTTTCCATGTGACATAATTATTACCAGTTAAAGTTTTATCTTTTAGGATGATCATTAGGGATGGGATCATGATTTCTTAACAAAAAATATATATGAGTAAATAATCATGGTTTAGCATTTTCGAATATTTATCTTGAATTAAATATATATAATTCAATCGTAAAATTCAACGTTTGATCCAACACCCATAAATGTTACGCCTTCTTTGGGAGTTCGCACCATTTACTAGTTGGACTAGGTCCCACCTAATTGTTAACATAACAACCAACGTTTTTAATTTTAGCCTTGTGATTTTATTAACAAGAATTCTTAGGAGGATATTAATAAAAACACATTGAGTGTACTACCAAGATTTCGACCCTCAATTTATTCCCTCACGAAAATCCCTCCCTGGGGAGTAGATCTCATTTGAGTCAATTGTCTAGTCTATCCTTGTAAGAAAGTATCTTGCTAAATTCCATTCATGGACGCCCTTTGGGGGGATTACCAAAAAACAATATAGCTCAACTAACCTTGGAGGCCATAGGTGTTTACAATACACCTTCTCCCACTCAATTATTTAAGGCATGTGGTTAAATCTCATAGAATGATTTACCAAGTTATCTAGATGCCAATTAGATACCTAAATCATTCAATGCATGTTTATACCAAAAGAGATATATGAGTGGCACTCCTATTCTACATGACATGTTATCAAGCAATAACAAATATTGTAATATTTACGCAAAGTAAATAGCCACGATTTTGATCCATCCTAGAAAAGCAAGTAAATTACATTTGTTTGGAATACAAAAAACTCCTTTCTTGGCAAACAAATCTTCAAGCGGCCATCGATCACTTGAGCACCCACGGCTGCCCTATTGGCGTGCACACTCCACAACCCTAACAAGGGCTGCCGTGCGCAGCCCATGGACTCCATGGGGCTGCCATGCGCAGCCCACGGTCCAACATGCACAGCTGCGTGCAATTTTGCGCGCGTGCATGTTTCTATGGTGCCCATGGTCCCAAACTCGTTCCGATTGCTATTAATTCTTCAAGTCTTCGAATCTTCGATGCTTGAACATATTACAAACTTATTTAAACAACAAAATACTGTAGTTTTTTTTTTTTTAATCACTGCAGTATTTAATACAAAAAAAATAATGCACTATTTTTAATACAATAAAAAAAAAATACTGCAGTTTATTTTAATACAATAAAAAAAAAATATTACAGTTTATTTTAATACAATAAAAAAAAAAAAAAAAACCTTAGCAATTACCAAGAAGGAAATTGTGACTATAATAGGCCACCCTTCTTGTTACAATTCCGAAACAAAAAATACATTGAAATTCTAGAATCAAAATCGAGCAATAACAATTCACTTTATATCAAAATATAACATATATAAATCCATACATACCAATGTAATTATATATGAGAATACCTAGAGTGTCATCTCTTTCTAAACATGCATAATCACACTAAAAAGAAATAGATTCATGCATATATACGTTAATTAATTAAAGGGTACAACCAGGCTCTGATACCAATTGTAGGGAAAACATATGTGCACGCAGCGGAAGCGAGACTAAAAGAGTTTAGTATATTTAAAAAAAATTTCCATATTGAACCTTAACCCTTTAATTAATTAAACATACATACGAAAAGATAAAATACCTTTGTCGCGTGGTTCGATTGACTAACGTCAATGGTAATCCGCAAGATCTTCCAAACTCGATCACGAACGTGAATCACCTAGGAGCGTGGTCTCCCTTCTTTTGAATTGTGAACCTGAGAATGGACAATAAAAATTTTCTGATTCTGTTAGTCACTACAATCTCCAAAAGGTTGCTAAGAATGTTCCGGTCACTTTTGAATTCACAATCGTAAGATTGAAATTCGCGTGAACCTAATTTGAATGTGTGTGCAAGATCTCTTGAGGTTAAGATCACTAGTACACTATCGAAACAAGAACAATTCATTTCTCACAAAACCCTCTTGGCCGAATTCTTACTATTCTAAGAGTAGGATTTTTATTTTGCACTTTAACAAAAGAAAATTAATTCTTCAAAGGAAAAAATTAGGTCTGGCCGAAAATAATCCCTAGTCATATATAAGGACCGAAATTTTTGCCCTAGTTTATTTATGGTGGCCGAAATTTTTCCCTAGTTTATTTAAGGTGGCTGAATTCTTACCTTGTCCAACAAGGTGATCACCAAAGTCCTTTTCCAAAGAGGATTTATGTTTCCACAAAAGACTTCTTAGAATTCAAACCCTAATCCAACTCTTTAGTGTAATTGTGACTATATAAAAGACTTTCTAATTTGACTAAACAAATAAAGTCTTTTATATTTAATATACTACTAATAGTAGTATACTACTAGGAAACATATTTCATAATCAGAAAAAGATTTGATTTTTAATTAAATAATTAATTAACATATTAATTAATTTCGATTTAATTAAATAATAAAATAAAACAATATAATGGGCTAAAAAATAGCCATTGCCGCCCATGACTTAAACTTGGGCCTACATATTGTTTTCTTATTTTATTTAATCCATTTGGACTTTAATAAAAAGCCCACATGTGAACAAGACCCATTCTTACTAAAAGAAACAAGCCCACATGCCTTTCATTGATATATCAATATAATTAAACAACCCATTAGATAAATAATGTGCAAATTATATTCTTAATATATTAAATACAATTCTAAATGGACCCACAAATAGTCCGGTAGAATATATCAAGTGATTCATGCAAGTCCGTGCGGATTGGGGATCTTGGCGGGCCTATCTAAATTTAAAGCTCCAATAGATATAACCCAATCACAATCAACAAATGATTCACTTAGGTTTAATCTATTAATTTTAGTTCATTTCACTAAAGAACTAAAATTGCACTCTTAAGTAAAGATGGAATAAGTTAACGATTCTCATTCATACCCTAGACAATCATATAGGAGATAGTGAATCATCGTGAAGAATATCAGTAATCGCAAAGAGCTCATAGACCGCCTATAGCTCTCCAAGTTACCATATTTACTCATATGACCACACTTTGAACTTGGATATATATTATGACTTGTCCAGTAGTCATCTTTCAATAGACACTATTGAAAACTCAACGTTAAGATTTAATATCCAAAACCACAAAGCATCCATATGATGATATTCTACTCACATTTAATAAATGGAGCCACTATGTTATATAATCGTATTCATTGATAGCTCAAATGATAACACTTGCAACCATAAGTCCATCATTTATCTCAGGATTAAGATAGACTCTCTGATTGTCCTGATAATGAATAGACTTTTTATCTATTGACGGTTCTAGAAAAAGTATTTCATTGTGATCCGGTTCAATGCACCCAGTGCACTAGATTCTTTTACTCGTAGACCCTATGATTTTAGACTCATCACAAAACATTTGATCCCACTCAAATGTTAGTAAAAGAATTCTACAACTTTAACAAGATAAAGATGTCCAACCTTTAACTTAAGTTGCGAACGTTATTCAAGACTAACTAAAGAATTATGTCTACCTCATACATATCCAAATGTACGAACAATTCTTCTTTTCTCATAGTCTTTTGACCTTATGATTATTTACTTTGACAATTATAATAATAAATGCTATAAGATTTTGTTAACAAATAGAAATCACTTTATTAATATAAAAAGATTTTCAAGTACAATATTACACTCTTGCTATTGAGCATAATCCTAACAGGGTGGTGTCGTTCAGAGGGCCTTATGTTCGCTTGGGCTGAACGTTTTAGCAAATTAAATTGCTAGGAGGAGACGAGGCAAGACCGTTGTTGAACAAATTTTATATGATGTAGAAAATATGAATGTTAGTCGAATGGTCTTCAAGAACAAGGGTTTTTGTTGTGGATCAGTTGACAAACTGAGCAAGTTGAACCAAAATAATAAACAAATTGAGTGGGCTCCATTTGTCCTCTTGCTTTTCTATTTTTATGTGAGTGGGAGAGCAAATCATGTCCCTCTCTTTTTTTTCTTTCCCTTTTGCAAATGACAAGGTGCCTCTATTTATAGTAAATGTGAGATTGTCTTTCACAAAGAGATTATGCGATCCCACTTATCTTGGGCAAGATATCTGAATATCTTTGAATTTGTTGATAGTTGAACAACATCACAGACTTAGTCTACACACAGATTTGGTCTTTGTAGACTTAGTCAAGGTTTGCACTTGCTCTTGAGCCTACGATTGGGTCTGATTCATAAAAATATTTGGGCTTGTCAGCAGTCCAGATTAATAAAAGTCTGGTTACTATTTGAGGTGTGCTATTTTTGGATGATAAAGTTTTTTTGGGTGATAAAGTTTTTTTTACTATTACAAAAAAAAAAAAAAAACTTATAAACTCATAGACATTAACTTATGGATGATAAAGTTTTTTTTTTTTAAGTGTTTTTTTTTTTTTTTTTTTTTAACCTTTCATCTTGACTGTTTTGTTTTACTATTACAAATTATTTTGTTTAAATAACTAAATATTATTCAAAAATATTTTTGACGTTGTTTATCATAATGAACTTTTAATATATGTACCCAAAGAAAAAGAAAAAGAAAATAGTTAATGTCTTACATTATTATCATTCAACATACATAACTGGTTTAAAAATTGAAGTATATTAATATGTAATATTTTGTTTGAGATATGCTATACATATATATACATAATAAATATAATTATTTGATTCGAAAAACAAAAGCAAAAATTGATTTCCAAAAAAATATATAAAATAAATTAATGTCATCTCCTTATTTATCAAAATGCCACTCATTTAACGGAATTGGATGGAATAACAATTAATATCATACTTTTCGTCAAAAATGGATATTTTGAAACGAAATCCCCATCTAATGGATATTTTGAGGAGGGCTGCTACGTACCACCGGGGTTGCGGCACCTTTGCGGTCTCGTAGTGGAAAAACAAGTAAAAACACTTGGGACTCGCATAATTAATACATGGGCCCATATGTTTTTTCTCTTGTTTTCCACTACGGGACCGTAAAGGTGCCGCGACTCGGTGGTACAAAGTGTTTCTCTATTAAATATAACTTTTAATAAGCTAGCACTCCCAGCAAAACAATTAATGAGCACTAATTTTTAGAAACTCCTGCTCGATCTGCTCTCAATACATTTATTCATCAATCCACTCATGATGATATAATAATATATATCAATGCTAGCAAGTAATCCTCCTTTACAGCAGTCTCATTGCCAAATCTCTGAAAAATCTCATTCTTGATACCTTTCCAAAAGAGGAAAGATAGGCTGATATCTCTCTGGAAAAAGAAAAAAAGAAAAGAAAAAAAACCCAATACTGTTCATAACAATATATCAAAACCTCAATATATATAAATTCAAGTAATTTAGTAAAAATATATCTATATTTTTAAGTAATTTAATGTATGAGCATTTTAGTATTAAAAAAATTCATTAAAAATGGATGTAGGGAGAACATTTTTGGATGCCACTAGAGCCACCCTTAATACATCTGTAAAAGAAATGGATAATTACCCCGGTGGCCATTAATTTTGGGTCACCATTATCAAAATAGCTATTAGATGGGAAATTAGTTTCAAAATGGCCATTTTTTGGTGAACACTGTTACACTACTGGTCATTCTGTTATAACACCGTTAAATTTTATAGAACTATTCTAGTGAGCAGTGGCCATCAATGTTTACTTGGTATATAATTGGCTATTATAATCATTTTTTTTCAGAATTAATTAAACTTTTAAAAATAAACTTTTTAAAAATGTCACTGAATATGTCAGGATGAAATAAACACATAGTAATATAGTAACATGAGGACATCAAGAGTTGAGACATGCATGCTATATATAAACATCCCTTCGATTTATATATGTTTTTGATTCCTACTAGTTTTGAGAGTTTTTACTTTTAATGCAATTTTTTTTATAATTAAGAGCATAAGACAATATACTTGGTTTATCACTTGTAAAATACAATTAATTAGTGACCAACTTTATTATAACGACCCATTAAATTCAATGATGAATAAATACATTTTTTTTTTTTTTTTAGTTTGTCTTTGTATATATCACATATTCAATATTCATCAAGCCTTTATGAGACCTATCTTTGCTCTTTTGATTGAAATATAGATATATTCTAATGATTTCAAAATTCATCGGAAACTCTTTTTAGTTCAGTGATGTTTGTCGGCCTCATTATGCATCAAATGATAATTAAAAAGAGGTTTGATTGAACGGGTATGTGTCCCGTCATCTATGTATCTATGAATATATTTATCATCGTTCCTCGACTACCTATTATAAATATCAATGATTATTGGAAAATATAGCATACAATATATGATAAGATACATACACGACGAGATTCTATATATTGATTGAATGAACGAATATAAAGATGATACAGTTTTAAGATGTCTTCCTTATTGTAAATCAATTAAAATTGAATATTATACATCGAATTGTTATCCTAAATATATACAAATAATGTGATAAGAATATATGTATGGATATATTATTCTTTAGTGTGGATGCTCTAGATAATTTTGTTTGTCTAATCTCATATTTTAAGCTCTAAGAACACTAAAATTTAGTCATCCAAATCTGAAAATTTCAATATGCATTTACAACTAAAAATCTATAAGATGGAAAATATAACTCTTATCTCTATTTCGGATATAATATTATATATATATATATATTTCTCATCTTATCTACATTTCTATAAGTACAACTTTCACACTTGTTCTAGTTGGTATGCTTGTGTAGGGGATTTTTGTATACTTATGCATTTTGACAAGTAGTATTTGAAGTGTATGAAATTGAAATTATATTAAATCAAATGAAACAAAGAATTCATTTTCTCTATTGTTTATGAATTGCTGCATTTTTTTATCGAATGAAATTTTATTGTTTATGATCTACTTACTCTATTTTTCAATAGAATATTGTATATATAATGACCATTTTGATACCAATTAAGCAAATGAATGACCAATAGAGTAATTATAAAAAAAGTGAGACAATTATAATGGTCATTTTGATACCAATTGACCAAATGGATGGCCACTGGTGTAATTCTGAAAAAATGATTATAATATCCATTTGGGCTAATTACCCTGGTGGCTATCGACTTTTGCCACCACTATCAAAATGGCTACCAGATGGGGAAATGGATGGAAAGTGGCCATTTTTAGCAAACATTGTTACACTAATGGCCATTCCATCCAATTTCATCCAATAAGTGGCATTTTGGTAAATATAAGAATGACATTAATTTATTTTAGATTTTTTTGGAAATCAATTTTTTCTTTTGTTTTTGAAACAAATAATTATATTTAGTGTGTATATATACATATAGCATATCTCAAACACACACACACACATATATATATATATGTGTGTGTGTGTGTGTGTGTATTTCTTTTCAAATTATCTCAAATATATTTTTTAGAATTTTTAGATTTTGTAACCTTAATCTTTTCAAAAATGAATATATAAATATATATTTCTTTTCAACTTATCTTAAATATGTTTTTTAGAATTTTTAGATTTTGTAGCTTTAATCTTCTCAAAAAAGAATATATATATATATATATATTTCTTTTCAACTTATCTTAAGTATGTTTTTTAGAATTTTTAGATTTTATAACTTTAATCTTCTCAAAAAAGAAAAAATATATATATATATATTTCTTTTCAACTTATCTTAAATATGTTTTTTTAGAATTTTTAGATTTTGTAACATTAATCTTCTCAAAAAAGAAAAATATATATATATATCTTTTCAACTTATCTCAAATATGTTTTTTAGAATTTTTAGATTTTGTAGCCTTAATCTTCTCATAAAAGAAAATATATATATATATATCTTTTCAACTTATCTCAAATATGTTTTTTAGAATTTTTAGATTTTGTACCCTTAATCTTCTCAAAAAAGATATATATATATATATAAATATATATATGTTTGAGATATGCTATACGTATATACACACTAAATATAATTATTTGTTTCCAAAAACAAAAGAAAAAATTGATTTTCAAAAAACATATAAAATAAATTAATGTCATCCCCTTATTTACTAAAATGCCATTCAATGGATGGAATGACCATTAATGTAACAATGTTTGCCAAAAATGGCCACTTTTCATCCATTTCCCCATCTAGTGGCCATTTCCATTTTGATACCAAGTGAACAAATTGATGGCCCTTAGAGTCGATTTAGAAATTAAAATTTAACTGTGTTATAATGGAATGGTCATTAGTGTAACAGTGTTTGCCAAAAATAATCATTTTGAAACCAATTCCCAATCTATTAAAACTTAAGTTATTAAGTTAGTGATAGTCTTAAAACTCACTCTTTAAACGGTGCTATTAAATTTTTGAGAACATTTTATTTTATATAAAATATAATCTAATCTAATCTCAGCTTACTTATAATCCCACTCTAAATGTTAGGTTTTGGCTCGTATTCTCGAATGAACAAATTTGAACCAAACAAGACTCAACTGATGTGGTACTTCCTAGAAGACGTGGTATAACGTTTGGGAGTTGAAAGCGGTGTTTGAGGGAGGATGAAGAACAGAAGGAACGAAGAACTGTCACGACTGCTGTCACAGCCGCTCTGGCTTTGACAGCGGTATAGGGCTATGAAGAACACTGTGGGTTTCGGTAGTGGTAATAGCAGTGGTCTTTGTCCAGTGGAGAGCATTGTGAGTGGCGCTACAAAAGCCACAGCGGTGGCGACAGCGGTCATGGTGACAGTGGCTAGATTTGTTTAAGCGTATAAATCGCGGTATTCTGAGCGATGTAATTTAAGGTAACTTGTAACGGTTTAGGAAACGGGTGTACAACCGTGAACCGAATCGTAGTCAATCATAAACATACGTGAAATGGGAAATCTTCAGTGGAAAAGGTAGTTTGTTTCTGGAAGTTCTTGTGCTTGAAGGAAAAGGATTTATGTGGAACAAGTAAGTCTTGTACGTTTAGGAGTAGGATTTCCTTTTATCTTAAACTCCCTGTAACTAGTATAAATATAACCTTGTAATTAGGTTGAATGGGTGAGTTGAACACCAAGACCCAATGGGAATATCCGAGGAGGGATCCAAGGGAATACCGGTGGATCAAGTTAGTGATCCGTGGGTGATATTTAGGGGAGACCTAGGGGATATTGTGGGGTTCTTGGTGAGGATCTTGTGAGTGTGGTTTGGGGTTAGGTGTGAGAGAGAATCCTGGAGTATATGGTTGTAACAATTTATCATATAGTGGAACTTTCTCTGTCGTCCTGACGGCCTGTGGATTTTTACCCGTTTTGGGTTTTCCACGTATATCTTGTGTTGGGATTGTTTTATTCTCTCTCATCTATTTTTCTGCTTATTGACGTTATTATTTGCTATGAGTTTTGAGCATATATTAGGCACAGCGATTCCACTTTCATCGGTTTATAGGAATTATCCCCAACACTTAATTGTTAGACAATCACATCTAAATTATAATCCGACCCTATATATAATCGTTTAAGGTGGACCTGCAGTGAGCCTACGAACAAAAGGTATAAAATATTAAGCACCAACTTAATTATAAATGAAGAGAACATAAAATAGTAAATTGTTGAACTAGAAAACAAAACAAACCAACATAAAACATGTTGAACACATACAGCAAGATCTACTAAACCATATATTTATTTTCAACAAAACAAAACAAACCATTAAATATAATAACAGATATCAAATTAAGGTACTGGGATGAAATCA
This sequence comes from Acer campestre, assembly GCA_954870605.1. Classification (NCBI taxonomy): domain Eukaryota; kingdom Viridiplantae; phylum Streptophyta; class Magnoliopsida; order Sapindales; family Sapindaceae; genus Acer; species Acer campestre. The sequence goes on from OX940801.1 coordinate 33,844,858, forward strand.
AACAAAATATAAAGCATGATCAGCTTTAATTTCTACTACAATCTTCAAGAGATTCTATGATTTTTTGAAGGTCAGACCAGATCCACTCAATTTATCTTCTATCAATTTCTCCAACTGAAGTGACATCGAAGAAGTTAAATAATTTCCCGAATCTCCCACCATGCCTTTTCTAAAATAGGCACTATTGTCTATAAAATTGACACTATTTGCATTACCAACTGGAAGTTTACCTGATTTGTTTACCTCCAAATTTTTCAAGTTATCAAAACTACACAACTTTGATATCTCTTCTATTACTCCTCGTCTATCTTCATCCACAGAAAATGGACATCCTAAAAAATCAGCCAATCTCTTAACATGAAAGTTGATGTCCTCTTTTAAATCTTCGTATTTTAAGAATAATATCTTGTCGGGCTGTTCTAAGCTGGCCTTCCAATACCCCAACACATGTTCCCAAAAAGGGCCATAACCTTGAACTCCTTGACAAGCCATTTCAAAAGCTTTTTCTAGTGGAAGCAACTTCATGGTTGTTTGCTCCGGATAAAGTGCGAGCAGAAAATGCCAATAAGAGACAAGTTGGTCCAAAGGGTTTCTACAGGTGTAAACAATGCGAGAATTACAAGTCACAGTAGAATGTGTAAACAAAGCATATGGGAGATGGGTGTTCAAAATCCTTGGGCTAGAAAGGTCATCAAAAGTTGATTGATTTTTCATATAATCATTGTCAAGAAAAGGTACAAGCTCGTGTGGATTGCTAGCGAGCAAGGGACTTTCTGGTAATGCATAACGAGAACGATTCACAATGGTAAAAATGAGAGCTTTTAGCCAAGTGGTACCTGATTTTGGGATAGAAGCCAATATAATGTCGGTGTCTCGAGCTTGAAAATGTTTTTGAAAGTAGATGACGCTATTCAAGAATATAGATGGAACCCAACACCCTTGATATAGATAAAAAGAACAGTTATCCCACAGTTTCTCCCGAGGAAGGCTTGACAGTCGTAGTTCTTCAGTATTATCATTGTTCGTCAACTCTTCTACTCCAGATCCAGAAGAAGAGTTTTGGGAGGCTATTATTTTCTCCATTGCATGGATGTGTTTGAGAAAAACGAGTGATGGTAGAAATAGTAAAAACCTAATGATAACTTGAATGTTTATATAGAATTCACAATATGGCACCAAGAATATCACCGATTTCATTTTAGTGGCCTCCGATCCATGTCTGCGTGCCTAAGAATTTATTCCTTTTGTGGGGTAGACAGCTCAAATTAAGAATTTATTTCGTAAGAGAATCCAATGCGTTTTTGTTCGTATTTTGTTTACTTATAGTATTAGTATTATATTATTAGTAAACAAAATATTAAGTAATTCAGTTTTTTTTTTTTTGAAAAGAAATTCATTAAAGGAGCAAAAGCTACAAAGGAACAAGGCAATCGCCCAAGACCAGACTTTCCACCGAAAGGGGACAGTCTTCCAACCAAACACACTCACCCTCAATATTGAGAGCCAACCTAGCAAGGCTATGAGCCACCTTATTAGCTAATCTCAGAACAAAATTAACCGACCGAAAACAGGGAAACAAAAGCAAATGTCTAATATCATGAATAATCAAACCAATATCCGCAGAAGACGACGACCAAGACTCAATCTCCTTCACCACTTCAAGCAAGAATTCAGTTAATAAGGCTTTTGTTGCATAATTTGATGAGATCTAATCACACTTGTATTAGGATTCAAGCAAGAATTCATTTTATGCAAGTTTAATACAGGGTGGCTCTGTTGTAATCAAAATAGTTATCACCACACTCATTTACTCTCTACACCCATCATATTTTAAAAATTAATCATTTTTCAACTAAAAATTAGTCATTTGTTCCTCACTTCCTATAAATACCAAAACTGATTACCATAAATATTAGAGAGAATAAGGGGAAATAGCACCAAATGGGGTTGACTTTGTGGGAATAACACCAAGTTAATAATTCTTGAAAAAATATCACCAAACTATGTGGTATTAGATCTAGAAATAAGTCTCGGGTTGGATGGAAACAAGTCTCGGGTACCCTACTCGAGACTTATTGCTTTGCAAATAAGTTTCAAGTAAGTTACCCGAGACTTATTTCTAGAATTTTTCTTAATTTTTTATTTATTTTTTTATTTTCTTATATATATATTTTTTTTTCATCTTCTTTTTCAACCTCTATTGGAAGTGAGAACAGACATCCAATGAATGTCGTTTCGACGACCTCCATTGGAGGTTGAAGAAGAAGATGACAAAAAATAAAAAAAATCTTGATGGTTTCACATTATTAAGTTGATGATAGTTATAAAAATACCTCTTCAAAGAGTGTTATAAATTTAGAGGACGTACCCTAAACATTAATAATCATTTCAGAATTTATTTTTTCTCTAAACCCCACGTTATTCAGCCTTAGATAAGGAGAAGTACGTCTACCAATTGTATTAAATATGCTGCTCTCAATACATTTACTCACAATCCACTCATGATGATATCAATGCTAGTAATTCTCCTTTACAACACTCTCATTGTCATATCTGTGAGAACAATCATTCTGGTACCCTTCCAAAAGAGGAGAGACATTGGCTGATATACCTTCTAAAAAAAAATCCAATTTTGGTCGTCACAAAACCTCAGAAAAAAAAAAAAAATTAGAAGAATACATAATTTTAAATAGTTTATTGTATGAGCATTTTAGTAATAAAAAATATTTCATTAAAACGGGTAGTAAAAGAGTCCTCTTCCTACAAACAATGTTAAAGAAAATTTTGTATTTAAATCCATTCCCTGAATTCTTAAATAGAAAAATGGTGGACAGCTAAGGCGTGGTATTTAAGATTCTTGTATTATTTGAATCTGGCATGGAAATGCTCTAACTTGTCATTATAAAATGATAAATGATATGAAAGTGGTTGCAATGCAAAAATTTAAAAATAAAAATAAAATAAAATAAGTTCCAACTTGTGAGATCTATCGAGGTTGTTTTCTCGGTGGTTGCACCATTTGTCGGTGGATTCAAATAAGGACAATGTTTGGGTACTGACTGTTTGGGTACTGGTTAGTTAGTATCGAAGATACTGACCCTACCAATGGGGTGTTGACACGTGGTTCATTTTGGAAGAATGTAAGGAGATAAATATAAAAAATGAAAAAAAAAATGTCACGTACCAACACCCCATTGGTGGGTTAGTATCTTGGGTACTGACCAATCAGTACCCAAGTATTATCCTTCAAATAATATAGATAGCTATCAAGTAATTAATGGCAACTGAAGTTATTAAAAAAGTGAACAAAAAAATATAAAATATGCTTCCTAAGGGAAAGAATCACTTTTTCCCCTATATTATGACCTATTAGAAAATCTGCCCCTATATTTTTCTTAATGGATGTTATGCTCCCTGAAACCAAACGTATTCACCATATTCCCCATTTCTGTTAGCTTTTCCATTAAAACCTCTCGTTTATTGTTATCTTTGAAGAGTAATATGGTATGAAAAAAGAATGGGCATGTGGGGTTGAGTCTTTTGTACATGCTAGGTGCGATTTCTGGTGTTCACCTCTTCATCCGTCCGCCGCTCCTCTTTTCTTCTTCTTCTTCTTGATTTCTTATGTGTTTCTTCTTCGTCTGGGTATGGAGAAGGCATCGGAAACGTTGGTCTTCTCAACCTAACAACCCTCTAATGATGTAATTCCTGATTTGAGTAACCAAGTTGAGATTAGCGGCTCTGCTAAACGAGCTAGGGCAAAGTCAATTCCTTGTGGGCACATTGATGTTGGTGTCGATAACATGAGTAAAGAAGGTATGGGTAGTTTCAAAACCAAATTGATGAATATGTCTAACCCTTGTTCTTGGTCAGGTCTGGACACCACCAAAGAAAAACTCAAAATTGATCAGGAGGATATCTTGATATCTGAAGGACCGAATGGTTCGAGGATAAATTTCTCTGCCAAATTGAAGGACCAACTACAAAAACCATGGTCTAATGCTTTGATCCTGAAAAATATGGGGCGCACCCATACTCTGAATTTCATGATTTCGAAACTAACAAAAAAGTGGTCGCTTATTAGGCAATGGCAGTTACCAGACCTTGGCGAGGGATATTTCGTGGCTCGTTTCCAAATGAAGGATAATCTTGGTTATGTTCTTACAAGCGGTCCCTGGGTTATTGCTAACCAATATCTTGCGATGCAGCGGTGGAAACCGAATTTTGTCCCTAGTGAAGATTTAGTCCAAAGTATGCCTATTTGGGTTAGACTATCTAAAATTCCTTTGGAATGGCTAGATTCAGAGTTGTTATGGAGTATTGGAGGAATGCTAGGGAAGATGAGTAAAGTTGATTCAATCACAGTTAACCTCGTGGTAGGTTTGCTCGCATCTGCGTTGAAATAGACATCTCTAAACCTCTCGTTGGTGCTCTCCACATTGAGGATAGGATCATTAAAGTGGAATATGAAAGTCTGAGGTTGGTTTGCTTCAAATGCGGGAGATTTGGTCACAGTAGGGAGTCTTGCAGATAGGGGAATATTGAGTTGATTGATGTTGAGGGTGTTTGTGTTGGGAATAAGGAAGTGACTATGGACAGGGATTCTTCTCCCTATGGACAATGGTTGTTGGTGTCCTATGGTAGGTAGGATAATTCGAATTTTAAAGGGAAGAATGGTAGATTTGGGATTGGCAATGTTGGGATAGCTGATATGAGTGGTGTTTGGAAATCCGGGGGAAATGGCAGTGTGAAGAAAACAAGTGGTGCTTCTACTGAGGTTAATTTAGATAAGAATAACCAGGTGAGGAATGGTGTTAAGAATAACTTCGTCCATATGCGAAGTAATAAGAGTTCTAGTAAAAGAAGTGGATGTTAGGGTTATGCTCAATAGCAAGAGTGTAATGTTGTACTTGACAATCTTTTCATATTAATAAAGTGATTTCTGTTAGTTAACAAAATCTTATATAGCATTTATTATTATAATTGTCAAAGTAAATAATCATAAGGTCAAAAGACTATGAGAAAAGAAGAATTGTTCGTACATCTAGAAATGTATGAGGTAGACACAATTCTTTAGTTAGTCTTGAATAACGTTCACAACTTAAGTTAAAGGTTGGGCACATTTATCTTGTTAAAGTTGTAGAATTTTTTTACTAGCATTTGAGTGGGATCAACTGTGTTGTGATGAGTCTAAAATCATTGAAGGGTCTTCGAGTAAAAGAATCTAGTGCACTGGGTGCATTGAACCGAATCACAATGAAATACTTTTTCTAGAACCGTCAATAGATAAAAGTCTTTTCATTATTAGGACAATCGGAGAGTCTATCTTAATCCTGAGATAAATGATGGACTTATGGTTGCAAGTGTTATCATTTGAGCTATCAATGAGTACGATTATATAGCATAGTCTATCCTCGATAGTTTGGTGGTATTCATTTGTTAATCGATAGAGGACTTCATTTATAGATATGGACATCGTGGCTCCATTTATTAAATGTGAGTAGAATATTATCATATGGATTCTTTGTGGTTTTGGATATGAAATCTTAACGTTGAGTTTTCAATAGTGTCTATTGAAAGATGACTTCTGGACAAGTCATAATATATATCCAAGTTCAAAGTGTGGTCATATGAGTAAATATGGTAACTTGGAGAGCTATAAGTGGTTTATGAGCTCTTGGCGATTACTGATATTCTTTACAAGGATTCACTATCTCCCATATGATTGTCTAGGGTATGAATGAGCATTGTTAACTTATTCCATCTTTATTTAAGAGTGCAATTTTAGTTCTTTAGTGGAATGAACTAAAATTAATAGATTGAACCTAAGTGAATCATTTGTTGATTGTGATTGGGTTATGTCTATTGGAGCTTAAATTTAGATAGGCCCGCCAAGATCCCCAATCCGCACGGACTTGCATGAATCACTTGATATATTCTACCGGACTATTTGTGGGTCCATTTAGAATTGTACTTAATATATTAAGAATATAATTTGCACATTATTTAATTAATGGGCTGTTTAATTATATTAATATATTAATGAAAGGCATGTGGGCTTGTTTCTTTTAGTAAGAATGGGTCTAGTTCACATGTGGGCTTTTTATTAAAGTCCAAATGGATTAAATAAAATAAGAAAATAATATGTAGGCCCAAGTCTCTTGTCATGGGCGGCAATGGGTAATAATTAGCCCATTATATTGTTTTGTTTTATTATTTAATTAAATGGAGATTAATTAATATGTTAATTAATTATTTAATTAAGAATCAAATCTTTTTTCTGATTAGGAAATATGTTTCCTAGTAGTATACTACTATTAGTAGTATATTAAAAGTAAAAGACTTTATTTGTTTAGTCAAATTAGGAAGTCTTTTATTTAGTCACAAATACACTAAAGAGTTGGATTAGGGTTTGAATTCTAAAGAAGTCTTTGTATCCTATTTGGAAAAGGACTTTGGTGATCACCTTGTTGGACAAGGTAAGAATTCAGAAACCCTAAATAAACTAGGGTAGGATTTTTGGCCACCCTAAAATATCTAGGGCAGAAAATTCGGTCACTATAAATATATATTGAGAATTTTCGGCCAACTCTAGATTTATTTTCTTGGAAGAATTTATTTTCTTTGGCAAAAGAGAAAAATAAAAATCCTACTCTATTTACTAGTGAGAATTCGGCCAAGGTGGTTTGTAAGAGAAGAATTGTTCTAGCTTCGATAGTGTATTAGTGATCTTAACATCAAGAGATCTTGTACACACTTTCGAATTAGGTTCACGTGAATTTCAATCCTAGGATTGTGAATTCAAAAGTGACTGGAACATTCTTAGCAACCTTTTAAAGCTTATAGTGACTAATAAAATCAGAAAAAGTGTTTGTTTGTCCCTTCTCAGGTTCACAATTCAAAGAAGGGAAACCATGCTCCTTGGTGATTCACTTTCGTGATCGGCTTTGGAAGATCTAGCGGATTACCATCGACGTTAGTCAATCGGATCACGCGACAAAGGTATTTCATCTTTTCGTATGTATGATTAATTAATTAAAGGGTTAAGGTTCAATATGGAAAAATTTTAAAACATACTAAACTCTCTTTTAGTCTCGCTTCCGCTGCGTGCACGAATTTTTCCCTACAGTGGATCCAGGTTTGATGTTCTTGGTGAAGAAGATTCTAGCATGATGATCGAGGAAGAGCAGCTTGAGGTTCTTAAGGCTAGAGGTAGTATCATTCATAAAGGCAAATCTGTGCTCACAGAAATTACCAACTGTCCAGGTAAGCAAGGGGAGAGATTTAATAGTGCAGCTCTTCCTAGGAAAGTAAGAAGAATAGCAAAAAGGGTGGTGTGTTGTCTATAATCGGTATACATTTGGCTAGTATGGATGGTTCTCGTAGAGTTTCTGCTAATTTTAGTAAAGTCACAGGTAATTTACCCTCCAAGACAGCCGTTGATGATGAGGATATTGATAGTGCTAGTGTGCTGAGATGTCTTTACAAAGAAGTTGTTGAGTTTGTTCTCCATCATGTTGATCCGATGGAAACTGTTGAGGGCCAGGTTCAGAAGGAATTAACCATTCATGTGTCTTGTTTGGACAAAAGTTTTGATATGGTAGCCTCTGATCTCGAAAAGGCTTTGGCGATGATCTCCGAATAACGGAGTTTCCTTTTCCCTCTCCTCAATGATTCATGTCTGGAATGCAAGGGGAGCTAGCAAAAAGGGGTTTTCTAGGTGCATTAAGGACTTCGATCTTGGGCACCGGTTTTAAATTTTGGCTATCTTAGAGCCTAGAATTAATGGAACTAAGTTCTATTTTCTCTAGTAGTTTTATTGTTGATGCTGAAGGATTATCAGGAGGCATCTGGCTTCTTTGGGATGGGAATAAAATTAAGCTCCATGTGGTTGCTAATACTAGACATTGTGTTACTGCCCTGGTTAATGATAATAGAACTTTGTGGGTTTTCACGGTTGTGTGTGCTAATTCTTGTCCTATTGCCAGAAGATTTCTTTGGAAGTACATTGATTCTATTAGAAATTATTTTAATATGCCTTGGCTTATTGTGGGTGATTTCAATGAAATCACTAATAGTACTGAAAAGAGAGGAGGAAGATTCAAGCATTCCAATAGTGATTTCGCCGATTGGATTGATAGAAACGAGTTGGTTGATATGGGGTTTATTGGTCCAAAGTTCACCTGGATGATCAAAAGGGGAATTAGAGAGAAAATCTGGGAAAGGCTTGATAGAGCTCTCTGTTCGATGGATTGGAGGATTGATCAAACCAAAATTGGTATGATTTTGGCCCTAATGTCCTTCTCCTTTTGTTCGATTCTTGGGCATTATTCCGTGATTTAATGGTGTAAATTAAGTGTTTTCAGGAATTTATAGAGTTCGGGGGCATTGGAGTAATTTTGGTGAAATAGGGGCAAAAGAGTAATTATTGGAGGAAGTTTTGAAGTTATCGTAAAAACAGAAGAGTTCAGGGGGCTATCCGTAATTTTCCACGCGAATCAGGCAAGCAGTGCCACGTGGACAGACCAAAACGGTGCGTTTTGACGAGTTGTGTGATCGGGCTGCTGAGTGCACCCACGTCCGTTTCCTTAGGCACCCCAAGTGGCCCAAATTTGCGTAGCCCACTCCCTTTAAGTTAAACGGTGCGTTTAGAGGGTGTGGGCCTCTAAACGCACCAGTTCCTCTTGCTGACTGCACCCCTATTCTAAACAAAGCACTGATGTATGATGTATGCACCCCAAACGCCTACTAAATACACCCCCCTTTAGGCAAAAATAAGAGCAGCTGTTGGCACCCCATTTCCCTACTAAATACACCCCAACTCCTATTCATATTCTTCCTCCCCACGTGTACAGACCAGGTTTTTGGGGCCAATACCAAGCTTTTTGGCGGCCACTTTTTCCGGCCTATCTTCGACCGATTCCGATCCCAATCGGACAGCCAAGTCAACTGCTCCTCCGTCGTTCCAATTTCGGTGCTCCAAATGGCCGAATTTCGGCCACCCTCTTCATGCCCAAAATTACCTTAGGTCGCCCCTAGTCCCAAATCGCGACCAAACCGCGTAAATCGAGGTCGCAGTTTGTATTTCGAGGTCGCCATGGTGACAGGGAGTTGTTTTGGCTCCAGATTCGTCGCCATTTAGGGTCGCCATATTGTCGCCATTTGAGCAAACCGTGAAACCTTTGTTGTGCATTTCTCATTGGTGGGGCAAATTACAAGATGACCCCTCTATTGGACTAAATGGTAATTTGCCATGGTCAGGGGGTGTTTTGGTAATTTACAACCCGAGACCTAATTTGAAAATCCTATAAATTCATCACATTTTTCCTCTTTTAGACAACTCTTGACCACCAAGAAACCTCCTTTCTCCACCATTCCTTTTCTCTCCATTTTCTCTTCTACCTAAACTAAATTTAATATCTAGATTACTTCCCCTAATCATTCCTTTTCTTCCCATCTTCTCCACAAATCTCCTTAGTCACTTCCCATTTGACTCCACCTATCTAGACACATCCTCATCATCCACTCTTTACATTGTAATATGTGTAATTAAATCCCCTTTCTAGGGCTTTGATGTGAGAATATTTGGATTGGGATTTGCTTAAGCTTTAATATATTTTAATTTCTATTTGTGTTCTATTCATTTTATAATTAGATTCTTTGCATTATATAATTGACATGTATACCCACTAGTTGATTATAATCTTGCTTAGGATAATTTGTTATATAATCTTGATTGGATTGACAACCTTGATGGATTGAGAACATAGTGAATAGGATAGATTGTCGAAGGGTATATCAACCGCGATAATCTAAGCCGTTAATTGTAACAAATCGATCCCACCATGACCCCCTCTCCTTAATCGGTTAGGCATTGTGGTGGGAAGTTGTTTAAGGTTCATAATAATGGCCTAAACACATTTTAGAAATCAATTGGTTAACATTTATGAGATCCGTTCACTAAAGTAGCTTGATAAGCATTTCCCGTAATTCATTTGTGATCCCATTAATTCCCTAGCTATTCTCTTAATTGTTTATTCCATTATCTTATCTAGATTTGTTAAGTATTCTTTTATTAGTTATTAGGTTTATTTTTCATATATGTTTGATGGCTTGACAACCCATTCACTCATCCATATTTTTATGATTTATTTTATTGCATATAGATTAGTTAATTTATTCAACTAATCACTCTAATTCCCTATGGAACGAATCCCACTTGCCACTGTACTAAATTTCTATCTAAGTGGTGAAAATCGGTTTTCTAAAAGATCACATTTAAATATCATTTTGTTGAGTATACAAACGACCTCATCAAGGATTCACTATGCGAAAGGGTTTGTAAAGCATCTGCCTAGGATATTGTCTGATCATTGCCCTATTCTCATCCAACTCCATAATAGACATATTCCGGGTAATAATAATAAAGCTTTCAGGTTTGAAGCAATGTGGCTGAAACATAAGGATTATGATGATTCGGTGTTAAGGAGTTGGCCGTCTTCTGACTCTTCGGTTGCTAAGAAAATTCTCCTGTTCACTGCAACTCTTCAGAACTGGAATAAGAATATTTTTGGGAACATTTTTCGTAAGAAGAGAAGAATTTTTGCTAGAATTCAAGGCATCCAAAAATGCCTCAATGTGAGGTATTCCCAGTACCTTTCCACTCTTGAGGAGTTCCTTAGTAAAGATTATCAAGAGATTCTTGAGCAGGAAGAAGTTTTCTGGCAGCAAAAATCCAGAAATTGTTGGCTCAAAGATGGGGATAGAAATACAAATCAGGCATTGAAGAAATAAGATTGAGGGCTTCAAGGTGGAGAATGGTAACTGGATTGAAGATATTGGGGAGATGAAAAATGAAGCAGTTAAATATTTCCTTAATCTTTTTGAATTGAAGCATAGCCTTGGTGAGTATTCTCAGTTACCTTTGCTCTTCCCCAAATTGTCTGAAAGGAATATTTCTCTTTTATCTTCTCCTGTTTTTGAAAAAGATATCAAGATGAGTTTGTTCAATATTTGTGGGATCAAAGCCCCTGGCCCAGACGGTCTTCCTGCCATCTTTTTCCAAAGCTTTTGGAATAAGTGCAAAGCTGATTTGTGTAAGTTGGTTTCAGGTTGCTTTACTACGGGGTGTGTTCCTAGAGATATAAATAATACCTTTATTTCTCTAATCCCTAAAATCCCCAATCCCACTAATATGATGCATTTTAGACCCATTAGCTTGTGTAATACGTCTTATAAAGTTTTGAGCAAAGTTCTGGTGCAGAGACTTAGAGTGTTATTGGCTGATCTTGTTAGTCCGAACCATGTTGCTTTTGTGCCCGGTAGGCAAATGCAAGGCATTATTATTATTGCTCAAGAAGTTCTTCACAAGTTCAAGACTATGAAAGGTAAGGTGGGTTACATGGCTTGGAAAATTGATCTTGCGAAGGCTTATGATAAGCTGCAATAGGGTTTTATTAAGCAAGTTTTGGAGGAAATTGGCATTGTTAGGAAATTAAATGAGCTGATGATGAGTTGTGTCATGAATGTGACTATAAAGTGGTTGTGAATGGTGAGCTGACTGAGAGCTTCACTCCTAAGTGTGGTATTAGACAAGGTGACCCCTTGTCCCCCCTACATCTTTGTTTTATGTATGGAGAAACTCTCACATATTATCCAACAAAAACTCTTTGAGAAGACTTGGAGTCCAATTAAGATATCCAAAGGAGGTGCTGACATATCCCACTTATTCTTTGTTGATGATCTTATTCTCTTTAGAAAGGCTCATCATCAACAAGCGCAAATTATGAGAGAGTGTATTGAGAATTTCTGTGATATATCGGGTCAACAAGTGAGATTCCCTAAGTCTAGTGTTTATTGCTCTAGTAACATTAGTGGTGGCAATGCTAAAGCTCTAACCGATTGGTTCTCCCATTACAAAGAATCTTGGTTCTTATCTTGGAGTTTCGCTTATTCATGGTTGTATTAGCAGCGATACGTATAAAGAGATCCTTGAGAAGACTCAGATGAGGCTGACAACCTGGAAGAGTGCCACACTTTCTTTTGCCGGTAGATGCCCCCTCATTAAAGCTGTCACTTTTGCCATACCGGTGTATGCTATGCCATCCATAAAGCTTCCCTTAGAAATCTCTAAACAACCTGATAAAATAAATAGGAACTTTTTGTGGGGTAGTACTTCTGAGAAAAGGAAAATTCATCTTGTCAATTGGGACATTGTGTGTCAGCCGAATTATCTGGGTGGGCTTGATCTAAAAAAAAAAAATGAAATTTATGAACCAAGCTTTGCTTGCTAAAGCTGGTTGGCGCATGTCTCTAAAGGATTCAGGTTTATGGGGTAAGCTTTTCAAAGATAAGTATCTAAAAGGTGGTAATTTGAGTGATTTGGATAATTTAACTTCCAAGAATTGCTCGAGGTGTTCTTCTAGGGGCTAATCTCCTTCTTGATGGTATGAAATGGAGAGTTGGTAATGGAAAAAGAATTAATTTTTGGTATGATGATTGGGAATTTTGGTAAACTCCATAGACATTCTTCTTACCTTATTCCAATGCTATGGACCATGAGAATGTGTGTGATTATTTGGTTGACAGCTCTTGGGATGTGCAGAAACTCTCGGTTGTGCTTCATTAGCAAGTGGTTTCTCGTATTATCAATATCCATGTTGACAGTAATTTGGACAGTGAGGATACTGTTGTGTGGGGATTATTTAAGAATGGTGAGTTTTCAGTGAAAAGTGCATATGATGGCTTGTTTAATGATGTTGATCATGTTAATTGGAAATAGAATTTTATTTGGAAGCTTAAACTTCCTCCAAGAGTTCTATACTTTATTTGGACTCTCCTACATGGGAAGCTTGAAATTCCCTTTAAAGTTTAGTGTTTTATACCTAGAGGGGGGGGGGGGGGGGTGGGGGGGGGGGGGGGGGGGGGGGGGTGAATAGGTATAGTCCCAAATTCTCCCAATATTCAAAAAGATGCGGAATATAAGAATGAAAATGAATACTTGTAATGATATAGCAATTGTATATTATGAATCAATTCATGTAAGCATCAATATACAAAAGAATCAATACAAGAGAACATATGGAAGATAAGGAAATATAAAGCATAAATGAGACACAATGTTTTTTACGTGGTAAAACCTCAAAGAGGAAACATCCACGGGTTGAATCTACAACCACCGGCAAAGCAAATCCACTATATGAAAAGAACTTACACACTCAAAGCTATCAACACTATGATATCCACTTCAAGCTATCAAATCCTAATCACCTCTCAAAGGCCTAGTGAATTACCTAGCCTACTCTCTATCTAAGATGTATCCCACACCTTTAGAGAGCAACTTCCTATCCAAGACTAAAAAGCCTCTAGGAAGATTTCTTTGCTTAGCAATCTAGATCAAGAGATCCTAGTTAAGCTATCCTAGCTCAACCATCCGGAGTATTCAAACTCCTTGCTAAGACTTCTTGCTTAGTTATCCGAATCACCTTGATTCTAACTACGGCTTCTTGCTTGGCTATCCGGAAACCTTTCCTAGCCAGGTCTTCTTGCTCAAGTCAAATAGGCTTCACTCACCTTGACAAGAGACTTCAACCTATTACAAGGCAATGATCTAGGTGATGCAAATGATGCAAGCACACACAAATAGAGTAAGTAGATCAAACACACTCTATGAACATGCTTAATGATAATCTAGAATATACTATCAACACACAATCACAAATCTATCTAGAAATCAAAGCATGTCAAAACAATAAGAACATGATTAAGATATTCAATATATGTCACAAACATCTTAGTTCTTATATTAAGAAATTGAGCCTAGAAGATAACATGAAGCACATTATAAAAACAATTTCTAGAATCAATTTCAATCAATCTCAAGTTTAGCAAAAATGTATTTAAGAGAAATCACAAAGCTAAACTCAATTAACTAATCAATCATACAACCCTAGCATATGATCTAACATACTTCTCAACATATTTCAACAATCAAATAGAAAGAATCATAGAGATGATCAAATGAAATTGCAAGAGAAGAAGTATCACATACAACTAATGACCTCGTACTGAAAAACAGAGTGCTGTGAAAAATCACGAAATCAAATGCCTCTGAAAATGCTTGGGGTTTGTAGCTCTCGTCAAGACCAACAATTTTGGTTTTTGAATCACTCGATTTCAAGTTCGTATGAAGAAGTTATGATCAAAGTAAGTAAATCAAAATCATGAACAATTCTGCAGAAAATAAGATTTGGTGAATGTTCAAGTTATGAAAAAAATGGAGGGAAGAGAGATCATTTGAAGAGGGAAGATGAGGGGCAAACTTGTCCAAATTTTGGGGGGACTTTGGCCAGTCCACGTGTGGCCAGGGTGTGCCACACGTGGCCAGAGAGGAGCTCTGGCCGTGTGGCACACGTGGTCCACACGTGGCCACCCCTTGCTTGGCTTTTGGCCAAGCGACCTCCTCGCGCACCTCTCACGTTCTTCAGCCGTATTCGGGTATCCGAACTCCGAATTCGAATCCGTTTTCGGATTACGAACCGTGACTCCCTCACGCACGATGATGACTATGAAACTTTGAAAAATGGTTGAGAATTCATCTCGGAAAATGACGACGAACACAACTCAACGAATGTGAACGAAAAGTAGCGTAGCTACATCGTTTGGACTCGAAACTTAACGTATGAGTAACCGAAATGACCGGGACTCAATAAGGAATCAATTAAGCACTATTACAAGTCCAAAACACAAGAAACACAAACATACAAACACAATTTCACATATGAATGCCATTTCCTAGACATAGTCCTAGAACATGCAACTCTAAAATGTATGAGCATTTGAGTACAATGCATGAGCATACAAAATCATGTGAATGTGTTATATAAATGGTGCACAACGATGCAGGGACACACATGTATGAATTGTGTGTGTGTGCGCTAACGCCTTGCAAGAGGAAGAAGAATCTTGATACCTTAGCATCCAAGTAAGCGATGTTCCCCTTGAAGACGATATTTGCACAAGATGTTGCTTCTTCACCTTTGAGGCACTTTTCTTCCAAGAAAAACTTAAGCAACTACTAATACAAATATAGAGCGTTTTGCAATGGAATCAAGCCAATACAAATAACGGATCTTACAAAGCTCTTGACTAATTGCCAATGTGCTACCAGGGGAATCACTACTGATGCTACTTGTATGAGATGCAATGTGAGTGATGAAGATGCAGATCATGTCTTTAGAGGTTGTGTTGGGTCTATTCGTATCAGGGAGTATATTAGCAAAGGATGCACGAATTTTGGTGATTTTCATGTTGCTTGGGATGAGTTGTTATATAGCAATCTCAAGTGCACTACTCTGGTGCTAGGAAGATGTCCAAATTATCTCCTTTTTAGTGTAACCCTCTGGTTTTTATGGAAGTGGAGATGTAATAATGTCTTCACCCCTGAATTTAATCCTCTGTCCTGCCCTGGTTAGCTCATTTGGAAGTATGTGGAGGATTGGTTGAAGGCTAATGTTGCGGTTGATATTGTTGCTGCTAGGAAGAGCTGTCTCATCTCGTGGTGTCCGCCTGCTTTTGAGTGGGTTAAACTCAATGTTTATGGTAGTATGATTTCTAAGACGAGTGCCATTGCTGGTGGTGGTGTGGTTAGGGATCACTTGAAGACGTGGGTGATTGGTTTTGCATTGAATAAAGGCTCGGGTAGCGTTCTTGAAGCAGAGTTGTGGGATATTTTGGAAGGCCTGAAGCTGGTTTGGCATTATGGGTTTAGAAAGGTAATTGTTGAAGCTGATTCGAAATCGGCGGTGGACATTCTTTTTAAGGCTTCGCCGCCTTGTCACCCGTTTTTTAGCATCATTTAGGCTTGCAAGTCTCTTATGGATAAAGATTGGAGTTGCCACATTCAGCATGCTTTCAAGGAAAGTAATAGAGTGGCGAATAGGATGGTATTTCTTGGGTATTCGCTTGGTTTGGGTATTACTATTTTCAATTCCCCCCACAAACCACCCCCCCCCCCCCCCCCCACCAACACCTTTGGCTTCTGAGAACCTGAAGGATGACTTTAATGGTGTTACTTTTGTTAGACTGAGTTCTAGCTCTTAGTTTTCTTTTTGTTTTTGTTCTGGGCTGTTAGCCCCCCTTTGCACCCAAAAAAAAAAAAGAATAATATGGTAACTTAAACTTAAAATCATTAATACACATTTATTAATGATTTAAAAAAATTGAAAAAAAAAATGAAAATAAAACATTCAAACAACCAAGAAATCAATACCCAAATCTATCCAATAATAATAATAAAACCTAGAAATCCCCCTTTCTTCAAACTTAAACCCATAAATCTCTCTTTCTTTAACCATCATCATCAACAACACCGAACCCAAACCTAGAAATCACCATCATCATCTTCAAATTCCCTCTTTCTTTCTCTCGATCAAATGGAGGTAAGTTCATAGCCATCATCATCAACAACACCAAACCCAAAAATCACCAAACCCTCTCATCTGATTTCCCAAAACCCCACAATCATCACAAAACTATTAATCAACAAACCCCACCATCTCTCTCATTTGCAACCAATCTCTCTTACCTCTCTAATCTCCATCTTTCTCTTTGGTCATCTTTCTCTAAAAAAAACCCACCACCAGCTAGAAACAAACCCAACAAATCCAAGAAACAAACCCACCACCAGCCACCAAATCTCAATCCACATATAGGGAGGCTAGATCTTTATGTGATGCAAATGCAATGAGCTGTAATGAAGATGCGAGATCGATATGAAGATGAGATACAATCGAGAAGGAGAGAGAAAAAAGAAGAGACAAATGTAGATGTGATGAGATGTGAGATGGGTTCGGGCTTTGGGGCTTTGGTTTCTACGTTTGGTGAGAAGTGGTGGTTGTGATTGATTTCAATTTTGGGTTTTCAATTTAAGGTACTCGATTGGGGGGGTTTTC
Organism: Acer campestre; assembly: GCA_954870605.1. Taxonomy (NCBI): domain Eukaryota; kingdom Viridiplantae; phylum Streptophyta; class Magnoliopsida; order Sapindales; family Sapindaceae; genus Acer; species Acer campestre. The sequence goes on from OX940801.1 coordinate 33,861,810, forward strand.
AATTGGGCTTTAGTGGTTTGATGACGGTAATGGTTTGGTGTTAGAGATTGGATTAGGTTTATGAGACTAGAATTTGATGGTGGTGGTTTGGTGTTTGTGACTAGAATTTGATGATAATGGTGGTTTGGTTTGATGGTACCAGTGATTGATGTTTTCTTTTATATATAAATATTATTTTAGTTTTTTTTTTAATTTCAATTATATTTATTTTATTCTTTTTTTTATTACCGGTGGGGGGGTGCAGAGCCCAGAAGAAGAAGAAAAAAACGAAGGAGGACCAAAATAGTGCCTCAAACAGGCGACACTTCTAGCATCAACATCCAAAATAACAAAGGAAGCCATGGGGGGTGGGTCTTCAAGAACAAGCATACCTAACTCCATATCATGACCCAAACGAGCAAGGCTGTCAGCCAACAAATTACCTTCTCTGAAGACATGAACAATGTCACAACTCCACTCAGCAGCAATCATCCTTTTACAGTTTTGGAGAAGACTAAACAAAGGATGGTTAGGATTTGTATCAAGAGAGAGCAGCTGGATAGTAGTGAGAGAATCAGTTTCAACATTAAGTCTTCTGTGCCCACAATTCCATGCCATTTTAAGGCCTTCAAATAATCCCCATAATTCAGCTTCAATCACACTACCACAACCTTTATTAATCACGAATCCTTTAACCTATTGACTTAAGCTATTACGCAGAACACCTCATGTTGTAATGATACCAGAATTGTTGTCCCGACTGCCATCAACATTCAATTTAATCCATCCTTCATTAGGAGGATTCCAAGATACAGGAATAACAATACCAGTTCTAGCAGTCATAGGCCGGTTAGCATTAAACCACTCTTTGGCATAAGAATTGATGATAAGATGAAGGGAATGAGGGAAGGAAAAATTCACATCAAATATTTTTTTGCACCTCCATTTCCATAAGAACCACAAAATACTAGAGAATTGAAGATAACTAGGGACTTCACCTGTCACCAATTTATCATTATGTAAATTATGAACTAACCAATCTTCAAAATCGCCTCCAAATGAAAGAGAAGAAGTAATGCCTACAGATATGTTCTCCCAAATGCCACAAGACCAGTTGCAGCCACGCAGCAAATGATGCACATCTTCAACAACAACATTACATCTAGGACAATACGCATCCGTTGCCAACTCTCTAGTAACTCTTTGCAAGTTCGTGAGAAGCTTATTGTGAAGGAGAAGTGATGACTCGCTTTTTGTGTCGTTACCAAATTGCGAATTATCAAAAGAATGTTTATAAATGAATTCTTACGCAATGTGCTTTAAGTTTTGAAAACTAGTAAAGCGGTAAGCTTAAGATTCGTTCCACAGGGATTAGGTTAGATTAGTCAATTTGCTATCTAATCTAAGTTAGTGTAACTAGTGTGCAATAAAGTAAATCATGATTAGTGGGATAGTGTGTGGTTTGAGAAACCACCAAACAATGCATGAAAAGTAAATATACCAAAATGTAAAGAGAATATGAATGGAGATAGGAATCCAGTACAAACAACTTAGATAAGAAAATGGGTTTAAACAATTAAGAGAGGTTTAGGGAAATGATAGAGTAGCTAATGGACCATTGAGCAATTCATACAAAACTTCATTAATGCACAATCTACAAAATCAAGGACCGATCTCATTCGAAGGTGTTGTTTAGGTCGTCACTACGAACCCTAAACAACTTCCCACCAAAATGCCTAACCGATTAAGGAAAGGGGGTCAAGGTGGGATCGGTTAGTGACGATCGAATGGCCTAGGCAATTGGGGTGATATCCCCACCAACAACCTAACCTATTCACTATGTGCTCTAATCAATCAAGTGTGTCAATAACTTAACCAATTTTATCACAAATAAATCCTACAACATATTATAATCAACAAGTGTTTCAATACTCATTTAATCACATAAGTGCAAGATCTAATTAAAAAGTAAATAGAACTATAATTATGCAAACATAATATCCAAAGCTTTAATAAATACTCAATGTCCAAATAATCTCTCAAATCATCCCCCTAAAATTGGGGTTTAATTACACATAATAACAAACAAGAAAAGGAAGTAAAATGTAGAGAAATCACCCTTGGGTCTCTCTTGTAAGCTTGATCCTCCCTTGAGCTTCCTTGCTTGAATCTTGTGCAAAGATTGGGTGTTGAGGATATGTCTAGATAGGTGGAGTCATATGGAAAGTGACAAAGGAAATGAGTGGAGAAGATGGAAAGAGATGAATGATTTAGGTGGAGTAATCTAAGTGTTTATTGGAGAGGAGAATGGTAGGATTAGGAATGGTTGAAGAAGGAAGGTTTCTTGATGAACAAGAGTTGTCAAGAGTTGTCCATTCTCTATAAAAAGGGTGTATTTATATGTTTTGAAGGCTAGGGTTAGAAATAGGTATGAAAGGACAAGAATACCCCAAAAAAAATGGCTTGAAAACGTCCATTTTGCTGCTTCTAGAAAGTGGAGTTCGCCATGGGGTGGCCATTTGGTCGCCGTGGCGACAGGGAGTGCATAGCAGTTACTAAAATGGGCATAACTTTCTGCAAAAGACTCGGAATCGTAATCCGTAAAAACCGCTGGAAAGTAGACTTCTAGGGCTTTCCGAATATATGTAATGGGAAATGTGGTTTGATCTAAGGAGAGAGATATACCTCTTTGAAGATGAATGATTTGCACACACTTTTTACAATTTCAGCCCCCTTTTGCCACTAATATTACTCCAATGCCTCTGAACTTTATAAAAACCTGAAAACACTTAATTCACACCATTAAATCATGGGATATTGCCCAAGAATCAAGCAAAAAGAGAAGGAAGTGAGGGCCAAAATCATACCAATTTTGGTTCGATCAAGAAGCCAGAGAAAATGAAGAATACGGGGAGGAATTTTGAGCTTCCATATGAACTTCCACCGCCATTGCGGAAGGTTAACTTATATCTTGTATACACAGACTTCATAGAGAAATCTCCATTTTTACTCCAACTTCATATACCTCTATCAACACCACTAGAATATCTTCCCGCATGAATACAAGAAATTTTATGAATTATGTCCCAAGGAAGGACAGCAGCTAGACTTTGTATTTGCCACTCTCCATTTAACATATAATCTCCCACAAGCTGTTTAAGTTGGCTGTCATTGAGGGGAACTATGGCATGCTCTTTCAGAGTACCAATACCTAAGATCCAATTATCAGTCCAGAACCGAATTAATCTACCATCCCCCACACGCCACCTCAAGCATTTAGCAACAAGTTTGGCACCATAAGCAATGCCTCTCCAGATATTCGAACAGATATCATTCTTCCTAGCTCCAAAATCAATTATCGAACTTTTCTTAAGGTACTTATGATTCAAGAGCTGGCACCAAGTACCCATCTTTTTGCAAGACCCGCCAACCTGCTTTTGCAAGAAGAGATTGGTTCATATCTTTCGAATTCTTAATTCCCAGACCACCATAATGCTTAGGAAAGCAAACCGTATCCCACTTCACTCAATGGATAGTTTTCTTAGAAGAGGTGTGACCCTAGAGAAAATTTCTGTTAATTTTATCCAACTTACAACAAATCTCGCTAGGAAGTTTGACAGACTGCATAGTGTATATGGGTAAAGCAGAAGAGACAGCCTTGATGAGCGTAGCTCTACCCGCAAGAGAAAGAGAATCACTCTTCCAAGAAGCAAGCCTCTTTTGGGTTTTCTCAACTAACTCCATATAGGTTTGGTTGGTAACTCTACAATGTATGAGCGGCATACCCAAATACTTACCAAGATTATTAGTGAGAGGAGAGCCACATATACTAGCTATGTTCCTAGCATCACCATCCTTCATATTATTATAGCATAAAATCCTGGATTTGGGGAAGCTAACTTGCTGCTCAGAAATTGTTAACCACCAAAATTGGCAGATGACCAAAGAAGAATTTTTCCACCTTGATACAAAGAAGACATGAGAATCCGAACATCGTTCGGCTACCCCGGAAAGAGAGGGATCTCGATTGATCCGAAAAGGGAGAGATCCCGACTAATCCAAGTACATACCTCCTCAAGCGGGATCCTACCCAGCCATTCACCTTCTTCTCATGGACCCTGCAGTATCCCGATTCACAAGCATTCCCCCGAGCCGGGTTATTCGCAAATCCCTCCAGCTGGGTCTAATCCAGCCGCTCTCTGGCCTCTTATGGATCCCGCAGCACCTCAACACAGAGTTCCAGTAAACATCTCACTATTGTAACATCAAGACATCCCTTTACTTCATCAGCAGGATACCCTGCTACTGACTCGCTTGGTATCTCGATCCTCAAGTAACAGCAGGGTACTTAGTGGCTCACACCTCCTGGTATAATTAGCCCACCAAGCAAGAAAATACCGAATAGCAGGACTCTCATGCCGGGATTAAAAGCTCTATAAAAACCTATTGAAACGCCACCGTTTAGTCAAAACAAAAGATGGCGTACTCCTTCCCGCCAACTGAGAGTTTTATTTTAAACAAGTCAACTCTGTTAGAATCCTCCTAGGAAGGAAAGACTTGCTTCCGAGATTGATTCCTCCTAGGAAGGAAAGACAAGATCCTGCACGCAAAATCTCCGAGCTTATCTCCTAAAAGGAAGGAGGTCCTGTGATTGCCAAACCCTAAACCGAAAATATAAGAGTACATGGCAAGTAACGGGATCTATATAAACAACACGTTATACACCAAAAAGGGGATCAGAAAATCATCCCCAGGAACCCTACGCTCAGTTCTACTTATCGACTCATACAAGTACACCACCATCATCTCCGCTGCTCATTGAATCTCCCTACTTTACAGTTAATCTAGAGAAACACAACTCATGTAATTGTAATGCAAAGTGATGATCAGTAAAGAGCCTATTTTTGTTTATTTTATTATAATCCAAACCGTACGTGTGTTATTGAGGACATAGCCGGTATCGAACTACGTGATACTCCTCCGACCGGGATCAATCTTGATCTTAGTCCCCTTTAAGTCGATATTTGGAATTGCACCCCAGTGACGATTTTTCAGTAACACTTTTGGCACCGTCTGTGGGGAATTACATCCCAACCAACACCAAGACAGCCTAGTTCTAACCAGAGATCTTCAGAATGAGACTTTGATCCTCCCAGGGTCATCCTGATCCATCAGGACCCCAGTCCCTCACCTCCACTGAAAGAGCTCAGAGGCGGGGTAAAGGCATCAGGAATGAGAATCCACCACAAGTGCTTCCACCAGCTGCAGGCCTTTTGCCTCAGGACCTTGCCAGGCAGGAAGTCAATCGAGATGTCCTAGAATAGCATGCTACAGCATACATAGAAGCCATCTGACTCCAGATGATAGCCCAGGGGATCCCCTTCGGAGCAGCTGGAGTCCTAGGAGACACTGGCCCAAGTACCCGGGTACCAATGTTTGACCGGTTGGGGCCGCTTCACCCAGTCCGACAGGAAAATCTCAGACCCAGACTAGTGAAGTCCGTAATTGAGATTCCCCATAGAAGAGCCTAGTCTCCCCCAAAACCAAGGGCAAAGGAGAAGAATCCACATCCTGATTCCAAATGAAGCGTCAGATCCCGAAAAAATCTCAAAAGAGAGACACCAGAGAGCTAAGCGGAAGAAGGTGATCATTGATTCAGAAACTTTGAACGAAGAAGGCTTGGTAGCCTGATTCGGAACTAATAAGTCCCAGCGCCTGGAGGATCAAATGGCCAAGATGGCCAAGGAGTTGGAGGAATTGAAGAAGGGAAAGCACCAAGGAATCCGAAAAAACCCCTTGGAAGAGATGAATGCACCTCTTTCCAAGAGAGTTAAGGAAGCAGGGTTACCTCCCAAATTCAGGATGCCTTCTGAGAAGTATTCCGAGATAGAAGACCCTATCAGCCACCTGGAAAGTTTTGTTCACTAGATGGAGGTCCAAAGTGTTATCCGGCTAGCCATGTGCAAGATGTTTCCCTCGACCTTGACCGACTGCGCCAAGACATGGTTCAGAAAGTTACCACCAGGTAGTGTTGATTCCTTTTCTAAGCTTACCACAGCTTTCTGTGCAAAGTTTCAGGGGATCGAGCCTCGTCCCAAGGACCCTATCTTGCTACAGTACGTGGTTCAGGTGCGGGGTGAAACTCTGAGATCTTATGTAGAGAAGTTCCATAAGGAAGTCGTTTAGATAGGAGTATTTGATGAAAAGGAAACCTTAGCCAACTTCCGGAGAAACCTGTGGACTGGTAGACTATTTCACTCTTTTGTAAAGTACCCTCCAGAGACGTACCAGGAAGCCTACAACCGAGCTCTAGAACAGGTGGATATAGAAGAACAGCTCCGGATTAAGATTGAACACGATGAAGCCCGATTAGCACCACATCATAAGAAGGAAGCTCTGAAGCCCGCACTAGCTAAGAAATTCTAGAATCAGCCTCCAAATCGGTCTGCATACCACCCACCTCCTATTCCCTCGTGTCAAGAAAGATATTCGGCCAGGAGGTCACCCATTAGGGAGATCCCTCTGAAGGAAGTGTCCAGAGTAACAAGAGAGGAAGATGGGTACAATCACTACACCCCTCTCAATGCTTTGCAAGAAACCATCTACCTCGCCATTCGGGATAAGGGCCTACTCAGAAAGCCAGATCCCATGAAAGTCCCAACTGACAGGAGGAATCAATATAAGTACTGCGATTTCCACAAGGACATAGGACACAACACATCTGAGTGCTACAGCCTCCGCAATCAGATTGAAGGATTGGTAAGAGGAGGTCTTATAACTTAATTTTTACAGCAGGTACGGGACAACATCAAAGAAAGGAAACAGGTACAAAGCGGGATGCAGGAGGCAGCGGAAAGAATGAGAGATGGTGAGAAGGATTTGATACAGCAGATCCAGGTGATCCACACCATCAATGGAGGCCCTACTCTAGCCGAAACCTCCAACAATTCAAGAAAGAACCATGCAAGGAAGATTCCCAGACTCAATGCTGGTCATGAGGTACTTAAAGTCAGTAGTGGATCCCGGGATCTATCCCGCTCTACCAAAATCATTTTCTCTGAGGAAGATGTCTACAACATAGTTCAACCGCATGATGATCCCATGGTAATAACAGTATAGATTGTCAACTGCCTGGTACACCGCATCCTGATTGATACGAGAAGCAGTGTTGATTGTTCAAGGGGGCTCATGAAAAACTTAATCTGAAGAACTCTTGTTACAACATTTGCACCTCCCTTTTGTATGGGTTCACAGGGGACTCTGTAATACCAATTGGGACAAAGATTTTGCCAGTGATAGTCGGAGAAGCTCCTCTTCAACAGAACATAATGACGGAGTTCATTGTGGTAGATACCCCGTTTACCTATAATGTAATTTTAGGTAGGCCTTTCTTGTCAAGGATTAGGGGGGTACTGTCTATCTACCACAATGTTTTGAAATTCCCGATAGGAACAGGAGTAGGGGAAGTTAGAGAGGATCAGCAGGCAGCCCGCAATTATTACGCGGTGTCCACCAACCCCGCTGCATTAGCTAAGCAATGCGCACATGTGACCAGTGACCCAAGTCAGGGAGCGTCAGGACGGGATCACTATGACTTGGAAGAAAGAGAGGTACCAAACATAATCGTCGAAGAGCCGGAGGAAGAAGAGAGGGTTGGACCAGTGGGCATCCCGCGGAGCAATTAGAGGAGACACTTATCAGGGGTGAAGATCCGACTAAGACAGTAAAAATTGGAGGAGGTTTGGATCTCGAAATCAAGAAGGACTTGGTAGAGCTCCTCAGAGAGTACAATGACATCTTCGCTTGGAGCCATGAAGAAATGCTTGGCATTCCTCTTAGCCTGGCTTCCCAAAGGTTGGCAATAGACGCAACCTTCAAACCAATAAAACAAAAAAGAAGGCATTTCAATGCCGAACGGAACGCCGCAGTCCAGGAAGAAGTTGACAAGCTCCTGAAGGCCGGGTTCATCAGGGAGTCCCGGTATTTCGAATGGATCGCCAATGTGGTCATGGTAACCAAGTCTAACTGGAAGTGGTGAATGTGCGTGGATTACAACGATCTCAATCGGGCTTGCCCCAAGGACAGCTTCCCTTTGCCTAAGATAGATCAGCTCTTTGACTTCACTGCAGGAAACAAGCTCCTGAGCTTCATGGATGCCTTCTCGGGGTACAATCAAATCATGATGCACCGTTTTGATCAGGACAAGACTAGCTTCATCACCGGACAGGGCCTCTACTGCTATAAGGTAATGTCTTTCAGACTCAAAAATACAAGTGCCACATACCAGCATATGGTGAAAAAATTGTTCAAAGAACAGATAGGAAGATCCATGGAGGTGTACATAGATGACATGATCACAAAATCTCAGGAAGCTGGACGACACGCTGGGGACTTACGCCAAACTTTTCAGGTAATAAGACAGAACGAGATGAGGCTGAACCCCCCAAATGTGCCTTCGGGGTAGCGGCAGGAAAGTTCCTGGGATTCATGGTACACGAAAGGGGGATCGAGGCTAATCTTGAGAAGATCAAAGCTATCCTCGATCTCGAATCTCCTACAACTCTCAAGCAGGCACAAGAATTAACTGGCTGGATAGCAGCCCTGAACCGGTTCATATCTCGCTCTAATGATAAATGCCTCCCTTTTTTCAAAGTAATCAAGCAGAGAAAGAAGATGAAGTGGGACGAGCAAAGTGAGCAGGCTTTCCAAGCTTTAAAGGAGTACTTGTCAAGTCCGCTTCTATTGGTGAAACACACCCCGGGGGAAGAGCTCTTACTCTATTTAGCAGTTTCAGAAGTTACTACCAGTGGAGCCTTGGTGAAGGAATGCAGTGACGGGATGCAAAGACCAGTTTACTATGTGAGCCAGGCTTTCACTAAGTCTGAGAAAAACTACACCCTCATAGAGAAGCTCGTCTATGCCTTGGTGACTACATCCAAAGCTCTGATCTTACTTTCAAGCTTGAAACAAATAACTCGGTGTGATCAAATATATATCTAGAGGGGGGTGAATAGATTTTAACAATTTTACCCAATTTTCGCGTTAATCAAGATTACGAAAATACCCCAATCTAGTCAACAAATATAACAAGTGTAATATGGTGCGGAATTATAAATGACACTTGATATTTACGTGGAAACCCTCACGGGAAAAACCACGGGCTGTAAGTGCGCCACACTCGAACCTCGAATCCACTAAATGTGTTAAACGATTACAACCTACTCCCGGTATATAATCACACACCTACCTAATCCCGGTATAAGTGAACCTAGTCCAATTTGCTTGTGCGACCACCTAATCCCGGTGTCCGACCTAATCCCGGTCTATCACACAAGACTTCAATTGCTTGTGATTTATGCAACCTAATCCCGGAAGCTACACAAGTCTTACTTATCAATGAAGAGATAAGAGCCTATGTGAATATATGATGATATTCAATGAGCAAATAAAGCTAGGTAACCTTAGATGCTTATCTAGGATGATTAGATAACAATAAATGCAATCCTAGATATCAATAGCTAAATGACATGTCAAATAGCTTAGATAAACATAGATTATAAAAACCTAGATAGCTATCACAAACAACACATAAACATTCAAAAGCTTAACTAGTTGATTAAGACAATCTATCAACCTAGGAATCAATAAATCACACAAGAATGTTTATGACTTAGCTTTTTAGGCAAAAATGACCTAATCAATTAAGCTATCAAAATACAAACCCAATCATGTCATAACTTCACAAAATATGCAATAAGAGTGAAGATTTGCTAAACTAAGCAATAAAAGACATGTCTTGACTAAGATAGAACAATAAATGAAGATGTTGTGTTTGTTCTACTTACCAAGTCATAAATGAAGAAGACCCATGGAAGATGGATGCATGAAACATGTTAGATGCACATGGGTTTTGGGTTTGGAGAGTTAAAGAAGCAAGCTTGAAGCTTTCTCTCTCTAGGAAACTCTTAATCTCTCTCTAGGGTTGTGTATCTTTTATTCCTAGTAATACAAATGAGAGAAAAAGATGTATTTATAGTGCTTAGATGATATCCCTACAAATATCATGAATATTGCTCCAAAAATGAGTCAAATCGGACTCCAAATGAGTGAGATATGGCCAAATTACGAAAAAGGGTCGGAACAGGCTTGCCGCGGTCTAGGCTGTCGCGGTCACCCATCCGCGGCAATATAACCGTGGCACAACAGAATTATTTCTGTCACTAGCATGCTGCTGTCACCCAACCGCGGCACTTGAACCGCGGCGAAGCGTCATAGCACAAAGCTTGATTTTCAAGCGACTCAAAACATGACCAAATGACATCGAAACCTTTCGTATAATATACCGTTGGAAAGGTATGGAAGTCTACTTTCTACTCCAATTTATGGAATGACATTTCAATGTCTGTAGAAAAATTTATGGTCAATGGAGTGACCAAAGGTCAGAAACGGACAACAACAGAGTTGCCCTGTTTTGGTGGTTACTTTGGAGATTTCAAAACCAATCCAAACGATCATGAAATATTACGAATAATATATCGTTGGAAAGGTATGAGTGTCTAGTTTGTCTAGAATTTTACAAAACTCAATTTGAAACTTTGTGTAAAAAGTTATGGTTACAAGACCATACAAAGGTCAGTTTTGAAAAACATTTAAATCATTGAAATCCAATATTTTGAACCTAGACACTTTACTCCAATCAACCAAACCAAAACTAACACTTATCCAAGAGAAGAATGAGACCTTCTCAAGTGGTCAACCATCGTGCTAAGACATGCACACCATCATGCAAGCGCGGACGTTTCCGATCACACAAACGGAAACGAATTACACCACACTTAAGACTAACATGAAGTGCAAGTGTGGTTTGTGAAAGCATCTTAATGCCTAACATGTCATGGCATTTTAATCCTAAGATGCAATCAATAAATTATGCAAGAAGAGATGTTAATAAAACATGAATGCACACATATGAAAAACACACAATATACACAAGGTATGGATATGCATGAAATGTGTGTGTGTGCTACTATATCTCTTCAAAGCAAAGCAAGCACTAAGAAATTTACCTTTGAAGTGCTTGTCACCTTGAGGTCTTGAGGGCCTTGAGCTTGATCTTCAATCACCTAAACTACCCTTACAATTCAAACCCCAACATGTGGTTTGTCCACGAAATAAGCCAATCAAAAACGGGAATCCTTACAATCTCCCCCTTTGGCTATTTCGTGACAAAACCACCACTCACATTGATCCTCACAACATAATTGAAGCTACGGGATATTCTACATTACAAAGAGATAAGAAAATAAAACTTCAAGTCTTCAATCTCTTATAGAAATATCAAACCTTCAAAACAATTAGATTACACTTCCAAAGCAAGTGCGTGTGAGTAGATCAAGTGAAAATAAAACAAGCATTTGCATATTAAACTTTAAACACAACATCATGCAATGTATGTGTATGCAATGCTCCCCCTCAATGGGTTACTCCCCCTCAATATGTACTCTCTCCAATATGCACAATTGCTACAACAATTTAGCATCTCCCCTCACCACATTCTACTCCCCCTTTTTGTCATGATATAGGCAAAGGACTAGTTCCCAACAAGGTCACTTAAGGCAAATAGAGATAGTAGCATACAAGATATTTGCATAGTCATATAAGCCACTTTATGCTAATCAATTAATTGAAGAGAAACAAGGAGATTTATTTTGATTAAAATGTGTGAATCAAAAATGCTTTGCATACAAGACATGTAGCATTCAAGTCCAAAATACAATGGTATTTGGCAAAGCAAATGACAAAGATTTCTAATAAGAATTCAAACCAATTTCACCAATGTCATGAGAGAAGCAAAGATATAGAGAATTTATTGATTTTCAATTTAATAAACACTATATCCAACTTTATAAGCGAAACATGGCATGAGCGACTTTGCACCCTATTTGATTTTTCCGGATATGAAACCCGTATGATAGTAGCCATGTTCAACAAATAAAGAAAGAGAGACATTTGGATTGTAAAATCCTTTGACCGGATACAAGATCCTTTAATCAATTTGAGTCTCATAAGCTTTTTCACACAAGTTTTGCATTTAAGAATTATGCAATCATCAATTCATGCTTTTTCATTTTAGCATGTCATTTGAATTTCATGCTTTTCATATGTCATTAGCATGTTATCAAAGAATCATCATGTCATGGAAATAACTATAGGTCATTCAAATCATACTTCCTATGTAGATTTCCTAGTCCAAAAATGCATGTTTGAACATAAATATGACATGGATTGAAAACAAAGCAAGGTTCACACTTATTGAATAGAAAACATATATACATATGTGCAACCAAGCTTACTCAAGCAATCAACAAAAAAGCATAAGATCTTTAAAATATTTTGCATGCATCAAGTATGCAAACGTTCTCTTTGCTTGAGTTCCCCATATGGGGTCAAAAACCACCCTTCATCAATGAAGGTCATTAGGTCCTATGGACCTTCCAAGCCCATTGGACTTGGTTGAACCTTTATGAGACTTGTTAGTCTAGTAGCAAGCGGGTTCATTATTTTTAGTCCACTTAGGTGACAAATTTTCTATCCTAGTGGTCAAAGGATCTAGAGTTCTAGGAGTCATAGGATCATGTAAGTGGTTCTCATCCTTCCCATGAACATGCAATCTAGCTATAGCCTTCTTCTTCTCAATCATGCTTTTGGCTTTACACAATTTAATGTAATGAAAACAATTTGGTCTAATATGACCATCAATTCCACAATAATGACATGTAGGGTTGAAGTTAGAAATCATACCTTCTCCTTGAGCATGCATAGGAGCCTTCCCATGTCTTTGTGGTTGTTTTGGTTGTTCGATAGGATCTCTCCTTCTTTGTTGTTGACCAAGACTAGGTTGCTTCCCCAAATGAGCTTGCATGATTGGATTCTTCCCTTGATGAATTTGAGCTTGAGGGAAGTTAGTGTGAGGAAATCTTGTAGGTTGACTTCTTGAGGCTACCTTCACTTGTGCACTTTGAGAACATTGTCCTAGATCAATCTTCTTCCTAGGAGTGTGCACGAATGAAGTTTCTTTGTTGCCAAGGCTCTTGACACTCATAGTCTTGTTAGGAGTGGGAATCTCCTTGTCATCTTCAAAGCCAAGTCCTCTCTTGTCATAGGGGCTTTTTCCAATACTCAACATGTGGTTGAGTTTTTCCGTGCTAGAGGCCATCTTATCCATTAACTTTCTAGCATCATCAAGCTCCCTTTTCAACCCTTCTTCATTCCTCTTAGACAAAGCTAGCTCATCTCTTAGCTTGTCTTCATCCACCATGGATCTCACCACTTCTCTACTCAAGTGGTCCACTTGTGTTGAAAGCTCAAGATTTTCTTCCTTTAACTTTTGAATCTCCTCTTCATTCTTTATTCTATAGCTTTCAAACCTTTTCAAGTAGTCTTCACGATCCATATTCTCCACATTTCCATTTGTGGAGAGGGGTGACAAGTTCTCAACAATTGAGTCATCCCCTATATTCTCCATCTTACTAAAGGAGTCATTTCCTAGATCCTCCATCTCACCAATGAAGTCATCTCCTTCATCAAGATCATCAAATTTGTCTCTTGATGACATATGAGTCATATCCCAATGAGTAGCTACATCAATCTCTTCTATAGCTACTTCTTCATCTAATCCTTCTATGGGATCACTAGTCAAGTTATCCTTGCCATCAACTTCATTTTCTACATATGTGACTCCAAAGCCGTGTAGTTAATGGCAAGCTCCTCATCACTTGACAACTCATCTCCCTCATTAGAGTCATCACAACTATCACTCCACGAGGCGGCCATCACTTTTCCCTTCTTCTTGTCCATGCGATTCGCACATTCGGGGGCTAAGTGTCCTATACCACCACACTCATAGCATTGGACCTCTTTCCTTTCGGCCTTCTCTAGCCTAGGCTCAAACTTGTTGAAGGAACCCTTTTTCTTCAAGTCTTGGCCATTTGATCCAACGCCACTCTTCTCGAACTTGCAAACTTCTTGAACTTTTTCACAAATACGTTAAGTTCATCGTCCGAGTCATCCTCCTTCTTGTTATGCTTCGACATCTTCAAAGCAATATTCTTCTTTTCTTAGGAGGTGAGGTGATAGCCTTTCTTGACTCATAAGCTAGAAGTCTTCCAATGACTTCGCTCGGCTTCATATCCTTGTACCCATCATTCTCTTCTAAAGCCGTTACTTTTGATTCGAACCTTTCAGGGAGAGATCTCATAATCTTCTGCTTGATTCTCCTATCCGAATATGGGTCTCCTAGTTGATGACTTTGATTCACAATGTCCATCAACTTCACTTGGAAGTCATTGAAGTGCGCATGCTCTTCCATCCTAATGGTCTCAAAACTAGTTTGGAGGACTTGTAGTTTTGAATCCTTGACCACTTCGGTTCCTTCATGAGCCGTCTCTAGGATTTCCCACGCCTCTTTGGCTATCCTAGTAATTTGAACCAACTTGTATTGGTTCTCATCCATGGCACATAGGATGGCATGCATCGCCTTCCTATTCCACTTTGAAGTCTCAAACTCTCCATTAGTCCATTGTGCCTTAGGCTTGAGTACTTCTTCTCCTCCACCCGTAGGAGTCATCATAGGAGGAGCGTATCCGTCTTCAACCGCCATCCATGCCCTATCATGGATTTGACATAAGTATGCTTCCATCTTCCCCTTCCATGAGGAGTAATTATCGCCGGTAAGCAACAGTGGCCTCACGCTCGACGCTCCCTCTTTGCTCATCCCAATATCACTCATAGTGGTTGGATGAATGCAAATGAGATGAATGCAAAATGTATGAATAAATCAAAAATCACACACAATGCAAAACACACCAAAAAATGAGCAAGGATCACCTAAGTATATCTAGGAACCTGCTCTGATACCAATTGAAACAAATAACTCGGTGTGATCAAATATATATCTAGAGGGGGGGTGAATAGATTTTAACAATTTTACCCAATTTTCGCGTTAATCAAGATTACGAAAATACCCCAATCTAGTCAACAAATATAACAAGTGTAATATGGTGCGGAATTATAAATGACACTTGATATTTACGTGGAAACCCTCACGGGAAAAACCACGGGCTGTAAGTGCGCCACACTCGAACCTCGAATCCACTAAATGTGTTAAACGATTACAACCTACTCCCGGTATATAATCACACACCTACCTAATCCCGGTATAAGTGAACCTAGTCCAATTTGCTTGTGCGACCACCTAATCCCGGTGTCCGACCTAATCCCGGTCTATCACACAAGACTTCAATTGCTTGTGATTTATGCAACCTAATCCCGGAAGCTACACAAGTCTTACTTATCAATGAAGAGATAAGAGCCTATGTGAATATATGATGATATTCAATGAGCAAATAAAGCTAGGTAACCTTAGATGCTTATCTAGGATGATTAGATAACAATAAATGCAATCCTAGATATCAATAGCTAAATGACATGTCAAATAGCTTAGATAAACATAGATTATAAAAACCTAGATAGCTATCACAAACAACACATAAACATTCAAAAGCTTAACTAGTTGATTAAGACAATCTATCAACCTAGGAATCAATAAATCACACAAGAATGTTTATGACTTAGCTTTTTAGGCAAAAATGACCTAATCAATTAAGCTATCAAAATACAAACCCAATCATGTCATAACTTCACAAAATATGCAATAAGAGTGAAGATTTGCTAAACTAAGCAATAAAAGACATGTCTTGACTAAGATAGAACAATAAATGAAGATGTTGTGTTTGTTCTACTTACCAAGTCATAAATGAAGAAGACCCATGGAAGATGGATGCATGAAACATGTTAGATGCACATGGGTTTTGGGTTTGGAGAGTTAAAGAAGCAAGCTTGAAGCTTTCTCTCTCTAGGAAACTCTTAATCTCTCTCTAGGGTTGTGTATCTTTTATTCCTAGTAATACAAATGAGAGAAAAAGATGTATTTATAGTGCTTAGATGATATCCCTACAAATATCATGAATATTGCTCCAAAAATGAGTCAAATCGGACTCCAAATGAGTGAGATATGGCCAAATTACGAAAAATGGTCGGAACAGGCTTGCCGCGGTCTAGGCTGTCGCGGTCACCCAACCGCGGCAATATAACCGTGGCACAACAGAATTATTTCTGTCGCTAGCATGCTGCTGTCACCCAACCGCGGCACTTGAACCGCGGCGAAGCGTCATAGCACAAAGCTTGATTTTCAAGCGACTCAAAACATGACCAAATGACATCGAAACCTTTTGTATAATCAGCAGACCCGGATCTGGATCAAACCAACCCGGATTGGCCCAAAGACAGCAAGATCTGGGTCCTTTAAACGGATGGAGCCTCAAACCAGTCGGGAAGCGGAGCCAGGATCGTCGTGATTGACCCCAAAGGAGCCAAATGCAGTCATTGTTTCAGGTTTGGATTCAAAACTACTAATAACGAAGCAGAATACGAAGCTCTACTAGTAGGAATGGGAGTAGCAGGAGCTTTGGGGGGCTGATTACCTTTTGATCAAGAGTGACTCCCAATTGGTGGTTAATCAGGTATCGGGGTTGTACCAAGCAAAAGGTGACAACATGGTGGCATATCTGGCTAGAGTTCAAGAGGCAATGAAGAAATTTAAAGGAGTAAGGATGGAACAAGTTCCTAGAGAGAAGAATCACTACGTAGATGTCCTAGCCAAGATTACAACAGGAGAAGGGCATGCTTTACCAAGAGGAGTACCCCTCCAATTGATTCCCCGTTCCAGTTAGAGATGCACATTTTTCCTCGGGGCCCTAATTCCCCGTGTCCCCATCCCCATCCCCATTTGGGGATTTTTTTTTTTTTTTTTGGGAAAAATGGGGAAATGGAAATGGGGATGGGGATGGGGATGGGGGGGAGGTCCCCCATCCCCATTTCCCCCAAACATATACAAATATAATTATAATATATATTTTTAATTTTGTTTTAATTCTTTGAAAACCCTAACTCCCTAAGTATATATACACATTTTATATAAAATGCACTAATGAATTTTATTTTGTATTTGTAATGGAATGTTTGTTTTTTTAGTTTAATTTGTAGTTTTTAGTCAAATGGGGAAATGAGGGAACGGGGGAAACAGAGAAATAGGGAAAAACGGGGAAAAATGGGGAATATGGGGAATTGGGGATGGGGATGGATATAGGTCCCCCCAAAATTCCCCATCCCCATTTTCCCCAAATGGGGAAACGAGGGGGTATGGGGGAAGGGTCTGAGAAGTGGGGATAGGGATGAGGGGACCTATATCCATCCCCATTCCCCAAACGTGCATCTCTAGTTCCAGTATAGCTAAAGATGTGGAAGTCCTCCCAGTTAGTCGCTCCCCATGTTAGATGGACCCAATAGCAGACTATCTCCAAAGAGACATTCTCCCTATAGATCTGGATCAAGCCCACCGGCTTAAAAGGATTTCTACCCGGTATTGCCTGGTAGATGGATACCTCTACCGTAAGGGGAAATCTCTCCCTCTACTTAGATGTCTCCATCCCGACGATGCACGCTGGGCGCTCAACGAGGTGCACTTAGGGGATTGTGGTAACCATGCATCGGGAGAAACACTAGCTTACCAGATCATTAGAATGGGTTACTTCTGGCCGACTATACACCAAGACGTAAAGAAATTTGCGCGATCCTACGAGGCTTGTCAGAAAACAGCAAACTTTTATCATCTCCCACCAGAAAGACTTTCTTAGATCAGTACACCCTATCCCTTCACGATCTGAGGACTAGACTTGATCGGGCCGCTCCCCACTGCACCCGGCCAGGCCAAACATGCAATGATGGCAATAGATTACTTTACCCGATGAGTAGAAGCTAAGGCCCTAACCCGGATAACTGAAGAAAAAACCACGAACTTTGTCAAAGAAAGCATCGTCTGTCGTTTTGGTAACCTGATGGCCATCATAACTGATCTGGGGAAGCAATTTGACAACTCCAACTTCAGGGAATTCTGTGAAGGCCGGAACATCGATCTCCGTTTTGCATCGATGGCTCATCCTCAGACCAATGGGTTGGTTGAAGCTACAAACAAGACTATTAAGAAGCTCCTGAAGAAAAAGCTCCAGCAAAAGAAAGGGCTATGGGTTAAAAAATTACCCAATGTACTGTGGGCTTACAGAACAACCAGGCGGACTGCAACGGGAGAGACCCCCTACTCATTAGTATTCGGGACTAAAGCGGTCCTACCCATCGAGCATAAACTCATATCCTTCCAGGTCCAAAATTATGAACCGAAAGATAATGAAGCTAAGTTAAGAGCCAGTCTGGATCTACTCGAGGAGAAACAAAGTAGGACCATCGAAAAAGTGGCAATGTACCAAAGTAAGATAGCCCGGCACTTCAATAAAAGGGTGAGGTTCCGGAATTTCAAAGAAGGAGACTTGGTTCTCAGGAAAGTAACCCATAACACACGAAGGAGGTCTGACGGGGTGCTAGCCCCTAATTGGGAAGGTCCCTACCTGATTAAAGCATTACTTCGGGGTGGCGCTTACAAACTGGAAGACATGGAGGGATACTCAGTGGATCATACATGGAAGTTCTACCCTTAGAAATTTAATTTGTATCGGCTGGAACATTCACCCCGATTTCATTTTGTACTGTTTGGGAAATTCAATAAAATCAGTTTCTTGTCCAATATGACTCTCCTGTATCCATTGTGCAATGTCTTCTACTTAATTCTCCAATATCTCTGACTTGATGTTCGTCATTACTGAATCGCCTCAAGACCAGGAGATAGCTTCATGACACTCCTGCTACCTTGGTCGGGGAATACCCTCCTCCAAGAAAACTGGTGCTAAAGTGGCCTAAGTTGCCTACCAAGACAGACTTACAGTAGGATTGGGATGCCTCATCAGGGTACCTTATTCCTTACTTTGCCATTTCAAGACCAGGAAATAGCCTTATGGCGCTCCTGCTGCCTTGGTCGGGAAATACCCTCCTCCAAGAAGCCTGGTGCTAAAGTGGCCTAAGTTGCCTACCAGGACAGACTTACAGTAGGATCGGGATGCCTTATCAGGGTACCTGATTCCTTACTTTGCCATTTCAAGACCAGGAAATAGCCTTATGGCGCTCTTGCTGCCTTGGTCGGGGAATACCCTCCTCCAAGAAGCTTGGTGCTAAAGTGGCCTAAGTTGCCTACCATGACAGACTTACAGTAGGATCGGGATGCATTATCAGGGTACCTGATTCCTTACTTCACCATTTCAAGACCAGGAAATAGCCTTATGACGCTTATGTTGCCTTGGTCGGGGAATACCCTCCTCCAAGAAGCCTGGTGCTAAAGTGGCCTAAGTTGCCTACCAAGACAGACTTACAATAGGATCGGGATGCCTCATCAGGGTACCTTATTCCTTACTTCGTCATTTCAAGACCAGGAAACAGCCTTATAGCGCTCCTACTACCTTGGTCGGGGAATACCCTCCTTCAAGAAGCCTAGTGCTAAAGTGGCCTAAGTTGCCTACCATGAAAGACTTACAGTAGGATCGGGATACCTCATCAGGATACCTGATTCCTTACTTTTCCTCTTCCCCTAAAAATTGACGACTAAAGGGGCCTGGATCGTTTGTCAAGTAAAAATCGTCATAAGGATCGGGATGCCTTGACAGAACACTTGGAACCTTAGATTACTACATGTTCATAAGAGCCTGATTAGGGAGACATGATTATAGATCCCGCCAGTTTTCACGACTACGAGATATAAGGGTGTTCATCGTCTAGTAGTCAAGCATCCTATGATTTATATTGTCATGGAACAATCATTCATTATGGGTCCAACAATTCACAAGTTTATATGCTTTGAAATTTTTTCTAAGTGAGAAGAGCAAGCAAGACATAGTATGAATCAGAAAAATGAAGCTATATTATTAATAGAATGGGGTGCCCAGCTCCCATTTTGGGCTACAAAAAGAAATCTATACAATAAAAGAAAAGAGGGAAAGCCAAATCAGTCTTCCTTCTCCTCATCTGAGTGCTCTCTTTGGCTAGCTGCTTCCACCCCTGTAACATCAACTTCGACGTCAGTCTGTGCCCCCTCAACCACCGGACCCTGAGGTCTAGCTGGATCATTCTCCTGGGTAGCAGCATCCTCCTGTGCAGCAGCAAACTCATTCTGGGTCCCTCCTACTATTGGAACCCCGGATCCACCAAGACCACCTTTGAAGTAAGCATGGGGTCCACCATTCGCTCTTCTTGGATTGGAGGATTCTGGACCACCCCCTCAACGCCATCGAGCTGGACCCCTATAGCTGTACCAACCCCTTGACCTGGATAAGCAGCATCCTGTGGGGGAATTTCTGCTTCTTGGTCCCCATCTGCTAGCTGGGCAGTCTTTGCTATTATCTAATCCCGGTCCTAGTTCAAGGCTGCCTATAGGTCAAAGGGATGGGGCAAATCTGTGGCCACCTCATAGCAAGCAGTAAAATAACTATCTTCAAAGATAGGACCCTCCTGAGCCTCCAGGCTCGCTATGGCATCCTGCAGGAGTTGGTTCTCATCCAGCAGCAACCTCTTCTCTACCTTTAAGCGCTCCCTCTCTTCTAGGTGGTGCAAGGACCTAACGGTTTCAGTATCCAGGCAGCGCTTATAGTGTCTCATATCCACCAAGGCCGCCTGCCTTCCCTCTTTAGATTCATTGTCCGCTTGAAGCAGAGGAGCCACACTCTGCTGGGTTTGAGCCAATTCTTGCTAGGTGTCCTCTAACTTGGCTTAGAGGCCGATATAAGCTTCCTTCAGAGTCAGCAGCTGCTTCTCCATAGCCAGAGCGAACTTGAAACCCTACAAAAAGAAGAGAAAGTCAATACATACCAGAAGGGAGAAAGGGATAACAAGAGAGAAGATAGAAGTTTACCTTAGCTAAGACAAACGCCCCCTTGGCGACCAGGATGTCAGTGGGAAGCTTTGCCATGTTTGTCAAGCTTCCTCCGGGGTAGGAGGCAGCGAACCAGGATACGACTTCGTCAGGAGTAGCACCTCCCAACCCCGATCCAGATGGGATGTCAGTGGGAGAGGTAAAAATAGGCATAGCATCTTCCTTCTCTATATGCTCGACTTGGTCTTTAGAGACTGCTGCGATAGAAGGAGAGGCAGAAGGTATCTTCACAGCAGGGAAAGCAGCATTATGGCCCTTCTTCTGTGCTTGCTTTCCAGAACCCCGGGCCTTTGCTGCCCGAGCGATGGAGGAGAAGTGGGAAGACGAGCAGGAGTCTTGGCACCTGACCCCGCTGGAGTAAAAGAAGGTTTGGTAACACCAGCCGATGACTTTGCTAGAGCCGGAGGAGGAATGTGATCAGTTCCAATTTGTATGGACCCTGGTGCGGTTCTGACAGTAGTAGAAGGAGAGGGAACAAGAGAAGTAGAAACCGGCAGGATTAGATCCTGTTCTAGAGGAGGAGGGAGATCCCGCTGCCATAGGGGCAGCAGATACTGTAAAGAAAAAGAAAAACATAGTAAGAAACAAAATATGAGGAAGACATACGAACATACAAACAAGAAAGGTAGATGAGATTACTTACCAGGAAGTGCAAGAGAAATCTTCAGGTATCTCTCTAACCGGCCTCCCTCAAAAGGGTCCAGAGTGGGATACTTCATATTTATATACCCCCTCTTCATGATCCTCGTAAGGATATCCCGAGATTCAGGGGAGAGCACCCACTTTGCCCATTTGTCCCTTGCCATGAACTGGGTGGGAACGGGGTATTCATATCCCCTGATGAAGGCCGTTCGCCCCCACTCACCCTCAACCATAAGCCACTCCTCCTTCCAAGATGTGGCTTACTTCACGTTCGCTCCCAGGATAACAAACTTCATATCATTGTTTACCCTCAGGTAGAATTGACCCCAGGGTACCATGCTTGCTATGTTGAAGAGAAAGCGAAGCTCGTCCAAACCCGGCTCCCGGTCTATATGGTCCATCACTGCTCCCGCCAGAGCACTAGGAATCCCGTCAGATGCTTCTAAAAACCGGATGAGATCTTGAGGGGAGCCAATTCCAGGGCCATGAGAGCCCGGCGGAGAGTAGGATGCAACGGCAGTCGAACTCCGCACTCGAAATCTGCCTTGTGAATCAGCAGGCGGTCTTGAGGCGGGGTGTACACATCGTAACCCCGATGAGGAAGGGAAAGTGTGATGTAGTCTGGAATCTTGTACTCCTTCCTTAGCTTATTGAGTGCATCCAAGGTACACATGAAGTCGGGCACTATCCGACAGTCGTGGAAGGGGGCGAAAGAACCGGTTTGGACCCCAACCAGGGTGACATCGTGCCCACCACCTTCCTCATCACCACCAGCCTTTGTATCGCCCACCTCGTCGCTAATCAAAACTGGGTCCTTTAGTTGGTTATGGAAACCCAACCCGATTCGGGGGTTTCGTGTGGAGCGATGGCGCTGAGTCCGTGGGGTACCATCAGTCGCCTCATCTCCATCTCGACCTCGTTTCCTCCCCTTTAAAGTCAGAGAGTCCTCCACCAAATCAGCCTTCTCTGTATTGAAGAGGGCATCTATGCGGAGATGTGGGGTCGGGATGGGTAGAAGCCACCATATGAGGGTTTTGATCAACATAAACTTCTTGCGGAGCAGTTGGAGGTTTTGAAGGAGATGCCATTAGAAAGAAGAAGATAGAAGAAGCTTGGAAGATTGTTGGTAGGAAAGAAAGAAGGCAAGAAAGTTAGGGTTTTCTCTCTGCTATAATTTTGAAAGTTTGAAAATGGTAAAGAAAGCACCAGCAAAGCCGGTCTATTTATAGAAAAGGGGAGGTGGTTACGCACAAGGAAACCGGAATAGGTGACCAGCAACATGCTTAAAGGACATGCTAAAGATGTTTCAGCATTAATCGTGCCAAAACGGCTCTTTTTGAAAACATGGAAACCAATCATCGACTGACACGCAGATTGTGCAATTAGTGATAGCGTATTCAGAAAAGATTTCCTCCTCCACAACGGAAACCAATCAGACAAGGAAATATGCGGACAGATAAGGTAGAAAATCCTTTAAGCATAATCAAGATCCTGACTCTGACCCCGACAAAGTATCAGTGTCCAAGTCAGGGGGGACTTCTGTTAACCACCAAAATTGACGGAGGATCAAAGAAGAATTTTTCCACCTTGATACAAAGAAGACATGAGAATCCAAACATCGTCTGGCTACCCCGGAAAGAGAGGGATCCCGATTGATCTGGAAAGGGAGAGATCCTGACTAATCCGAGTACATACCTCCTCCAACGGGATCCTACCCAGCCATTCACCATCTTCTCATGGACCCCGCAGTATCCCGATTTACAAGCATTCCCCTGAGCCGGGCTATTCGTAAATCCCTCCAGCGAGGTCCAATCCAGCTGCTCCCTGGCCTCTTATGGATCCCGCAGCACCTCGACACAGAGTTCCAGTAAACATCTCACTATTGTATCATCAAGACATCCCTCTACTTCATCAGCAGATACCCTGCTACTGACTCGCTTGGTATCTCGATCCTCAAGTAACAGCAGGGTACTTAGTGGCTCACACCTCCTGGTATAATCAGCCCACCAAGCAAGAAAATACCGAATAGCAGGACTCTCATGCCGGGATTAAAAGCTCTATAAAAACCTATTGAAACGTCACTGTTTAGTCAAAACAAAAGATGGCGTACTCCTTCCCGCCAACTGAGAGTTTTATTTTAAACAAGTCAACTCTGTTAGAATCCTCCTAGGAAGGAAAGACTTGCTTCCGAGATTGATTCCTCCTAGGAAGGAAAGACAAGATCCTGCACGCAAAAGCTCCGAGCTTATCTCCTAAAAGGAAGGAGGTCCTGTGATTGCCAAACCCTAAACCGAAAATATAAGAGTACATGGCAAGTAACGGGATCTATATAAACAACACGTTATACACCAGAAAGGGGATCAGAAAATCATCCCCAGGAACCCTACGCTCAGTTCTACTTATCGACTCATACAAGTACACCACCATCATCTCCGCTGCTCATTGAATCTCCCTACTTTACAGTTAATCTAGAGAAACACAACTCATGTAATTGTAATGCAAAGTGATGATCAGTAAAGAGCCTATTTTTGTTTATTTTATTATAATCCAAACCGTACGTGTGTTATTGAGGACATAGCCGGTATCGAACTACGTGATACTCCTCCGACCAGGATCAATCTTGATCTTGGTCCCCTTTAAGTCGTTATTTGGAATTTTACCCCAGTGACAATTTTCCAGTAACAGAAATGTTACAAAATATGTCAAGACAGTCCTTCATGATATGGGCTTGCAGAGAGGTAGCTTGCCCAAAAAGAATTAAATCATCAGCGAAAAAAAGGTGGGATATTTTAGGACCAGCCCTCGAAACCTTAACAGGTTTCCATAGCCCTACCTGAAGTTTCTCAGTGATCAAATGAGAAAGTTTCTCCATGCACAGCACAAAGATATAGGAGAATGGGGGTCTCCCTGTCTAATACCACACCCCGGAGTAAAAGTGTTAGTTAATTCCCCATTTAAGACAACATTATAATTCACACTTGAGATACACCACATGATAAGGTCTACTAGCTTACCCCCAATACCAGCATTCATGATAACATTATTGATAAAACCCCACTGCAGTTTATCGTATGCCTTAGCAAGATCAATTTTCCAAGCAACCAATCCAGATTTACCTTTCAAAGTTTTGAACTTATGGAGGACCTCTTGAGCAACCACAATATTATCTTGAATTTGTCTCCTAGGAACAAAGGCCACTTGATTAGGACTGATGAGATCCGGTAATTGATGCGGTTATTTTGCGCAACAAAATAATGTTTTGAATGTGATCGTTTTGAAAACCTTTTTTAACCACTTAAAAATCCACTTAGATAGAAAATTAGTAAAGTGGCAAGTAGGATTCCTTCCATATGGAATTAGAGTAATTAGTTGAATTAATTAGCTAATCTAAATGCAATAAAATAATCATAGATAAATGGATTAGTGAATGGGTTGTCAAGCCATCAAACATACATGTAAAATAAACCTAATAAAACTAATAAAATGGAATGCTCAACAAATCTAGATAAGATATATGGAATAAACAATTAATAGGAATTCTAGGGAAATGATAGAGTAGCTAATGGACAATGAGCAATCCATACATGGCTTCTTTAATGCACTATCTACACAATCAAGGACCGATCTCATACGAATGTGTTGTTTAGACAGTCACTACGAACCTTAAACAACTTCCCACCGCAATGCCTAACCGATTAAGGAAAGGGGGTCACGGCGGGATCGGTTAGTGACGATCAAACGGTCTAGGCAATCGAGGTTGATCACCCCTCTAAAAGCCTATCCTATTCACTATGTGCTCTAATCAATCAAGTGTGTCAATAACTCAATCAATTTTATCACAAATAAATCCTACAACATATTATAATCAACAAGTGTGTCAATACTTAAATATATAATTATTAACTTCAATAATTATATATAATGAAAAAATATAAATAAATTTAATATATAAGAATTATTGGTACTAATTATTGGTTTCATTATTTTTTGGTATTGGTTTCAATATTATTGTTGTCTGCTCTTATTTAGATTATGCTTGAGTTGCAAATATTGAAATCTTCTCAAGCCTCACTCTCTCCATTGTTATTCAGATAATCAGATATTGATTTAATGGCAAAACAAGACTATGTATATAATTGCAGTCTCGTTTTGTGATGAATTTGTGGCATTTAATATAAAAATTGAAGCATTTGGAGATCCAAAAAAAGTGGTAATCAAGAAGTAGAGAATTAACATATAAATTGATGTTAGGGTTTGTTAAACAAAAATTAAATTGCCAAATATTTAATTAAATTGTTCTATAATTTCAGGTTAATGTAAAAATAAAAATAAAAATAGAAATTGATGTTACAAATTTTGATATTTTTCGGTTAATCTACCAGACGCGTTTTCTGATTTTGAAATTGAAACAAAAAACACTGTTTTCATTTTCGTTTTTATTTTCGAAAAGCAGCAGATGAAAAACGCTTACAAGATGGGCCATTAATATCTTTGGTTATAATTCCTCTGCTTGGAGCCCAAAAGTAACTTGGAGCTTTTATAACCGGCCCAATCAATTGAAAATGAACAATAACCTGGTGCTTTTATAACCAGCCCAATCAATTGAAAATGACCTATAACCTTTTTAAAACACCCCATTTTCAACCTTGTACATGCCACTGTATTTTTATTTTTTCAGCATCAACCGCTTTAGACATGATTTGGAATACAAGGGTATGGCTACCTTGTTAGGAGATTAAATCTCAATAACATTATTGGAATTAACATTCAAGTAATCCAACTGCACTCTGCTACTTATTGGATGTTTTTTATCTTCTTTTAGTTTAAAAAAATTGTACTTGTTTAAATTATCTTTGTATAACAGGAGGTTTTGTTGGGGATTTTGAGGTCGAAGACTGTTTTATGTTACTCACCAGGAGGTTTTGTTGGGGATTTTGAGGTCGAAGACAGTGTTTCATGTTACTCACCAGGTGGATTTTTTACCTGCTGCTGATCTAATCTTGGTGAGCAATTAACATCACATTTTCCTACTTTAATTTATCCCTGCTTCCATATTTCATAAACTCAACTTTGCCCACTTTTTTTTCCCAGTCTGTCACACAGGCCCTCTCAATCTCGAAATTGTCTAAGACTGTTTTGAAATAAAAAAAAAATAAATAAATAATAATAAAGAGGAATCAATCTCTTTATCTTTCTCATGTACCTGCTTTGCTTTTAATATTCTTTAATCTGGAGTGTCATATTAGCCAATCACAACCAGTGCAGAATAATAAAGTTGATCGATGAGGAATCAAGCGGATTGTTGTCTACTTAACTTTAGCTTTGGCAACAAAAGCAATGGAGGCTGATCATGTATTGTATAAATATACTTTCCTGTTTAAAGTTTCTTTTCTACTATATTCCACCATGCCTACTAAAGGACCCTATTCAGTACTGCTAGCAGCAACTTTTCACTATTAGTTGGTTGATATATGATTCTATGGAATTAGTTGCAAACTCTTAATGGACAACAAAAATTCTTAAATTTCTAACCATAATATATATATATATATATCACAAACGGTGACGACAACTCGAACCTAAGTGGTTGATTGATTAAATGAATACTTTTACCACTAAACTACATGAGACATAGTTTATTCTCAATTTAAACATATAAACCAGTAACTAAACTTATGATAACATTATGAATCACCATACTATAACTTAACTTATGAAAATGTGAATGTAAATCTCTACAAAACCAAGACTTCCATCCATTGGGCTGCCGTTTGATTTTAAGCACAGCGACATATAGCACCCTATTGTGGATGGAACAATGGATTTCGGAGAGATTCACATTCAATCAGGCATTGCAAAGTTACTTGTATAACATTCATAGCCCTGGCCGAAGGTCAAGAATACTCTCCCGTCTCTGATCTCAACTAACACCTCTTCACTCCCTATCCCATGCACATTTGCCGTTATCCCTAGCTCTGTTTCCTGCCAATAAATATGAGACACACATAATTAATTAACAAATTCATTAAATCAAGTCACATTAACAAATTAAAATGTATGATGCAATGTTTCATTTTCTCAAGTTTCATTCAAAAGTAGATGTGGTTGTCAACTTGAACTGTCTTAAAATTAAAATTAAATGTATAATGAAAGGTTTCTTTTTCTCACGCTTCATTCAAAGCAACGGTGACGTGTTTCTTTCCAATATTCTTTTATTTGTAAGTATAAGTTTGAGAGTTGAAAGTAAGATATATAACTTGAATTCACAGTAATCTAATTAATATGAATTCGTGACAATTATCTTATGGTCCATTACTTTTCATAAATTAACTACTCAACAAACAACTTGCTTGTGTGATGGACTAAATGGTTGATGCCAGCATTAATGTTCCGTGTCATTGTCTTAAGAGAATAAATAGATCAGCTAGCATACGAGATGTTTAAAAACAAACACTTTCATTTTTATTTTTTTTAATTATTATTTCTAATGAACAAACAAAATACAATCCTTATTGTGATGTCGTATTATCAGCAGTCTCCATTCCTAACAGTAAGAAAAACTATGTAAATATAATATAAACAACACAGGAGAATACTAGTTGTTCAGCTTCTATATTACTTGTTGGGTACCTTTATGAATCCCAAATGTGTTTTGAGTTTGAGATTTTGGTGAGGGTCATGAGGTTAACTCATATAGTGACTAGAGTTTCCAATGAGAATAGCATCTCGATCAAAGTAAACAACTAAAACTAAACTATACCGAACAAAAATAAGCAAGTTGAATATAAAACTGTGAAGAACAAAAGGCAAAAAAAAATATGTAAAATTGAATAAAAAAGTGTAGCCAAAAAATATAAATGAGGAAGATGCAGAGAGAAAAAGAACACCATGAATCTTGTCGAAGACTTGGTGGTTGCTTCAAAAGCTTCCACAAAGCTAAAGTTGGATCTTAGAACAAGAAACCCTGAGCGACCAAGACAAGGTCAGGTAATGCTCAAATTTCATGTCAGTCAAACTTTGAATGTGTAGAACCCCACGATTTACACTACTGTATAGAATTTAAAATACACTGTTAGAGGTTGTTTACGAAAGTTAAATCACCATTTCATAGCTTTCAAGTTCTCTCTTTGACTCAATTGTCTATGAGTCATTTTATCAAACACTTTTTTCTTAGTGTGTTTTTTTTTTTTTTTCATAAAAAAGCACTCACAAAGACACAAACCACCGTATATATTAGTAATTAGAGAGCCAGAGAAAGAGCATGCAAAAAGCTAATTGCACTTACTTCTCAATCTCAAACAAGCTTAAACCTACACAACCCCATCATGGCATCACCACATTATGGATAAACCTACGATGCTAGTCACATATTCCTCACAATCCTATCAGTAAGACAGTAACCACCAAGTAATTAAACTAAAATGAAATCTTGAAGTAATTGAAGATTTCCAAAATGAAGAAAATAAAAAGAAGAATATATAATATAGAAGTTTCAGTTAAACAATCTTATACAAACATCTTCAAGTGAAATCTGAATTTTTATTACGTTTAACAAAATAAGGGAAATAAGTAAATAAATGGTAAATTGCTCGGCCTTCAAGTAAACACCAAAAATAAATAAATAAATAAATAAATAAATAAATAATACAAAAATACAAAATTTCAGTTATAAATTACTATCTGATGCTTCTTCCAAAACAAAACAGAAAAAAATCACTATGTAATCCGAAATTGCTATTGACACCAAATCAACCCTATCTATGATTAAAACTGTAAACATTCCATTGATTGCAAACCTTTAATTAAGTAATCAATAAAATATGAAACGAATGTCTAAAAATGAGGACCAATTGAAGAAGAATTGAAGAACTTCTAATCAAATGAAACTCAGAAGAATTGAAGACCAAAAATCAATTGAAAACTTTATAAAATTGAACCCTGAAAGATGGAAGCTGTAAAGTTGAATCAAGTAAAACAAACCTTTGCATAATCTCTCGTATCATTTGAAGGTTCATAAACCAGGTTCTCCTTTCCTGGATAGCATTCATGTAACAAAAGAAAAAAAAAAAAGGTACAACAATAGATAAGACTAACACATCGAGGGCCAGAATTAGAGAGAAATAAAGACTATCACCTCCGATATTGACGAAGCGACTGCGAGACCATGCCGATCGACGCGAGTAGACGACGAACGCCCGAGACGAGATCTACAGACGAGCGCCTGGGAGTTATAAAAGGTTGCAATTAAACTTACAATTCACGAAACCACGACGAACTCCGTTCCGACGAGCGACCAAGGAGTCGAGGAAATGGAAATGCTACCACTCCACCTATCGCCATAGTCACACAAATAAAACCCTTGAAATCCAAATCAGTAAAAGCAAACTGCACATTTGGTATTGATAAAGAGAGAAATCCATAAACATGTACAAGAAGGAGACGATTGAAAACCTAAAAAATGAGGAAAGAAAATAGAAAGGATGGAAAGATATGGAAAGATTTGAAACGATAGAAAACATAAGGGAAAGAAAGGAAAATAATTTTCCCTTGTGTTGTTTGGTAACTAGGAAGTAATTTCCTTGTTGTTTAAGGGCTTGGCTTAGCATCTACACCTATTTAAGCCCCTTTGAACCCTAATTTCGGGAGAGCCATAGGGAGCCAGCGAGAGAGCCAACCAAGGGAGGTCCCCGACCACCAAAGGGGCCGTCCCCTTTCACCATCATCAATCTTTACACATCGGGGGTTTGCAAGATGAAGAAGACTCATCATTGAAGATTTGAAGAATTCATTGAAGGCCTCAATGAGTTTTATCTTTTCTATCTCTTGTCTTTTTATTTCATCTATGTGTAACTAAATTCATACTAGAGATTCAATGTGAACCTCTATGAATACTCTTTGTTAAAATTGACTATATTTTCTTAATTCAAGTTTCGATTAATTCAATTTGTGATTATTTCTTCTTGTTAATGCATGGTTAGTGTTAGACTTGAAGTTAGGGTTTGATATGTTAAAGGTTGAGAAACGAGTGGGTTTCACCATTCTCAGCCAATATGCAATTGAATGAATGAATTTATCGTAGCAGGATATCGCACGTTATTTTGGGTTCTCTTGTTCTTGTGCTTAATGGATTCTCAATTATAGTTTACATGCAGGTTTTGCTAATGACTGCAATTGAGAATACTTGATTGTGTGATTTGTGGGTTTTAGGTTATAGTTTACATGCAGGTTTTGCTAATGACTTAACTAAGAACACTTGGTGTATGGTTGATGTATTTTTTGCTATAGTTTACATGCAGGTTTTGCTAATGACTGCAGTAGAGAGTACTTGATTTATTCCAGGGCCACATAGCACTAATTATACATAATTTAAGAACAAATGATTAACATTCTTTGTGAAAGTCAATTCGAAGCATTGAGTAAACGTAGTTGGGGAGCATTTATGACCTAGTCCTCTCACCTCTTGATCACATTCACATATTCTTGTTAACTGCTTTCTTAGTTTAATATAGTTTTAATCTCAAATCTCTTGGTTACTGTTAATTGCTTAGCTTTAATTAGAATTAGTTTTAGTCGATAATTCACTTTTCCTCGTGGGAACGATCCCTACTTGTCGTTGTACTTATCTCACGATTCGTACACTTGCGAGTTAGGTTTTTATAACACGATTTTACACATCAATATGTCTGCACATATCAGTTTTGTCACCGATTTGGTGGATCCAGAGCTTTGTTCTCGTTGGCTTCTTGATGGGATTATACAATTGTTTGTTCTAAGACTTTTGTGAAATTGTGAAATTGTTGATGAAAGATTAGTGGATCTAGACAAGAGAAAAAATGAGAACAAGAATAGAGGGTGCTGAATCTCCGATGTAGTGAAGAATCAAACACCAAGCGTGGAGATCTCAGTCTGTGTCAAAAACAGAAAATTTATTCTTGTTAAATTAAAATGATTCAGATGTTATCAGATTCAAATATTCAATCACTTCACTTTAAAAAAAAAATATATATATATATATATATACAGTAATACCACACATTCTACCCCACACGTGGCAATTGATGTGTCATTTGGGAGTGGACCAATATTAATTGGTGAATAACATCCGATTAGAAACATACATTCTATCACTTCACTTTAAAACATACAGCAACATCCACTGAGCTTTATTTATTTCCTAAAAGAAAAACAAAAACAAAAAAACAAACCATAGATATGAAACAGATGTAAAAGCAATTAGGAACAAGGATGAAACAAATAGAGATAAAAAGCATGATGATCATCTTTTACACGACACTTTTCCGGAGATTTTATGATTTTTTGAAGGTCAAACCAGATCCATTCAATTTATCTTCTATTAATTTCTCCAAACGATCTGACATAGAAGAGGTTACATAATTTTGCGAATCTCCGACCTTGCCTTTTCTAAAGTAGACACTATTTGCATGCCCAACTGGAAGTTTACCTGACTTGTTCACCTCCAAATTTTTCAAGTTATCAAAACTGCAAAACTTTGATATCTCTTCTATTACTCCTCGGCTCTCTTCATCGACAGAAAATGGACATCCTAAAAAATCAGCCAATCTCTTAACATGAAAGTTGATGTCCTCTTTTAGATCTTCATATTTTAAGAATAATATGCTGCCTGGTTGTTCTAAGCTGGCCTTCCAATACCCCAACACATGTTCCCAAAAAGGGCCATAACCTTGAACTCCTTGACAAGCCATTTCAAAAGTATTTTCCAGTGAAGTTGTTTCCTCCGAATGACGTGCGAGAATGAAATGCCAAAAGGAGACAAGTTGGTCCGAAGGGTTTCTACAAGTGTAAACAATGCGAGAATTACAAGTCACAGTGGAATGTGGTAGCAAAGCAAACGGGACATGGGTAGCCAAAATCCTTGGGTTAGAAAGTTCATCAATGGATGATTGATTTTTCATATAATCATTGTCAAGAAAAGGTACAAGCTCGTGTGGATTGCTAGCGAGCAAGGGACTTTCTGGTAATGCATAACGAGAACGATTCACAATGGTAAAAATGAGAGCTTTTAACCAAGTGGTACCTGATTTTGGGATAGAAGCCAATATAATGTCGGTGTCTCGAGCTTGAAAATGTTTTTGAAAGTAGATGACGCCATTCAAGAATATAGATGGAACCCAACACCCTTGATACAGATAATAAGAAACGTTATCCAACACTTTCTCTCGAGGAAGGCTTGACAGTCGTAGTTCTTCAATATTATCGTTGTTCGTCAACTCTTCTACTCCAGATCCAGAAGAAGAGTTTTGGGAGGCTATTTTTTTCTCCATATGCATGGATGTGTTTGAGAAAAACAAGTGATAACTTGAATGTTTATATAGAATTCACAATATGGCAGTATGGCACCAAGAATATCACCGGTTTCATTTTAGTGGCCTCCGATCCATGTCTACGTGCCTAATTTTAGTGGCCTCAAATTAAGAATTTATTTCGTAAGAGAATCCAATGCGTTTTTGTTTGTATTTTGTTTTAGTCAAGGGCGAAATGGGATAATTAATAGTTTTATATAATATACTATATATTAAAAAAAAAAAAAAAAAAAAGGTAGTGGGCTGTGGGCCCCTATATAAATGTCGTCACTCGTCTACTGCCTTTTAGAAAAAAAATCTATAAATTTTGTTTTAAAAAACGTGATTACTTGTCTACCGTATTTAAGTAGGTCTGTAGGTGTAGGTGAGTTTTAAATTAAAAAATATTATTCCAATTTTATGTATTCCACCTTCTTTAAGGAGAGAAAATATAAACTTTTTAGAATTTGGTTTCCCATACATCTATAAACTTACGTAATTTCATTCTTACTATTGCAATTAAATTTTTCATATTCTTCAATTCATCTATCAGAATAATTCTTTTTGTCATCTTCTTTTTCGATGTCCATCGGAGGTGAGAACAAACCTCCAATGAAGGTCGTTTCAACAACCTCCATCGGAGGTTGAAGAAGAAGATGATAAAAAATTTTAAAAAAAAAATCTAAATGGTTTCACATTA
The DNA here is from genome assembly GCA_954870605.1 of Acer campestre. Classification (NCBI taxonomy): domain Eukaryota; kingdom Viridiplantae; phylum Streptophyta; class Magnoliopsida; order Sapindales; family Sapindaceae; genus Acer; species Acer campestre. The sequence goes on from OX940801.1 coordinate 33,895,378, forward strand.
TTAAGTTGGTGATAGTTCTAAAAATACCTCTCCAAAGATTACTATAAATTTAGAGGACCCTAAATATTAATAATTATTTCAGAATTTATTTTTTTCTCTAAACCCCACGTTATTCAGCCTTAGAGCATCCCCAAAAGACTCTTCTATTTCTAATCTTCAAATGTCTATTTGCTTACCCATGTGGCAATTTGAGGAGTGAAAAAAGAAAAGCTCTTCCAAAAGACTCTTCAATTAGAAATAAGTTTATATTATTTTAATGAAAGTGCTCAAATTCCCCCCTCCCCACCAAAAAATCTAATTGCCCTAATAACTTTTCATGTTATTTATATGTTATTATTAAATATTCAATATTAGTCTTGTTTTAAAGATCTACATGAGACCTTTCTAATGGTATAATTTTTATGATGATATAATTTATAAATTAAAACTTATTATATATTAATTGAATTTAATTAAAAAGATAAAAGATATAAATGTTAAATATTAATGATGATGTGATATAAGAAATAATATAATAATAATTGAAGAGGGAGAAGTTGCTCTTCAATATTGAAGAGTGAGAAGCAAAATCTCATTTGAAGAATCTCATTTGAAGAGTCTGTTGGAGGCATATATGCTGACGTGGCTCGTTTAATTTTTTGATATATCTTATTTGAAGAGTCTTTTGGGGATGCTCTTAGATAAGGAGAAGTACTCAATACCAATTGTATTAAATATGCTGCTCTCAATACATTTAATACATTTACTCACAATAATGTGAAATGATGATATCAATGCTGCTCTCAATTCATTTACTCACAATCCACTCATGATGACATCAATGCTAGTAATTCTCCTTTACAACACTCTCATTGTCATATCTGTGAGATCTGGTACCTTCTAAAACAGGAGAGACATTGGCTGATATACCTTCTAAAAAAAATCCAATTTTGCTCGTAACAAAACCTCAAGAAAAAAAAAATTAGAAGAATTCATAATTTAAAATAGTTTATTGTATGAGCATTTTAGTAATAAAAAATCTTTCATTAAAACGGGTGTAAAAGAAACCTCTTCCGACAATGTTACAGAAAATTTTGTATTTAAATCCATTTCCTGAATTCTATAATAGAAAAATGGTGGACAGCTAAGGCGTGGTTTTTAAGATTCTTGTATTATTTGAATCGGGCATGGAAATGCTCTAACTTGTCATTATAAAATGATAAATGATATGAAAGTTGTTGCATTGCAAAAAATTAAAAATTAAAATAAAATAAAATAAGTTCCAGCTTGTGAGACATATCCAGGGGCGAATGATTGTGGGTGGGTGCCGCAGCCCCATCTACCTTTTTTTTTTATAAAAAAAAAAAAAAAAAAAAAAAAAAAAAAAAAAATTGAGTTTTTACTGAAATTTAAAATTTGGGAAATTATCATTCTCCTCCCTGTAGTTTGTCGTATTCTCCAGTCTCCTCCCTTTAGGTTCAAAATTCTCCAATTTCCCCCCTCCCATGTCTACTTCAAAATTCTTGTATTATTTATGGCTCCACTACCACTAGGTTTCGTTTTTTTTTTTCTTTATTTTCTTCAACTTCTCTCTAATATTTTTCTTTGTTCTATTATTGTTTTATGCATTATTTAATCTCTCTCTACTCCACTCTGGATATTTATTTTAAGAATATTGGGATCACATTTACAAGAACTCTCTCTCCATGCAAGGTAAAAAACTAAAAATGTTTATTATTTTTTATTTATTTATATATTATTTTATTATTTACTTATTTTTTTTTTTTTTTTTTGTTAAGGTTTCTTAATTACATTAAAATTGATTTAGTATTAGTTTGATTTAATCAAATTTGTATGTGACTTGTTTGTTGCTAGAATTATAGGACATATAGATACAATTATTCGTGCGTTAGCTTGTTGGAACATACTTATTTTACTATTTAGTGATTAAAATTATTTTTTCTTCACTTCATTTTATTTTATTGGAATATACATTTTGAGGGGTTAGATTTATTATATCTAGGGGTGGGCACGGTTCGGTTCGGTTCGGTTTTGGGCAAAACCGAATTGAACCGAAAATATTTTGGTTCACCCAAAATTGAACCGGTTTGAACCGAATAAGAAATGGTAACCGAACTGAACCGAATTGATTTTAATCGGTTCGGTTCGGTTCGGTTCATTTCGGTTTTGGGCCTAATGGGCCTTATTGGTTTGATGAGTTTAATTAGTCTTTTTTTATGTTTTTAAATTTGATGGGCTATTGGATTCTAATTTTAGGCCAAAGTTTGATAAATTTTAATAGCCCAAGCCCAAAAAAACCCAAAACAAACCTAGTTAATAATATTTAATTTATAATTCATTTAAAAAAAATCACAAATTGAATAGACAGTAAATTCAATTTTCGGCGGCTAAGAGAGAGAAGTAAAGAACATTAGAAAAGGTTAGAGTTTTTTTTTTTTTTTTTTTTTTTTTACTTATATAGGCGGTTTATTCGGTTCAAACCGGTTTTGAAAAACCAAAACCGGTTTAAACCGAAAACTTTTCGGTTTTTGATTTTTTAAACCGGTTTAAACCGAATTAATCCTTTGAACCGAACTGAACACCCTTTTTTCGGTTCGGTTCAGTTCAATTCGGTTCGGTTCCGAACTTTATGCCCACCCCTAATTATATCTCATGACTCGTTGTGTATTTACTTTTTATTAATAAAATATATCTTCCTATTAAGGTTGTTTAAAAAAATTTATGACTTGTATTTAGTTCAACCCTGCCGAATAGAAAATCCTGGATTCACCCCTGGATATATTGAGGTTTTTTTTTTCTCAATGGTTACACCATTTGTCGGTGGATTCAAATAATACAGATAGCTATCAAGTAGCTATCAAGTAATTAATGGCAATTGAAGTTATCAAAAAACAGAACCAAAAAATTTAAAATATGCTTATTAAGGGAAAAAATCATTTTTTTTTCCCTCTATATTATGACCTATTAGAAAATCTGCCCCTTTATTTTTCTTAATGGCAATTATGCTCCCTGAAATCAAACATATTCGTCATATTCCCCATTTCCGTTAGCTTTTCTGTTAAAACCTCTCGTTTACTGTTATCTTCAAAGAGTAATATGGTAACTTTAACTTAAAATCATTAATACACATTTATTAATGATTTTAAAAAAATTAAAAAAAAAACTGTAAATAATGAAAAACAAAAATAGAAAATACAACATTCAAACAACCAAGAAATCAATACCCAGATCTATCCAAAAATAATATTAAAAAAAACCTAGAAATTCCCCTTTCTTCAAACTTAAGCTCATAAATCTCTCTTTCTTCAACCATCATCATCAACAACACCAAACCCAAACCTAAAAATCACCACCAGCATCTTCAAATTCCCCCTTTCTTTCTCTCTATCAAATGGAGGTAAGTTCATTGCCATCATCATCAACAACACCAAACCCAAAAATCACCAAACCCTCTCATTTGATTTCCCAAAACCCCACAATCATCACAAAACTATAAATCACCAAACCCCGCCATCTCTCTCATTTGCAACCAATCTCTCTTACCTCCCTAATCTCCATCTTTCTCTTTGGTCGTCTCTTTCTAAAAAAAAACCCACCACCAGCCAGAAACAAACCCAACAAATCCAAGAAACAAACCCACCACCAGCCAGCAAATCTCAATCCACATAGAGAGAGGCTGGATCTTTATGTGATGTAGATGCGATATGCGAGATTGATATGAAGATGAGATACGATTGAGAAGGAGAGAGAAAAAATAAGAGACAGATGCATATGCAAGATAGGTTCAGGGTTTGGGGTTTTGGTTTCTGCGTTTGGTGAGAGGTGGTGGCTGTGGTTGATTTCGTTTTTGTGTTTTCAATTTAAGGTTCTCAATTGGGGGTTTTCAATTGGGCTTCAATGGTTTGATGACGGTAATGATTTGGTGTTGGAGATTGGAATTTGATGGTGGTGGTTTGGTGTTAGTGACTAGAATTTGATGATAGTTGTTTGGTGATGATAACAGTGGTTTGGTTTGATGGTGCCGGTGACTAAAGTTTTTTTTTTTTTTTTTTTAATATTTTTTTTAATTTCAATTATATTTATTTTATTCTTTATATATATATATATAATTCTTAATTTCTTAATATTAATTTTTATTTTAATAATAGGTTAAGTAATTTTTTTTTAATTTTTAATTTTTTGCTTTGTAAATTATCTTTTAATCTCCATGGAATGTAGAGATCCATTTAAGAAAATTATATATATATATTTCAGATTACTTTTTTTTTTCAAACCCATTTATTCACAATTATTAAAGGGCAAAAATGTCTTTAAATGTGAAAATTAACTTTTTTAATAAAAAAAAACTAACGGAACATGGGAATATGACGAATACGTTTTGTTTTAGGGGGAAGACTGGCCATTAAGGGAAATACAAGAGGCAGTGTTTCTAATAGGTCATAATATATGGGGGAAAATGATACTTTCCCGCTTATTAATTATTAACATATTTAATATTATGTTGTTGCTAAATTTTGAACCAATCGTAAACACATCAACTAATCAATATTATCATGATAAGATCGGGAAAATCTTGGTTGGGGCACTCTCACCACATTAGTCGTGAGACACCCCCACTCAAATGTCGTAGGCTCGCCGTATTGAAACATATTAGAAAAATTTAAAAATAAATGTTTAATTTGTTAATTTTTTTTCTTTCTTCTTCCTTTACTCGCCTACAGACTACACTTACATTATGAAGGACTCTCAAACTTCATTGCTTAATATAACCTAGAAAACGAAAAATAATAATAATAATAATAATAACATTCAACTTTTGTTTTTAGGAGTAGATTTCGGAGCTGAAATCCCTAGTTTGAGAGTTTTATTTCCTCTATGGTTTGAAGTTACTTGAAGTTGAATTTCATTAATAGAAAAAAAAAAAAAAAAAAACTCAAACAAATTGAGATTAAAAGACAAAAATTAATTGATCAATTGATTGGGTATTGTTTGGTTAGATAATGAATTAGAACCGATGGAAAAAAAGAAAGCAATGGTTGTTCTTCTGTTTTGAATCGAACACCACCACAATTTCTCTTCTAATGTCTACCAAAAACTTCAACGACCATAGCAAACGAAATCGTCGGCGGAAGCAGAGCAGAGCGCCAGAGCGCTATGAACTTTTATTTCTTGGTACAAAAAATTGGACAAAGGAATTCCTCAAGAAAGAGAAAAAATAATTATATAAATAATTAACGAGACAAGGTTGATCCGGTGATAAACCCCTCAAATCTCTCCCCAAAAAAAATGTATGAGTGTAAATGTATAATACTTCAAAAACAAATTAAATAAACAATTATTTTTAAAAATTTCCAATCTGTTGCCATGTAGCAACATTTGAGTGGGCGTCTTACGGGCTGACGTAGTGAGAGACTGAGAGCATCCCACCCAAGATTTTATTCATAAGATCATCATATATGTGATTGCTTATTCAAATGATGGAGCTGGTTCGTATACGGTATACCTACCATTTTGAATTATGGAGCTGGCTAGGATACCTACTATGAAAATGGTGGGTATCATGGCAATTAAATTAAGCTGCCAACTGACTGTGGGGCCTCTGGGACAACCAGTTAAAACCGGTTTCTCCCCAAAACGTCAATAACAAATTTTAATTTTAATTTTTTAAAAAAAATAGAAAATTAGTTTTATTTTATATATTATTATTATATTAAATTACATTTTATTATCATATATTAATTGGATAATAAAGCTATATTAAATATAGAAAGATGGAAGACTATTATATTAAAGTTAATAAATAATGAAATTATATTAAAATGTAGAATTATAAATATTTGTGGAATAATATTAATAAATAATATTATTACATTTGTAATCTGCAAATTTGAAGATATAATTAACATGATATTAATATGGAATAAAATTATTCATTTGAAACAACTTCACTGTTGATGAAAACCACTTTAAACGTTCTAACTAACGTTATAGTTGTTTCCGGTAACCACCTAACAAAACCATATATTTATTTTCAACAAAGCAAAACAAACCATTAAATATAAAACAGATATCAAAATAAGATACTGGGATGAAATCAAACAAAATATAAAACATGATCAGCTTTTCACTACAATCTTCAAGAGATTCTATGACCTTTGGAACGTCAGACCAGATCCACTCAATTTATCTTCTATTAATTTCTTCAAATGAAGTGACATCGAAGAAGTTAAATAATTACCCGAATCTCCCACCTTGCCTTTTCTAAAATAGACACTATTGGCTCTGAAATTGACACTATTTGCATTATCAAATGGAAGTTTACCTGACTTGTTCACCTTCATATTTTTCAAGTTATCAAAACTACACAACTTTGATATCTCTTCTATTACTCCTCGTCTCTCTTCATCCACAGAAAATGGACATCCTAAAAAACCAGCCAATCTCTTAATATGAAAGTTGACGTCCTCTTTTAAATCTTCGTATTTTAAGAATAATATCTTGTCGGGTTGTTCTAAGCTGGCCTTCCAATACCCCAACACATGTTCCCAAAAAGGGCCATAACCTTGAACTCCTTGACAAGCCATTTCAAAATATTTTTCTAGTGAAGTTGTTTCCTCCGGTTGAAGTGCGTGAATGAAATGCCAACAGGAGACAAGTTGGTCCAAAGGGTTTCTACAAGTGTAAACAATACGAGAATTACAAGTCACAGTGGAATGTGGTAGCAAAGCAAACGGGAGATGGGTGGCCAAAATCCTTGGGCTTGAAAGGTCATCAATGCATGATTGATTTTTCATATAATCGTTGTCAAGAAAAGGTACAAGCTCGTGTGGATTGCTAGCGAGCAAGGGACTTTCTGGTAATGCATAACGAGAACGATTCACAATGGTAAAAATAAGAGCTTTTAGCCAAGTGGTACCTGATTTTGGGATAGAAGCCAGTATAATGTCGGTGTCTCGAGCTTGAAAATGTTTTTGAAAGTAGATGACGCTATTCAAGAATATAGATGGAACCCAGCACCCTTGATATAGATAAAAAGAAATGCTATCCCACAGTTTCTCCAGAGGAAGGCTTGACAGTCGTAGTTCTTCAATATTATCATTGTTTGTCAACTCTTCTACTCCAGATCCAGAAGAAGAGTTTTGAAAGGCTATTTTTTTCTCGATATGCATGGATGTGTTTGAGAAAAACAAGTGATGGTAGAAATAGTAAAAACCTAATGATAACTTGAATGTTTATATAGAATTCACAATATGGCACCAAGAATATCACCGGTTTCATTTTAGTGGCCTACGATCCATGTCTACGTGCCTAAGAATTTATTCCTTTTGAGGGGTAGACAGCTCAAATTAAGAATTTATTTCGTAAGAGAATCCAATGCGTTTTTGTTTGTATTTTGTTTACTTATAGTATTATATTATTAGTAAACAAAATATTAAGTAATTCAGTTAATAAGGCTTTTGTTGCATAATTTGATGAGATCTAATCACACTTGTATTAGGATTCAAGCAAGAATTCATTTTATGGAAGTTTATCCAGGGTGGCTCTGTTGTAATCCAAAATAGTTCTCACCACACTCATTTAATTTACTCTCTACACCCATCATATTTTAAAAATTAATCATTTTTCAACTAAAAATTAGTCATTTGTTCCTCACTTCCTATAAATACCAAAACTGATTACCATAAATATTAGAGAGAATAAGGGGAAATAGCACCAAATGGGGTTGATTTTGTGGGAATAACACCAAGTTAATAATTCTTGAAAAAATATCACCAAACTATGTGGTATTAGATCTAGAAATAAGTCTCGGGTATCCTACTCGAGACTTATTGCTTTGCAAATAAGTATGAAGTAAGTTACGCGAGACTTATTTCCAGAATTTTTCTTAATTTATTTATTATTATTTTTTTTTTTTTTTGTCATCTTCTTTTTCGACCTCTATCGGAGGTGAGAATAGACATCCAATGAAGGTTGTTTCGACGACCTCCGGTGGAGGTTGAAGAAGAAGATGACAAAAAATTAAAAAAATCTTGACGGTTTCACATTATTAAATTGGTGATAGTTCTAAAAATACCTCTCCAAAGAGTGTTTTTATAAATTTAGAGGACGTAACCTAAACGTTAATAATCATTTCAGAATTTATTTTTTCTCTAAACCCCACGTTATTCAGCCTTAGATAAGGAGAAGTACGTCTACCAATTGTATTAAATATGCTGCTCTCAATACATTTACTCACAATCCACTCATGATGATATCAATGCTAGTAATTCTCCTTTACAACACTCTCATTGTCATATCTGTGAGAACAATCATTCTGGTACCCTTCCGAAAGAGGAGAGACATTGGCTGATATACCTTCTAAAAAAAATCCAATTTTGTTCGTAACAAAACCTCAGAAAAAATAAAATAAAAATTAGAAGAATACATAATTTTAAATAGTTTGTTGTATGAGCATTTTAGTAATAAAAAATCTTTCATTAAAACGGGTTGTAAAAGAATCCTCTTCCTATAAACAACGTTAAAGAAAATTTTGTATTTAAATCCATTCCCTGAATTCTTAAATAGAAAAATGGTGGACAGCTAAGACGTGGTATTTAAGATTCTTTTTTTATTTGAATTTGGCATGGAAATGCTCTAACTTGTCATTATAAAATGATAAATGATATGAAAGTGGTTGCAATGCAAAAATTTAAAAATAAAAATAAAATAAAATAAGTTCCAACTTGTGAAATATATCGAGGTTTTTTTCTCGGTGGTTACACCATTCGTCGGTGGATTCAAATAAGGACAATGTTTAGGTACTGACTGTTTGGGTACTGATTAGTTAGTATCGAAGATACTGACCCTATCAATGAGGTGTTGACACGTGGTCTATTTTGGAAGAATGTAAGAAGATATATATAAAAAATGAAAAAAAAAATGTCACGTACCAACACTTCATTGGTGGGTTAGTATCTTGGGTTCTGAGCAATCAATACCCAAGCATTATCCTTCAAATAATATAGACAGCTATCAAGTAATTAATGGCAACTAAAGTTATCAAAAAAATGAACCAAAAAATATAAAATATGCTTCCTAAGGGAAAGCATCTATTAGAAAATCTACCCCTATATTATGACCTATTAGAAAATTTGTCCCTATATTTTTCTTAATGGATGTTATGCTCCCAAAAACCAAACGTATTCACCATATTCCCCATTTCCGTTAGCTTTTCCGTTAAAACCTCTCGTTTATTGTTATCTTCAGAGAGTAATATGGTATGAAAAAAGAATGGACGCGTGGGGTTGAGTCTTTTGTACGCGTTAGGTGCGATTTCTGGTGTTCACCTCTTCATCTATTCGTTGCTCCTCTTTTCTTCTTCTTCTTGATTTCTAATGTGTTTCTTCTTCGTCTGTGTATGGAGAAGGCATCGGAAACGTTCGTCTTCTCAGCCCAACAACCCTCTAATGATGTAATTCCTGATTTGAGTAACCAAGTTGACATTAGTGGCTCGGCTAAACGGGCTAGGGCAAAGTCAATTCCTTGTGGGCACATTGATGTTGGTGTCGATAACATGAGTAAAGAAGGTATGGGTAGTTTTAAAACCAAATTGATGAATATGTCTAACCCTTGTTCTTGGTCGGGTCTGGGCACCACCAAAGAAAAACTCAAAATTGATCAGGAGGATATCCTGATATCTGAAGGACCGAATGGTCTGAGGATAAATTTCTCTGCCAAATTGAAGGACCAACTACAAAAACCATGGTCTAATGCTTTGATCCTAAAAAATATGGGGCGCACCGCGCACCCATACTCTGAATTTCATGATTTCGAAACTAACCAAAAAGTGGTCGCTTATTGGGCAATGGCAGTTAACAAACCTTGGCGAGGGATATTTCATGGCTCGTTTCCAAATGAAGGATGATCTTGATTATGTTCTTACAAGCGGTCCCTGGGTTATTGCTAACCAATATCTTGCGGTGCAGCGGTGGAAACCGAATTTTGTCCCTAGTGAAGATTAGTCCAAAGTATGCCTATTTGGGTTAGACTATCTAAAATTCCTTTGGAATGGCTGGATTCAGAGTTGTTATGGAGTATTGGAGGAATGTTAGGGAAGATGTGTAAAGTGGATCCAATCACAGTGAACCAAGCTCATGGTAGGTTTGCTCGCATCTGCGTTGAAATAGACATCTCTAAACCTTTCGTTGGTGCTCTCCACATTGAGGATAGGATCATGAAAGTGGAATATGAAAGTCTGAGGTTGGTTTGCTTCAAATGCGGGAGATTTGGTCACAGCAGAGAGTCTTGCAGATAGGGGATTATTGAGTTGATTGATGTTGAGGGTGTTTGTGCTGGGAATAAGGAAGTGACTGTGGAGAGGGATTCTTCTCCTTATGGACCATGGTTGTTGGTTTCCTATGGTAAGTGGGGTAATTTGAATTTTAAAGGGAAGAATGGCAGATTTTGGATTGGTAATGTTGGGACAGCTGATATAAGCGGTGTTGGGAAATCCTGGGGAAATGGTAGTGTGTAGAAAACAAGTGGTGCTTATACTGAGGTTAATTTAGATAAGAATAACCAAGTGAGGAATGGTTTTAAGAATAACTTCGTCCATATACGGAGTAATAAGAGTTCTAGTAAAGGAAGTGGATCCAGGTTTGATGTTCTTAGTGAAGAAGATTCTAGCATGATGATTGAGGAAAAGCAGCTTGAGGTTATTAAGGCTAGAAGTAGTAATATCATTCATAAAGGCAAATCTATTCTCACCGAAATTACCAATTGTCCAGGTAAGCAAAGGGAGAGATTTAATAGCAGTTCTTCCCAGATCAGTTAGAAGAATCGCAAAAAGGGTGGTGTGTTGTCTACAACCAGTAGACATTTGGCTAGTATGGATAGTTCTCGTGAGTTTTTGCTAATGTTAGTAAAGTCTCGGGTAATTTACCCTCTAAGACAGTCGTTGATGATGAGGATATTGATAGTGCTAGTGTGCTGAGATGTCTTCACGAAGAAGTTGTTGAGTTTGTTCTTCAGCATGTTGATCCAATGGAAACTGTTGATGGCCAGGTTTAGAAGGAATTAACCATTCATGTGTCTTGTTTGGACAAAAGTTTTGATATGGTAACCTCTAATCTCGAAAAGGCTTTGGCGGTGATCTCCGAGTAACAGAGTTTCCTTTTACCTCTTCTCAATGATTCGTGTCTGGATGTAAGGAGGGCTGGCAAAAAAGGGTTTTCTAGGTGCATTAAGGACTTCGATCTTAGGCACTGGTTTGAAATTTTGGCGATCTTAAAGCCTATAATTAGTGGCACTAAGGCGAGGAATGTTATCAATAAATTGGGTTTCTCTAGTAGTTTTATTGTTGATACTGAGGGATTTTCAGGAGGCATCTGACTTCTTTGGGATGGAAATAAAATTAAGCTCCATGTGGTTGCTAATACTAGACATAGTGTTACTGCCTTGGTTAACAATAATAGAACTTTGTGGGTTTTCACGGTTGTGCATGCCAATCCTTGTCCTATTACCAAAAGATTTATTTGGAAGTACATTGATTCTATTAGAAATTATTTTAATATCCCTTGGCTTATTACGGGTGATTTCAATGAAATCACTGATAGTAATGAGAAGAGAGGAGGAAGATTCAAGCATTCCAATAGTGATTTTGCCGATTGGATTGATAGAAACGAGTTGGTTGATATGGGGTTTATTGGTCCAAAGTTCACCTGGATGACCAAAAGGGGAATTGGAGAGGAAATCTGGGAGAGGCTTGATAGAGCTCTCTGTTCGACGGATTGGAGGATTCACAATGCGAAAGGGTTTGTAAAGCATCTGCCTAGGATATTGTTTGATCATTGCCTTATTCTCATCCAACTCCATAATAGACATATTCTGAGTAATAATAATAAAGCTTTCAAGTTTGAAGCAATGTGGCTGAAACATAAGGATTACGATGATTTGGTGTTAAGGAGTTGGCTGTCTTCTGACTCTTCGGTTGCTAAGAAAATTCTCATGTTCACTGATACTCTTCATAACTGGAATAAGAATATTTTTCGGAACATTTTTCGTAAGAAGAGAAGAATTTTTGCTAGAATTCAAGGCATCCAAAAATTCATCATTGTGAGGTATTCCCAGTACCTTTCCACTCTTAAGGAGTCCCTTAGTAAAGATTATCAGGAGATTCTTGAGTAGGAAGAAGTTTTCCGGCAGCAAAAGTCCAGAAATTGTTGGCTCAAAGATGGGGATAGAAATACAATTTTTTTTTTCACCTATCCATTTTTATCAGGCGTTGAAGAAATAAGATTGAGGGCTTTAATGTGGAGAATGGTAACTAGATTGAAGATATTGGGGAGATGAAAAATGAAGCAGTTAAATATTTCCTTAATCTTTTTGAATTGAAGCATAGCCTTGGTGAGTATTATCAATTACCTTTGTTCTTCCCCATATTGTCTAAGAGGGATATTTCTCTTTTATCTTCTCCTATTTGTGAAAAGGATATCAAGATGAGTTTGTTCAATATTGGCGCGATCAAAGCCCCTGGCCCAGACAGTCTTCCTGCCATCTTTTTCCAAAGCTTTTGGAATAATTGCAAAGCTGATTTATGTAAGTTGGTTTCGGGTTGCTTTACTACGGGGTGTGTTCCTAGAGATATAAATAATACCATTATTTCTCTAATCCCTATAATCCCCAATCCCACTAATATGATGCATTTTAGACCCATTAGCTTGTGTAATACGTCTTATAAGGTTTTGAGCAAAGTTCTGGTGCAAAGACTTAGAGTGTTATTGCCTGATCTTGTTAGTCCGAACCAGGTTGCTTTTGTGCTAGGTAGGCAAATCCAAGACATCATTATCATTGCTCAAGAAGTTCTTCACAAGTTCAAAATTATGAAGGGTAAGGTGGGTTACATGGCCTGGAAAATTGATCTCGCAAAGGCTTATGATAAGCTGCAATGGGGTTTTATTAAGCAAGTTTTGGAGGAAATTGGCATTGTTAGGAAATTAAATGAGTTGATGATGAGTTGTGTCACGAATGTGAGCTATAAAGTGGTTGTGAATGGTGAGCTGACTGAGAGCTTCACTCCTAAGTGTGGTATTAGACAGGGTGACCCCTTGTCCCCCTACATCTTTGTTTTATGTATGGAGAAACTCTCACATATTATCCAACAAAAACTCTTTGAGAAGACTTGGAGTCCAATTAAGATATCCAAAGGAGGTGCTGACATATCCCACTTATTCTTTGTTGATGATCTTATTCTCTTTGGAAAGGCTCATCATCAACAAGTGCAAATTATGAGAGAGTGTATTGATGAGGTCGTTTGTGTACTCAACAAAATAGTAATAATATAGATTTTGGTTGATTCTTGAAAACTCTTTTAAGCCACTTAATCCTTTTAAAATGTGATTTGATGGCAAAATAGTGAGCAAGTTCGTTCCACAGGGAATGGAGTGTTAATTAGATAAATTGACTAATCTTTGAACAATAAAGTAAATCATAGTGTTTGATAGATGTGTGGTTTCTAAAACCACCAATGCTAACTACTCAAATGAAAATACACAAAATATGTTATGAAAAATAGAATACTCAACACCTTGATAAGAATTGTGATAAAATCAATTAATGAGATAGCTAGGGAATAGATCGATTAACAATTGAATGTGGGTAAGCTAATTAGCTACATTAATGTACCAATCTCATTATGTTAACCACTTAGAGGCTTAGATTAGTGGGGTTGATATACCCACCACTAATCTATCCTATCCAATGGGTTCTTAATCACACAAGGATTGTCAATCCACATATGAATATATAACAAATTACTCCACTCAAGATAGCAATCAACAAGTGATATACAAGTCAATTATAATGAATGGAATCTAATTAATTTGAATGAATAGAACACATAAGAGATTCATTACAAGCTAAGCTAAACCCACAACCAATTGATCCTCAAATCTATCCCCTAGATTAGGGGTTTAGTTAACATATTTGCAATAAATGAAAATAAGTAAATAGTAAGGAAATAACCCTTGGGTCACCTTTTTTAAGCTTGATCCTTCTTCTCCTCTATGCTCCTAGATGCAAGGAATGGAAGTAGAGGATATGTCTTGGAATGTGGGTGTTTTGGTGGGAAGTGACTAAGGATTTTGGTGGAGAAATGGTGGGATGAGGAATGATGTAGTGAAGTAATCAAGGTTTTGTGTTGAGGGTTGGATGGATTAGATGAGTTCAAGGAGAGAAATGGAGGATGAGGAATGGTGTGCCATGGATGATAGAGCTAGATCTCATATGTGTTCTCTGTATTTTTCTCTGATCTTCAATGCCTTTGAAGATGGAGGGACGTTCTATATATATGCACTCTTGGACATGTAATGATAACTACTTGATTCGCTGAGGTGGCGCCTTGTTCGCTGTTTGGTTGCTATGGCGACCCTGTTGCATAAAACGGTTAGATGAGAAGGTCGCCACGAAAACCATCTTTCTCACCATTTAGCAAGTGGTGACCATGAGCAATTTGTGTAGAGGTCGCCACTTGCATCTCTAGGTCGCCATGGCGACCATAAGTGGCGACCCTGCAATTGAAAGGAGGTCGCCACTTGCAACATGGCGACCCCAAGTGGCGACCATGCTTTGACTGAACTAGGTCGCCATTTGTAAGGGAGGTCGCCATGGCGACCCCACCTGGTTCATTTGGGGACTTTCTGTCGCCATGGCGACCAAGTGGCGCCCAAATGGCGACCTTCTGATGTCTTTAGAGAATCCTCTGTCGCCATGACGCCCATGTAGTGACCTCTCATGTCCAAGTGGCGAAAATGCCCTGTTTCTTCCTATTTGTGAGACATTTTCGCACAAGTCCTCCACTTTCATCTCAATTGCTTCTGAAACCTAATAAAACCTGAAACACTCAATTTAACAACATTAAACACGGGGAAATGCCCGAGAATCAAGCTAAAAGAATTGGAAATGAGGGTCAAAATCATACCAATTTTGGCTTGATCATGTATTGAGAATTTATGTGATATATCGGGTCAACAAATGAGCTTCCCTAAGTCTAGTGTTTACTGCTCTAGTAACATTAGTGGTGGCAATGCTAAAGCTCTAGCCGATTAGTTCTCCCATTACAAAGAATCTTGGTTCTTATCTTGGAGTTCCACTTATTCACAGTCGTATTATGAGTAATACGTATAAAGAGATCCTTGAGAAGACTCAGATGAGGCTGACAACCTAGAAGAGTGCCACACTTTCTTTTGCTGGTAGATGCGCCCTTATTAAAGTTGTCACTTCCGCCATACATGTGTATGCTATGCAATCCATCAAGCTTCCCTCAGAAATCTCTAAACAACCTGATAAAATAAATAGGGACTTTTTATGGGGTAGTACTTCTGAGAAAAGGAAAATTCATCTTGTCAATTGGGACACTGTGTGTCAGCCGAATTATCTGAGTGGGCTTGGTCTCAAAAAAACGAAATTTATGAACCAAGCTTTGCTTGCTAAAGCTGGTTGGCGCTTGCCTCTAAAGGATTCAGGTTTATGGGGTAAACTTCTCAAAGATAAGTATGTAAAATATGGTAATATGAGTGATTTGGATAATTTAACTTCTAGGAATTGCTCAAGCACGTGGAGAGGTGTTCTCCTAAAGGCTAATCTCCTTCTTAATGGTATGAAATAGAGAGTTGGTAATGGAAAAAGAATTAATTTTTGGTATGATGATTGGGTTCCTAATTTTGGTAAGCTCCATAGACATTCTTCTTCCCTTATTTCGAATGCTATGGACCATGAGAAGATGTGTGATTATTTGGTTGACAGCTCTTGGGATGTACAGAAACTCTCGACTGTGCTTCCTTGGCAAGTGGTTTCTTGTATTATCAGTATCCATGTTGACAGTAATTTGGACAGTGAGGATACTGTTGTGTGGGGATTATCTAAGAATGGTGAGTTTTCAGTGAAAAGTGACTATGATGGCTTATTTAATGATGTTGATCATGTTAATTGGAAATGGAATTTTATTTGGAATCTTAAACTTCCTCCTAGAGTTCTATATTTTATTTGGACTCTCCTACATGAGAAGCTCTTGACTAATTACCAACGTGCTACCAGGGGAATCACTACTAATGTTACTTGTATAAGATGCAATGTGAGTGATGAGGATGCAGATCATGTCTTTAGAGGTTGTGCTGGGTCTATTCGTATCAGGGAGTATATCAGCAAAGGAAGCACAAATTCTGGTGATTTTCATGTTGCTTGGGATGAGTGGTTGTATAGCAATCTCAAGTGCAATACTCTGGTGTTGGAAAGATGTCCAAATTATCTCCTTTTTAGTGTGACCCTCTGGTTTTTATGGAAGTGGAGATGTAATAATGTCTTCACCCCTAATTTTAATCCTCTGTCCTGCCCTGGTCATCTCATTTGGAAGTATGTGGAGGATTGGTTGAAGGCTAATGTTGCAATTGATATTGTTGCTGCTAAGAAGAGTTGTCGCATCTCGTGGTGTCCGCCTGCTTTTGAGTGGGTTAAACTCAATGTTTATGGTAGTATGATTTCTGAGACGAGTGCCATTGCTACGGGTGGTGTGGTTAGGGATCACTTGAAGACGTGGGTGATTAGTTTTGCATTGAATAAAGGCTCGGGTAGCGTTCTCGAAGCAAAGTTGTGGGGTATTTTGGAGGGCCTGAAATTGGTTTGGCAACATGGGTTTAGAAAGGTAATTGTTGAAACTGATTCGAAATCGGCTGTGGACATTCTTTTTAAGGCTTCTCCACCTTGTCACCCACTTTTTAGCATCATTTAGGCTTGCAAGTCTCTTATGGATAAAGATTGGAGTTGCCACATTCAGCATGCTTTAAGGGAAAGTAACAGAGTGGCGGATAGGATGGCATTTCTTGGGTATTCGCTTGGTTTGGGTATTACTATTTTTAATTCTCCCCCTCCTCTAGCTTCTGAGAGCCTGAAGGATGACTTTAATAGTGTTACTTTTGCTAGATTGTGTTCTAGCTCTTAGTTTTCTTTTTGTTTTTGTTATAGGTTGTTAGCCCCCCTTTGCACCAAAAAAAAAAAAAAGAGTAATATGGCAACTTTAACTTAAAATCATTAATACACATTTATTAATGATTTAAAAAAATTGAAAAGAAAAAAAAGGTAAATAATGAAAAACAAAAAATGAAAATAAAACATTCAAACAACCAAGAAATCAATACCCAGATCTATTCAAAAATAATAATAATAATAAAACCTAGAAATCCCCCTTTCTTCAAACTCAAACCCATAAATCTCTCTTTCTTCAACCATCATCATCAACAACACCAAACCCAAACCTAAACCTAGAAATCACCATCAGCATCTTCAAATTCCCCCTTTCTTTCTCTCGATCAAATGGAGGTAAGTTCATCGCCATCATCATCAACAACACCAAACCCTCTCATATGATTTCCCAAAACTCCACAATCATCACAAAACTATAAATCACCAAACCCCACCATCTCTCTCATTTGCAACCAATCTCTCTTACCTCTCTAATCTCCATCTTTCTCTATAAAAAAAAACCCCACCACCAACTAGAAACAAACCCAACAAATCCAAGAAACAAACCCACCACTAGCCACCAAATCTCAATCCACATAAAGGGAGGTTGGATCTTTATGTGATGCAAATGCGATGAGTTGTAATGAAGATGCGAGATCGATATGAAGATGAGATACGATCGAGAAGGAGAGAGGAAAAAGAAGAGACAAATGTAGATGTGGTGAGATGCAAGATGGGTTCAGGCTTTGGGGCTTTGGTTTCTACGTTTGGTGAGAAGTGGTGGCTGTGGTTGATTTCGATTTTGGGTTTTCAATTTAATGTTCTCGATTGGGGGGTGGGGGTTTCAATTGGGCTTCAGTGATTTGAGGACGGTAATGGTTTGGTGTTGGAGATTGGATTGGGTGTATGAGACTAGAATTTGATGGTGGTGGTTTGGTGTTTGTGACTGGAATTTGATGTTAATGGTGGTTTGGTTTGATGGTACCGGTGATTGAAGTTTTTTTTTTTTTTTTTTTTTTTTTTTTAATATCATTTTAGTTTTATTTTTTTAATTTCAATTATATTTATTTTATTCTTTTTATATATATATAATTCTTAATTTCTTAATATTAATTTTTATTTTAATAATAGGTTAAATATATATTTTTTTCTTTGTAAATTATCTTTTAATCTCCACCATCCATCTCAAAGATGGATGGTAGAGATCCATTTAAGAAAATTATATATATTTTTTTTCTGATTACTTTTTTTTTTTTCAAACCCATTTATTCAAAATTATTAAAGGGCAAAAATGTCTTTAAACGTGAAAATTAACTTTTTTTAATGAAAAAACTAACAAAACATGGTAATATGGCGAATGGTCGAATACGTTTTGTTTTAGGAGGGAGACCGGCCATTAAGGGAAATACAAGAGGCAGTGTTTCTAATAGGTCGTAATATATGGGGGAAAATGATACTTTCCCGCTTATTAATTATTAACATATTTAATATTATGTTGTTGCTAAATTTTGAACCGATTGTAAACACATCAACTAATCAATATTATCGTGATAAGATTGGGAAAATCTTGGTTGGGACGCTTTCACCATGTTAGCCGTGAGACACCCCCACTCAAATGTCGCCGACTCGCCGCATTGAAACATACTGGTAAAATTTAAAAATAAATGTTTAATTTGTTAATTTTTTTCTTTCTTCTTCCTTTACTCGCCTACAGACTACACTTACATTACCAAGGATTCTCAAACTTCATTGATTAACATAACCCAGAAAACGAAAATAATAATAATAATAATAATAATAATAATAAGATGCGACTTTTGTTTTTAGGGGTAGATTTCGGAGCTGAAATCCCTAGTTTGAGAGTTTTATTTCCTCTATGGTTTGAAGTTACTTGAAGTTGAATTTCATTAATAGAAAGAAAAAAGAACTCGAAGAAGTTGAGATTAAAAGACAAAAATTAATTGATCAATTGATTGGGTATTGGTAGGTTAGATAATCAATTATAACTAATGGAAAAAAGAAAGCAATGGCTGTTCTTCCGTTTTGAATTGAACACCACCACAATTTCTCTTCTAATGTCTGCCAAAAACTTCAATAACTATAGCAAACGGAATCGTCGGCGGAAGCAGCAGAGCGGCTGTGAACTTTTATTTCTTGGTACAAAAAATTGGATGAAGGAATTCCTTAAGAAAGAGAAAAAATAATTATATAAATAATTAACGAAACGAGGTTGATCTGGTGGTAAACCCATCACACCCCACCCAAAAAAACGTATGAGTGTATAATAATTCAAAAACAAATTAAATAAACAATTATTTTTAAAATTTTCCAATCTGTTGCCATGTGGCAACATTTGAGTGGGCATCTTATGGGCTGACGTAGTGAGAGAGTCCCACCCAAGATTTTCTTGATAAGATCATATATGTGTTTGCTATATTCAAATAATGGAGCTGGTTCGTATACCTATCATGGCAATTAAATTAAGCTCATGGCAATTTTATTTTTGAATAATGGAGTTGGCTATTATGGCAATTAAATTAAGCTGCCAACTGACAGAGTGGCGTGTGGGGCCTTTGGGACAACCGGTTAAAACCGGTTTCTCCCCAAAACATCAATAACGAATTTTTATTTCTATTTAAAAAAAATAGAAAATTAGTTTTATTTTATATATTATTAATATATTAAATTACATTTTATTATTATATATTAATTGAATAATAAAGCTATATTAAATATAGAAAGATGGAAAGCTATTATATTAAAGTTATTAAATAATGAAATTATATTAAAATGTAGAATTGTAAATATTTGTGGAATAATATTATTACATTTGTAATTTGCAAATTTGAAAATATAATTAAACTGATATTAACATGCAATAAAACTAATCGTTTGAAACAACTTCAACATTGATGAAAACCACTTTAACGTTCTAACCAACGTTGTAGTTGTTTCCGGGAACCACTCAACAAAGGAAACAACTTTTTTATTATGAAAATCACTTTAATGTTGAAGTGAACGTTAAAGTATTTCCCGAGAACAACCTCAACGTTGATGGAAACCACTTTAACATAATAAATTGTAATAATATAAACTAATCTATTCCTCTCCTTCTTCTGTTTTTTTTTTAAAAAAAAGTTTCTATTTTTTCTATAATATATATAGACAATCTATAGAACATCGATATACCCATACACTGTGTAGAAAATATTACGATCGAAGGTTGAATCACACTTTTTCAAATTACGATCACAATATTTCCTATACAGTGTATGGGTACACCGGTGTTCTATAGCCTGAGCCATATATATATATATATATATGCATTGAAGATAAATAAAAACAATCCCTAATTCCCTATAATGTTTTATTAGTGTGAAAATTGTCAAAAATGACCACATATATTATGGAAAATTCATTTTTAACCACAAACGAAATTTTAATTATTTATAACCATTTTTTTGAGAAATTATAGGAAAACCCTCATATAAAAAGGGTCCCCAAACACTTTATCTCTCTCTCTCTCCATCCCACAGCCCATCGTCGGAGTCTTCGCCAATCGCTGGAGTGGTCGCCGAACTATCCGGGCTGAGCCGGACGTGCGACGACAGGCGGTGGGGTCTGCAATTGGTGCGATGAAGCCGTTGGGCTGGTTTGTGTGACGACAGGTGGTGGGTTTGTGCGCCGCCGCTGGTTCGTGCGACGACCAGGCGATGTCCAACGGCTTCGTGCGGCTACGACGACCGACGTCCGGCGATGGGGTCTGCAATTGTTCAAAAAACCCTAATCCTAATTTCAATTAAGGAAGAAGAAGGAAAAAAAAAAAAAAAAAAACCTAATCCTAATTTCAATTTAGTCCAAATTTCAAGTTTGAATATTTTCATTTAGGCATGATTTTAAGTTTGGATATTTCCATTTAGGCATGATTTCAAGTTCGGATATCTCAATTTAGTCATGATTTCAAGTTTGCTTTGAGGTTTAAAAAATACTATTTTCAGGGGTACTCTAGTAATTGATGGATATTCACTGATTTTTTTTTAAAAAAAAGTGGTTATTAACAATTAAAATTTCAAAAGTGGTTACTAACAAAAGTTTAATGTTTCAAGTGGTTATTTTTGGTTTTCTCTCTTTATTAGTAGTATTTAATTGTTGCATTCAAAATTAGATTTGTGTGTAAGCCGTATAATATAAATCATATGTTCAATAAAGGCTCATTTCGCAACACTTAGGTGCTAACATGCCCACACCCCCAAACCTAAACTCAATATTGCCCCTAATGTTTTAATAATAAAATCATGGGCCTGAGTTCAAAGGTTTGGTTGCTTGGCCAACAAACACCTTTTTGATAAACATCCTAAATATTCCACTAGCATATATATACAACCCTATAAATCCACCACTAAACACAAACAAATATTCACAACATCCTATAATCACAACACAATCACACTCTTA
Source organism: Acer campestre (assembly GCA_954870605.1). NCBI lineage: Eukaryota > Viridiplantae > Streptophyta > Magnoliopsida > Sapindales > Sapindaceae > Acer > Acer campestre. The sequence goes on from OX940801.1 coordinate 33,916,825, forward strand.
AACTAAACAATATCTAATGAAAAGCTTAAATATTTAAATAACTATATGCAAAGATAGAATGTACCTAGGTGGGTTGCCTCCCACCAAGCACTGTAGTTAACGTCTCCGCAAGACACATGGGAGTTCTATGGCTCCGTAAGTTCAATTTGCTCAAGCACTCTTGCTTCTTCAATCCCTTGCAAGTATGGCTTAACTCGATGTCCGTTAACCTTGAAAGTATCCCCATTACTTAAATCTTATAACACAAATGCTTCATAGGGGAAAACTTTCTTGATTCGATATGGTCCGAACCATCTTGATTTTAACTTTCCGGGAAACATTCTCAGCTGTGAGTTAAAAAGGAGGGTCAACATTCCCGATTGTAAATCTTTTCGAATGATCATCTTGTCATGTACCCTCTTTGACCTTTCCTTGTAAAGCTTTGCATTCTCATAAGCTTCATCTCGAAGTTCCTCAAGTTTATTGAGTTGTAATTTCCTTTGCTCTTTCGCTTGATCAAGGTCAAAATTTAGCAATCGAATTGCCCAATATGCATGGTGCTCTAATTTCATCAGAATATGACATGCTTTCCCAAAAATCAACCGGTATTATGTCATGCCGATTTGAATCTTGAAAACCGTCCTATATGCCCATAACGCATCATTCAATTTTGATGACCAATCCCACCAATTTGGCTTAACTATCTTCTCTAGGATTTGCTTTATGTGCCGGTTGCTCACTTATACTTGGCCCAAGGTTTAAGGATGATAAGGAGTTGCCACGTTGTGCCTCACATTGTACTTTTTCAACAATATGGCAAATATTCTATTACAAAAGTGGCTACCTCCATCATTGATGATGCGCCGAGGGGTTCCATATCTTGTAAATACAAACTCCTTCACGAATTTGACAACTACTTTACTATCATTTGTTTTGGTGGCTTTTGCTTCTACATATTTGGACACATAGTTCACAGTCACTAAAATGTAGATGTTGCCCTCTGAAGGTGGGAATGGTTCCATGAAGTATACCCCCCAACAATCGAATATCTCTATTGCCATAATAGATTAAGGCATCTCATTCCTCTTTCTAATATTCCCTGTCCTTTAGCACCTATCCATGTCATACAAAAGTGATAAGAATCCTTAAATATTGAGGATCAAAAGAACCTAGCTTGAAGAACCTTCACAGTCGTCGTCTTTGCACTAAAATGGCCTCTGCAACTCAACTCATGGCAAAACTTCAAAGCATCTCCTTGTTCACCTTTCGAAATGCACCGTCGGATAATATGATCCGCCCCATGTTTCAACAAATAGGGGTCATTCCATAAATACTATCTTGCTTGCCATTTGAACCTCTTATTTCCTTGGTAAGTTAAATCAGGGGGTATAATGTCATTTGTCAAGACGTTGACAATGTCAGTATACCATGGCTCTTCATCTACAATGGCCAATAACTGCTCTTCTAGGAAGTCATCTCTCAATGATAGTGAGTCCTTCTTAATCTTGGATTCATGCATCAATATGCTCAAATGGCCTGCTACCACATTTTTACTCCCTTTCTTGTCTCTTATTTCGAGATCAAACTCTTGCAACAAAAGGATCTAACGGATAAGCCGTGGTTTAGCTTCCTTCTTTTGGAGAAGGTAACAAAACACTATGTGATCTAAAAATACAACTATATTTGCCTTTATCAAATATGACCTGAACTTCTCTAAGGCAAATATCACTGTTAGAAATTCTTTTTCTATGGTTAAGTAGTTGAGTTGAGCATCATTCAACGTACGAGAAGCATAGTAAATGGCATGGGGAATCTTCTCTACCAGTTTTCCAAGCACTGGTCCTACTACATAGTTTGAGGCCTCACACATAAGCTCAAAAGGTAGACTCCAATCTGGTGGCCTCATTACTGCTGTCGTGGTCAATAATTCTTTAAGTTTCTCAAACACTTCTAGGCGCCGATCATCGAAGTCAAAATCGATGTCCTTTTGCAATAACTGACACAAGGGTCTCGAAATCTTTGAGAAATCTCGAATGAATCTTCCATAGAATCCGGCATGCCCTAAGAAAGAACGGATTTCCATCATTGTCTTAAGAGGTTGTAAACTCTTCATGACATCGATCTTCACCTTATCTACCTCTATACCTCTCTCGAAAATTATGTACCCCAAAACTATCCCTTGACGCACCGTAAAGTGACTCTTCTCCCAATTCAACACAAGATTGGCTTAATTGCACCTTTTCAAAACTAAAATAAGGTTGAGAAGACAATCGTCGAATGAGCTTCCCATAAAATTATCCATAAAGACTTCTATAATCCCCTCAAACATATTCAAAAAGATTAACGTCATACACCATTGATAAGTACCGGGTGCATTACATAGGCTGAAAGGCATACGTTGATAGGAAAATGTCCCGAATGGACATGTGAAGGTAGTCTTCTTCTGATCTTTAGGGTCAATTGCTATCTGATTGTATCAATCCAAGAAACAATAGTGGCTATGTCCTGCAAGGCGTTCTGTTAAGACCATTAGAAAATCTAAAAGAATTATGGAACGGCGGTCCAGACCGCAGATTGATGGTAGCAGTTTGAATGACGAGAAGCACAATTTGGGTTCCTGAATTATAAGGAAATTGAAACTGTTTTGGAAAAGGACTTTAGACTATTTCTTTTATTTTTATTTTAGTTATACTGTTTTATTTATGTTTTAGACTATTTTCCTATTTTAGACTAATCCTGTCATAGTTAGGATAGAAGATTAATTCTAGTATAAATAGAACTATTATTTTTAGGGTTGTTATCTTTTGAATGTTTCATCAATAAAATTGACCTTGTTAGGGTTCCTCTTGTTTCTTTTGAATTCGGCTTTTCTCAGTTAATTGCTTAGAATAGCTTGGGCTAGGGTTGGGTAAATTCCGTTATCTGATTCTACAGAATCGATCGCTTAATTCTGTGAGTGGTTTGATTCAAATCTGTCTAACTTTGGGTACAAGTTAGGGTTTGTTGTTGGATCCTAATCAAGGTCCTCAACAATTTGGTGCTTTCATTGAAAGGATTCAGTAGCCTACAGCAAAAAAAAAAAAAAAAAAAAAAAAAAAGAAGGGCGGTTTCTATTATTCAAGGCCATGGGATCTGGGGAGGATTCTATTATTCAAGGGAGTGGATCAAAGACTAACAAGCAGTGTTTTGAAGCCTTGGAGGAGAATCAAGATCGGATTTTCAAGTCCCTATCGGAACTGACGACATCCATAGCACATCTGACTAGGTTAAACAATGATGCAATCGAGAGACTTGAACAACAGTTGGCTGAAAACAAGGGAAAGGAAACGATAGGCAGACGGACTCAAGGGAACAAACGGAGATCACATAGTTCATGGCGTGAGGCAGAATTCTCGTCAGGTGAGGTAGACGAGCCCAAACCGACAGGAAATCGTGAAGGGTTTAAGCGAGGAGGACGTGTGGAATGTGGGCCAATAATGGTGGAGCGTTGGTTGCATAACGAGGTTTCTGAGGGAGAGATTGACGATGGATCTGAGGAAGATGCGAGATTTGATAGGAGACCTCGCAGTTGAGGGCCAATTTATGGGCAATTAAGGGAACCATGGAGAGGTGCCGCAGAATATGAAGGTGATAGGCGGAGAGAAAGGCACCATAGTCAGGGCCCTAGAAAGCCTACGGTCGATTTTTCGCATTTTAATGGTGGAGATCCACATGAGTGGTTGGATAAGGTGGAGCACTACTTTCAGGTTTACGAAGTAGCAAGGGCCAATCGGGTTTCTACTGCATGCATCTACCTTGATGGAAAGGCTAATAGTTGGTGGAGGTGGATCAAAGCTCAATATGAGCAAGATGGTAGACAAATAGGGTGGACGGCTTTTGAGCGGGAATTTTTGACTCAATGGGGACCATCATCGGTTGTCAATCATCATGGTCAGTTGGCCAAGCTCAAACAGGAAGGAAGGGTTTCGGTATATATTGAGGAGTTTCGCCGATTACAGATTCTGGTCAAGGGATGGTCAGAGGAGTCATTATTGGGGACATTTATTGAAGGGTTGAAGCCATGGTTAGCGAGGGAGATGAAACTGAAGCGACCTCAAAGATTGACCGAAGCAATGAGGATGGCGGAGATTTTAGAGGATAGTTACTACAATGACAAGAAGCCGTTTAAGGAGAGTTCTGGGAGTAAAAATTTTAAATCGGAGTCAAACAAAGATTCTTGGAGGGGAAAAAGAGCTATTAAGGATAGTTCCAAGAAGGAAAGCAAAGACGTAAAAAAACTGACAAAGAAAGATGTTCAAGAGAGAATCAAAAAGGGCTTGTGCTTTAAATGTGGAGAGAAACGGAACAAAGACCATCGGTGCCGAACTAGGAAGGTATTTATGATCATTGACTCAAGTGATTCAGATAATGATGTTACCAGTAATGAGGAAGCCACTAGTGATGAGGGAGAGTTGAGGGTGGCTGAATTGGGAGAAAATAATTGTGAAACCGAGTTGTCTTTAAATGACATGTCTGGGGTTTCGAAACCATCCACTATGAGGCTCATGGTATGGGTTGGTAAGTTTGAGGTTTCGATGCTGATAGATTATGGTTCCTCTCACAATTTCATCAACGCGAATATCGTAAGGAAGATTGGACTACGAGGGGCTGTCATAGAACCGTTTGATGTGAAGGTGGCTAATGGGGAAAAACTTAAGTGTGAGGAAGTGGATGAGGTGAAGATGAATGTGCAAGGAGTCAGAATTGCTGCTGATTTGCATGTGTTATCACTAGTAGGAGTAGATGTGGTGTTAGGCAACGCTTGGTTGAAGAGTATCGGTAAGGTGGTTACAGATTTTGATGCCATGACAATGGAATTCAAATTGGGCGAAAGAAAAAGAACATGGGCTGCTTTGCCTCTTAAAGAAATTAAACAATGTGAAGCTCAGATGATAGAGAGGCTTTGCAAAGGGGGCGCCCAATGCTTTGCAGTAGTACATGATGGAGACCGACAGGAGGGGAAAAGCGAGAAAAACAATACAAATGAGTTGCAAGACGAATTACAACGGCTACCCGAGAAGGTACGTAAGGTAGTAGCAAATCATTGACAAGTTCTGGAGGTGCCAACTAGCTTACCACCCCTATCATTGTGATCACCGCATTACTTTGAAAGATGAGGCGAAACCGGTCAATATGCCTCCATATAGGTATGCTCATTTCCAGAAAGATGAGATTGAGAGACAAATATAGGAGATGTTGAAGAATGGATTGATCAGACAAGTCAAAGTTCGTTTTCGTCTCCGGTGTTATTGGTAAGGAAAAAATATAGGACTTGGAGATTTTGTACCGACTATCGGGCTTTAAATGAGGCAACTGTGAAGGACCGATTTCCAATTTCGAAGGTTGATGAAATGTTAGATGAGTTACACGGGGCGTGGGTGTTCACCAAGCTAGATTTGCGAGCTGGGTTCCACCAAATTCGGATGAAGGAGGAGGATGTGCACAAAACAGCCTTTCGGACTCATTCGGGGTTATATGAGTATCGGGTGATGCCATTTGGGCTATGCAGCGCACCTTCTACATTCCAGGTAGCCATGAATTCTATTTTCAGACCTTACCTGAGGAAGTTTGTGCAAGTATTCTTTGACGACATATTGGTTTATTCAAAATCAATGGAGGAGCATCTAGAGCAATTGGAGTTGGTATTAGGGATACTAGAGCAGCATCATTTTTTTTATTAAAATGTCAAAATGTGATTTTGTACAGGAGGAACTGCAGTATCTTGGGCACATAATTTCAGGTGCGGGGGTGAAGGTTGACCCAAGAAAGATTGAGGCTATGGTAGACTGGCCGTTGCCAAAAGATGTGTAGACTCTGAGAGGGTTTCTGGGGTTAACAGGTTACTACTGGAGGTTTGTGAAGAATTATGGGCTAATTGCAAAACCCTTGACTGCTATGTTGAAGAAAGACAGTTTTGAGTGGACGGAAGAAGCAAAGAAAGCTTTCGAAGATTTGAAGAGGGCCATGACATAAACCCCTGTGTTGGTTTTGCCCAATTTTGAAAAGTCATTCGAGGTCTATACTGATGCGAGTGGAGAAGGGATCGGGGCAGTCTTGGTACAAGAGAAGAGGCCTTTGGCATTTGTTTCTAAGGCTTTAGGGCCAATGAAGAAGGCTTTGAGTACTTATACTAGGAAGATGTTAGCAATGATGCACGCGGTAAATGTGTGGAGACCTTATTTATTAGGCAGAAAATTCACCATTATCACTGATCAACAAGCTTCGAGGCACTTGTTATAGCAGAAAATTGTGACCCCGGAGCAACAGAAGTTTTTAGTTAAGCTTCTTGGGTTTGAGTACGATATTGTCTACCAACCTGGTAGGGAAAACAAAGTAGCTGATGCCTTGTCTAGAAAAGAGGGCAGTTCAATATTGTGGTCTGTATATGCGGACGATGAGACAGGATTATTGGCACTTAGTGGGGCCGAATGGCGTGTTTGGGATAGAATTAAGGAGGCCATGCAATTTGATGCTCGAACAGTGGATATTTGTAAGAAGTTGGAGGACCACAAGGGTGGTGTAGAGAGATTTTGTTATAAAAATGGGCTATTGTACTATAAAAACTATGTATATGTACCGGGGGTACTAGGGTTGAGAGAGGAGATTTTAGCTCATTTCCACAATAGCAAAGAAGGAGGTCATTCGGGGTGGTTGCGCACTTATGTAAGGATCAAACACTTTTTCTATTAGGAGGGCCTTAAAAATGAAGTGAAGAAATTGGTGGCTGAGTGCGATATTTGTCAGAAGGTGAATTATAACCAGAGGCGCCCTATGGGGTTGTTGCAACCATTATCGATACCGGAGAAAATTTGGGAGGACTTGACCATGGACTTTGTAGAGGGGCTACCTAGTAGTGGTGGTTAAGAGTCAATTCTGGTCATGGTGGATAGGTTGAGCAAGGGTGTCCATTTTATTCTGCTCAGACATCTTTTCACCGCTAGTAGTGCGGCTAAGGCGTTTGTGGATAATATGGTGAAATTGCATGGGATTCCGAGGAGTATCATGACTGATTGAGGGAAATTATTTATGAGTTCTTTTTGGCAGGAATTATTTACTTTGCAGGGCAGCAAGTTGAAGGCAAGTTCCTCTTATCATCCGCAGACTGACGGACAGACAGAGGTGGTGAATCGAACTCTTGAGCAGTACCTAAGGTGCTATTGTCATGAGAAGCAAAAGAGATGGAAAGAGTACATTTCATGGGCTGAGTACTGGTACAACACGTCACCTCATGCTTCAATTAACATGAGTCCATTTGAAGTAATGTATGGACGACCGCCACCGATGCTAAGCACTTATGAGAAAGGAACGGCTCTAAACGAAGAAGTCGAGAGAGAGTTGATGGCTAGAGACGAGGTTGTAGCTAAGGTAAAGAAGGAGCTTGAGAAGGCTCAGGGGAGAATGAAGAAGTATTATGACCAAGGTAGAAGAGACGTATCTTTTGAACCCGGAGATTTCGTGTATCTCAAACTCCAACCGTACCGGCAGAAATCTCTAAAGAAAAAGTTCAATGTGAAATTGTCGTAACGGTATTATAGGCCTTTTAAGGTGTTAGAGCGGATAGGTGAGGTGGCTTATAAGTTGGAGTTGCCGTCTACTTCTAGATTGCATCCAGTGTTCCATGTTACCGTGTTGAAAAAGAGAGTGGGAAACCCAAGTCTCATTTCAAGTGATTTACCGACGTTTGATACAGAGGGTAACTTGTTGATACGACCTATAATAGCTCTCTGATATCGCAATTGGAAAAAGGGACGTGGTATGGCAAAGGTGTGGCAGGTTTTGGTTCAATGGCAAGGGATCCCTACATAAGAGGCTAATTGGGAAGACTATGACGAGATGGTAGAACGTTTTTCAGATTTTTTCCTTGAGGACAAGGGCATTCTTGAATAGCGGGGGAATGTTAAGACCGTTAGAAAATCTAAAAGAATTGTGGAACGGCGGTCCAAACCGCAGATTGATGGTAGCAGTTTGAATGACGAGAAACACAATTTGGGTTCCTGAATTATAAGGAAATTGAAACTGTTTTGGAAAAGGACTTTAGACTATTTCTTTTATTTTTATTTTTATTTTAGTTATATTGTTTTATTTATGTTTTCCTATTTTAGACTAATCTTGTCATAGTTAGGATAGAAGATTAATTCTATTATAAATAGAACTATTATTTTTAGGGTTGTTATCTTTTAAATGTTTCATCAATAAAATTGACCCAGTTAGGGTTCCTCTTGTTTCTTTTGAATTCGGCTTTTCTCAGTTAATTGCTTAAAATAGCTTGGGCTAGGGTTAGGTAAATTCTGTTATCTGATTCTACAGAATCGATCGCTTAATTCTGTGAGTGGTTTGATTCAAATCTGTCTAACTTTGGGTACAAGTTAGGGTTTGTTGTTGGATCCTCAACACATTCCAACATCTGACCGGGAAACAGATGAAAGAGAAGAGATAGGAAGAGAGAGAACGATTGCCATGGATCTCTACCACTTCAATTTTCAACTTTTTTCTCAACAAATAGATGAGATGGGAGAAACAAATGAGACTCTCAAACTATTTAATTTAACAATATTTATTAATTTTATCCCTTAATTTACCATTATACCCTCACATGACTGATGAAAATATTGAAAAATCAAACGGAACGTGACGATAGGGAAAAAAATGACTATTAATACTAACAATTTGGACAAAATAACCACTTTTCAAACTTAGAGACCAAATAGCTAATACCTCAAACTATAGGGACGTTTTTAATAATATCCTTAAAAAAAATAAAAAATAAAAAATAAAAAAAATAAATAAATAAATTGGGTGCTAAGGTATTTAGTGAATTTATTTTAAACTAATAAGGAGTGTTAGGATTTTGGTTTGTATCGGCATATATTTCATATCAAAACGATGTTTTTTTTTTTTTTTTTTTTTTTTTTTTTTTTTTTTTTTTTGTATTGATTAGTGGTCTTAGAAATGATGATTCAAAGCTTCAAAGAAAGACTCGGCTACATTTCATGCAAGATGGTGTCTTAAAAGGGGAATAAGCTACATTGATCTACAAATGTATAATTGACCTTGTTGACGGTGATTTTTGATGGTCACCGAGTCAATGATTTATTTTCGAATTGCTATAGTTTATGAACGAGAACGATTAAAAATCAAGAAGAAATAACAAGCAATTACGTGGTAAAACTCCAATGATTGGAGAAACATCCACGGATTGTTGCCTTAGCAACGAAGCCAAATTCACTATGAAGAATGATTACAAGAATATGGCACTATAATCTATCTCTCTCTAGCTATTCCTCGCGTACCCCCTATTTGTGTACAAAGGGGGTATTTATACATGTTATTAGGGTTTGGCATGTGGTGCCCTAATTTTGGGGTGTGCGTTCTAATCCTAAATGGACTCTGTTTCTTTCTTTGTAGTATATTTCCTGATTTGGGCTGAGTCCAAGTTTGATTCTGATTCCTCCTCCTTTATTTGCGGAGAAACTATTTGCTTCCTTACTTGAACTCTGAGCAGCCACACCGTTGCTTATCGTGGAGACGCTGGTCGCTGATTATGTCCTGCGTTTTGAATATGAACACCGGTGACTATCTGTTTTATTGATTCCCGAGCATACTCGAGTATGCCCGAGCATGTGCCCGAGTAAGATTTATTGCCCGAGCTGATGGTCTTTGTTTGTGGTCGGGCGACTTACTCTTTTTCCGAGTAAGTCGTCGTGGGGGATTTTTTTGCTCCGTAAGTTGACTTATCTTGACTCCTGCTTGCATAGCCTTATATGGTGATGACGTGTCCACCACGACTATTTTTACCTATAACAGACCTCATTCCTCTTACAAGGCATAGACACACACACACACACACACACACACACACATGGCATTCATTTGTATCCCTGCATAGTTGTACACCTTTTGTCTAACACATTCACACACTTGACAAAGTATGCATATGCATTAGATTTAATTTAACAAACATTATGAAATTGCATGTTATAAGACTATCTTTAGGAAATTGCATACTTGTGTGACTTTGTATTTATTTGTTTTTATTTTATTGTTTTTAGACTTGAACATGATCTCATATGATTTCATATTAAGTCCCAGCATTTCAGTTATTCATTCATTAGGTTTTGAGTCCAAACTAGGAAGCTACACTACTTTGCGTTTTCATTCGTTAAGTTGTCTTCGTCGTCATATTCCGAGTCGAATTCTCAACCTTTTATAGTTTTCCTCATGAATAAGGGGGTTACAGTTCGTAATCCAAAGATGGATCTAAATTCGAAGTTCGAAGGCCCATATACGGCCGAAGAACGTGAGAGGAGTGCGAGGGAGGCAAGCATTGGCCAAAGGCCAAGCTTGGAGGAGGGTCGTATGGGGCGCGTGAGCCTCACGGGCCAGCAGCCCCTCTGCCCCGTGAGGCTCACGTGCCTCTCACGAGCTACTTAGGTGGCATGCTCTAATTTTTCACTTCTCTCCCTCTCTTTCATCTCTTTTAAGTTTCTCCTTTCCCTCCGATTTCATTTTAAGAAGAAAAATTGAAAACACTAAGTTCAGAACTTTCTCTCCAAACTTTCTCACCTTCCAAACACTATAACTTTCTTATTCGGACTTTGAATTGAGTGATTCAAGTTGGAGAAGCTTCATAATCAAGTCCTCTACCTTTTACAAGAGAGTTTGCAGTTGTTTGATCAAGTTTTCTAGTGGTTCTACCTTCTGAACCTAACCAGCTCGTGAATCATAGGTATTTGACTAATCTTTGTGTTTTCTTCTTTTATAATCTTCAATTACCTTGGGCTTTCTTCTTCTATATGTATGTATATGTATGATGAATGCTATTAAGAAAGATAGCTTCATAATCAAACCTAATCAAGTCTAATTAGAGTCAAATGTGAACTAGTCTTCCTTGATTCTAGTTTCTCACATGTTTGAGTGTTGTATTGTGATTAGTTTGATATCTAGGGTTATTTGTGGATTGATTGATTCATTTTATGATTAATAACCTTGACATGTGCTTTGATCCTCTAATTGAACAAATCTAGGATTAGCACATGTGATTTTGTATTTAGAGTTTAATAGGATTTAATAAATTATTCATTATATCCTTACTCTAAATATTGGCTAGAATATTCATTGAACATATTTTGAGATTCTAGCATTTTTTTTAGTGTATGTTTTTAATACCTTGAATATGTGCTTCATGTATATGATTTATTCAAGTGTTAGATTTGTGAATGAAACTAGGAGCCATATGTGTTAAGTGTTTTCACATGCTTTAAGTTTTAATTCAAATTTTATATCTAAACATTTTGACTTGTGTTCTCACATGATTAAGTCTAGTTTTCATGGAATGTATTGATCATATTTTCTATGTTGAATTACTTGTTTGCATCATTTGTATTCATTGATCACACTAAAAAGTCATTGTAAAAGGCATGAAGTCTTGGTTAGGTCAGGATAACCAAGCAAGAAGTCTTGACTAGAACAAGAGGTCCGAATGGTCAAACAAGGAAGTCTTGGTTAGGACAAGAGATCCGGATAACCAAGCAAGAAGTCATGGCTAGGATCGGGAAGGTCCAAATAGCTACGCATTAGAGGCTCTCTAGAGGCATGAGTGCCTTAGATAGGAAGTTGGCTACAATATTGGTATGCCCGGGCATTTGGATAAACATAGACTCCAATAGAGAGTGGTACATAGGATGTGTATGCACTCTTGAGGAATTTCTAATCTTCCAACAATATTGGTTAGACATGGACTCCAATATATGGTGGTTTCGCATCATTGAGGGATTTCTTATCTTCCAATAGGGATTGGATAGACATAGACTTCAATAGAGAATAGATCATAGGTTGGTCACTTTTGAGGAATTTCTAATCTATCATCCAATATATATAGTACCCAATGGTTGTAGTTTAACCCGTGAATGTTTCCTCCTTGGAGGTTTTACCACGTTAAAAAATCTTTTGTGTCAATTCTTTCTATCTCTCTCTTTCATATTTGTATATGTGTATGTTTTTATCTTGTTGCGCAATATTCACTTGTGATGTATTTTGAAACAAGATTTTGTTAAGTGTGATATGTAAGCAAATCATTTTAATCATAAGTTGAATATGTAATTCTTTTGTACATTGATACTTGTGTGTATAGTTATTCTTTAATTGATACTTGTAACATATTTGACATTATTGGAAATACAAGTATTCTTTATTATTGTGTTTTAATGTTATTCTTTTTCTTGCTTCTTGTTGATGTATTGACAATACTTTAATGATCACATGTTTATCTTGTTTATACTTGTATGTTCGGTTTATGTGTTGTAATGTAAGCTATCTTGAGGGAAAAAGTTGCGTTTGATTCAAGGGATTGAAAAAGGTGTAAAAACCTATTCAACCCCCAACCCCTCTAGGTATGCTTTAAGCAATTTAACTACGTTTGTATATTTCAAGAGATATTACTATTTTTGTCCCTCTAGTTTGTTGTAATCCGAATTTCAGTCACTCTAGTTTGTTCATTAACATATTTAGTCCACACCTTCATTGACAATCTCGTTTATAGTCTCTATGGTCCAATTCCATTAGAATTTCATTGACTTTCATCTGGTCAACGAGGGTATAATGGTAAATTTCAAAATAAAAATAAATAAAAATGTAAAACAAAGTCAATTTGGAAGGATTTAATTGAGACACGCCAACATATGAATAGTAACAGACATCCTTGGATCAATATAAAAAAAATCTTTCCAAAAAAAAAGATATTTAAAAATAAATAAAACTAATTAAATTTAAAATTAAAATAGATATTAAAAAAAATTTCTAGAAAAAAGTACTAAAAATATAATAATAAAAAAAATTTAAAAAAAAAATTGAATAAGTCAAAAAATATTATATAAAAAAAATCAGAAATAACACTAAAAATTAATGGAAAAAAAAAACTTAAAATTATGAAAAAACTGAAATCAGAAAAATTAAGAACAGAAAATAACATAGTGAAAAAAAGGAAAAAATAAAATAAAAAACACTATGAACAACCAAATCAAAAACTCTCCCATTTCAATCCCATCAAAATCTCAAAATCGTTTCATCACACTCTTCTCCTTCTCTACCAAATTCATCTTCTTCTTCCTCCAATCCAACCCCAATAAAAGTCCCAAAATCAAGTCATCTTCACCATCTTTTTATTCTATACCATCATCACCAACTATTCAACCCATAACCTCCCATTTCACTTCCCTCCAAGATTCCTTCTCTTAGAAATCCAAATCCCAAGAATTCAAATTGCTCTCTCCTCTTGGAAAGATGTGATTTTCTCTCTTGTTCTTCTTCTTCTTAAGCTTTTGTTTGTTGGAGATCTCCATTGGCGAAGATCTGCGAATCTCAAACTCTCCTCTATGAAGACTCAGGTGGTGGGTTCTTTGAGAAACAAAGATAATGTGTGGTTGATTGTGGTCTGAATATAGGTTTGGTGGTGGTACCGATTCTGGATCTGGTGGTTCGAATCTGGGTTAGGATTTGATGTTGGTGTGGTGTTGATGATGTTGGTTCCTAGAATTGGGTTATTTATTTATTTATTTGTTTTTGCTTTTGTTTTTCAATTTTTCGATTTTGGTTTGGTGTTCTGGGTTTCAATTCAGTCTTGGGTGTTGCAGGCTTGTAGCTATGGAGATCTTTAGAGGATCCTGCAGCTACGTGTGATTTAGGATGGTGGTTGTGTTTTAGATTTCTGGTTTGCTTCGATTTCTGGGTTTCGATTTAGGTTTCAGGTTGTTGCATGGTGGTGACTATGGTTGTGATTGATTTTGAATTTAGGTTTGAGTTGGTATGGTGGCTGGGTTTGGTGCTGGAATTTGTTTTTTTTTTTTTTTTTTTTTTTTTTATTATTATCATTATTATTTTTGGTTTGATGTTGATGATTTTGATTTTGTTTTTGGGTTATTTTATTTTATTTTTAATAAAGAGATCTAGTGGAGATTCAGACCATATCTACAAATCTGATTTAGAGTCCGTTTGAAAGAGTTTCTTTAAGTAGATCATTTAGGAGTAGATCTCTTAAAGTATACCTTCTATGAGTAGAGCTTTTAATGGGAAGATGTTAGTCATTTGGTTGTCAATTAGAAAAAACTTTTTTAAATGGTAGGATTACTAAAATATTCAAAAACTATTTTAAATGATAAGGTTATATTAGACATTTTAGTGTGATTAAAAAAGCTCAAAAATATCTATTTGGAAAAGCCTAAAATTTGAGCTTCTCTAAGTAGATATAAAATAGTTTTTTTAATCATCCAACAACTCTACTGTGTGACAACCAACCAACACAAAAACAAATTGAAAAGAGTTTTTTTAATTAAAAAAAGCTATTTTAACCAGTAGAGAAACTCTTCTAAACGGGCACTTAGGGTTTGAATGGATTTTTGTTTTATGTTTTTATTTTTTATTATTTTTAATAAATCAAATTTAATTAGTTTTATTTGTAATTTTGTATTTTATTTAATTAAATATAAAATTACCATGATGCTCATATAAGGCAAATTTAAGGGTATATTGGTCTTTTAAATGGTTTCAGCACTATTCAAAGGCAGCATGGTCATTTTGCCGCCTGCCCATGTCAGCGATGGTACTTTTAATGAAAACAGTTACAGAAGGATTAAAAATGACAATTTTACAAACTAGTGGATTAAAATAGAATTACGTTAAATTAGAGGAACTAAAATAGGAATATCCCAACTAATAGTAATGACTGAATTGACAAAAATATCGTCATTCACCGGAAGGTTTCAAGTTTCAACCCACCTTATTTAGGCCCCGTTTGATATTACTTTTGAGAAGTTAAAATATAATTATTTAATAATTTTGGCATAAAAAAAAATGTTTAGTAAAATTTCCAAAAGTGATTATTTGAGAATTTGGGTTGATTTGACAACAATTTTAATTAAGGAGCATGTGGTGGTTACTTTTGTAAAGTGATTATAAAAGAATAATTTGTCAGATTTAATGAATCTTTTTGAAGACTAAATTATCCCTATTGATTGAAAAGACATTTATATCTTAGGTTTAATCTCATATAAATCAATTTTATTTCAATCACGTTCATTATAGATTTGTTTTAAAATTTTAACTGACTCAAAGAAAAAAAAAAAAAAAAAAACTAAGAAAATTGTTAGATTTTGGTTGAGGAATTTTTATTAGGACCGTATGAATAATACCCTGTTATTGTTTTATAGTGCATAAAGAAACCAAAAAAAAAAAAAAATTGCATTAATGATTATGTTATAGTTTTATATGTATAAAGAAAAAAAATGCTTATGCATATAGATAAAATTGCTTGACTCTTTATAGATAATGACTATATATTATTTGTTATGTAATACTACAGAAGTATTTATTTGTTTTGTTTTATGAATAAATATATATATATATACGGTCCTGTTCTGTTCAATGCGCATTGATGTAACTACATTAGTACTAATGCATGTGGACCACTGATTATAGAGAAGTTTTAACAAGTGCATACACTTTGAGTAAAAATATGTAAATCTAATGGTCCACATCCAACGCACTGATAAAGTTATATCAATGCGCATTGACTTGAACACACACACACACATATATATATATATATATATAACCTTTTATTGTACGGTTGAAG
Organism: Acer campestre; assembly: GCA_954870605.1. NCBI lineage: Eukaryota > Viridiplantae > Streptophyta > Magnoliopsida > Sapindales > Sapindaceae > Acer > Acer campestre. Next base: position 33,932,468 of record OX940801.1, read on the forward strand.
TCTTTATTTTGTAAAAAAAGCATATTTTTCTTGTGTTTTAATTCTTTATTTGCTTTAGTTAAAAACTCATTTTCTTGTATCTAATATTACATTTTAAATATTTGAAGGAAATATTGGTTTGGTTTGAAAACCAAGTAAAATATAACAAATTTCCATTTCATGTTTGTTTTATGACAAAGGTTGTTGGTATGTATGTAAATTCACTTGTCAAACAATATTTGTAAACCTATCAATGCCTATAAGGGTTTTGAAAACACATATATAGTGGCAAGCAAGGGTCGTCCACAGAGATCGGGTTTAGCTAACACTAATTGATACTTGTGTACTATTAATGCAATAAAAAGTAAATGGTAAATGATGTGAAATGTGAGTGAGCAAACACTTAAAACCAAACTAAAAATGCAACTAAAAATGGAAATGGAATACGAATTGAATGAAAGACATGTATGATGGAGACTAGGGAGTTAACGGACTCATAACCGAACATTTGGGCAAATGTAATAAACTCGTAAATATGCACGTTTTAACAAATGTAGCCAATCTAGGGTGTATAGAGTTGGCTATCTATCACTAGCAAGGGGCCAACCTATGGTGTATAGAGAAGGCCTCCTATTAGGATTGCTCCCTCTCATGCAACCAACCTAGGATGTATAATGTTAGTTGCTCGATTAGGACCCTAACAATAAATGCGCGTATATCTATTTAGGACTCAACCGATTCTAGTTTAGCCAATCTAGGGTGTATAGTGAAGGCTTCTAATCCCCTCACAAGAGCCGTCTTAGGGTGTATAGTGATGGACACCCGTTCGAGGTTAGATGAAGAGCGCGGTTATAAAGTTGGGATTCCGGAAATCCCATCTATTCAAATAAGCAATAAACAATTACATATGATGTATACATAGTTGCCCACATAATAGCATCCAAGGAACACTTACAAAAAGAGTGTATCCATACAAGCACATCAAAGAAATACCATTCATACTTTTGAATAGACAATAAAAGATAGACATATATAAGAAATAGAGTTTATATACAAAAGCCCAATCATTCACAAACTAATCCATCAACCCTTTAGTGGGGATTTAGCTACTTATTACAATAATAAAGATAAGAGAAAGGATGGAGAAAGAACCATTGGAGATCATCTCATTCCTTGAAGTTCCCTTCAATCTCTTAGCTTCCTTAGGTTGAGTAACAACAGCGAATGAGAGAGAGAGAGAATGTATTCCTTGATCTAGGTGGTTAAGTGGTGTAGAAAATCTAAGTCTAAAATCATGGAGAGTGCCTCTGAAAATCAGAAAAAGGTATATTTATACTATCCTCGAAAATAGGTCAAAAAACGCTGATGTGGTAGAATCTAGGCTCGAAGTGCACTGTTAGTGCGCGGGTATGCTTACCAGCGCAATACCCACGCACTGCACCTTAAAGTGCGGTTGAGTACGGTTGGGACCCGCACTTTATTGATTATACATCTGAACAACTCCCGGATTTGGAAAAAGTGCAGGTGGAGTGCTGTTGGGACCCGCACTTGATCCGCACTTTATCGATTTCCTTCAACTTTCAGCTCCTGGGTTTTCTATAAAGCGCGAGTGGAGTGTAGGTGAGGACCCGCACTTTGTGCTGTAAAGGTGCGCTGGTAGTGCGCGGGTGTGCTCACTAGCACAGTACCCGCGCACTGAAGCTACTATTCTTGCTTTCTGGCTTATTTTGCCTCTTTTTCAGCCGGAATTGCTGCAATATGCTCCTAACACCATAAATGTATAAATGTCTGCAATTACACACAATAAGCCCATCAGAGACACTAAAACGCATGAGAATGAAACAAAGGATACTGAATTGAGGGACTAAATATACAACATATTTGGCACGATCATTTTAGTCATTATGTAAAATCACAGTAATTAACAGCAAAATTTACCAAATGCATGAATACTACTTTTGAGTCCATTGCAATTTCAACAACAACATTAACCAAACAATTGCTTGATTAACTTCACGACAGATTATTTCTTTTGTACAACTAACAGTGATTATTTTAAAAGCTACAACAATACTAAACTGGCCCTTAATTCCAGTTCTCTCGCAATACCAATACTAAACTAGCCGTTAACAGTAAGTATTGCTCACTCTTTCTCACAATATTCTTTCTTTACAAAGAAATTTTATATAAACTGGCCCTTAATTCTAGTTCTCTCGCAATACCAATACCAAACTAGCCCTTAACAGTAATTATTGCTCACTCTTTCTCACAATATTCTTTCTTTACAAAGAAATTTTATATAAAATTTCAATTGTCATTGTTGTAGACTTGGATAACCATTCAATCTTGCGAGATGTATGATTTTCAGCTGTAACACCATACTAAAATCAAGGCAAAATTACAAGATTTGACCGGAAAATTTATGTAGTTTTCTAAACTGTCTCATCCCAATAAGTTTTCTTTTTTTATCCAAGAGAAATGTTTTTTGGACAAGATTGCCCTTATCTACCTTTTCACTTTATTCTCTGACACAACTTTTTCTTTCTCTTTCATAAGTTCTTTTTTTTAATCATCTTCATCGCCTTCATCAATGGAGGTCTATTCCAGACCTCCATATGGAGGTTTGTTCGACCTCCCTCACACATAAGGATAACACTTCTCTCTCTAAATTTTTTTTTTCCCATCTTTTCTCTTTAAAATATTGTTCTCCTGGTCGAAACAATTCCAATGATATATTACGGGCGAAAATCGGATATCATTTGCCCCCTCAAAAGTCATTTGAAAGTATTTCGTTTTACGCTGAATCTTTACACGCTGAAATATCAACATGATTACACAATGTAAATCTTTACACGCTAAAATGTTAACATGATTACAAGCTGAAATATCAACATCTTTACACACTGAAATGCATTTTTACATGCTGAAATTATGAAAGGATTACACACTAAAATTACATTTCAGTGTGTAATGTTTCTGGAAACTTCAAATTTTCTAGGGTTGGCAATATGGGCCGGGTCCAGAGGGTTTGGCCCTTACCCGCATGATATGGTTCGGGTTCAAACCCTGACCACATCTTTAAAAAGCCCACATTAAACCCTTTATAATAAGCCCGCATAAATATGGGTCTTCTGCGGGTTTTAACCTGGTTAAATTTAAGCCCGCAAAAAACCCTAACCACAACTTGAGTTCTGTCTTTTACGTGTATCTGCATCTTTTCAAAAAAACAAAAAACTTATCAGCTCTCATCATCAGTGGTCTCAACCCTCTTGTTGCTGTACCGTTGTCGTGCCGCCATCGCTTTCGGTCACCACCAGTCGCTTCCGACGAAGCTTCCGTCGCTTCCGGTCGCCACCGGTCACTTCCGTCTTGCTGATTTTTCTTTCAAGGAGAGATACTTGGTTGCTGCTGTGCAAATTGGATCAGGTATTTTTCCACTTTTTCACTTGTTTTCTTGATTTGGGTTCTCTGATATGTGATGCTTTTTTGGGGTTTTGGCATCTGGGTACTTGGTTATGCGATTTGTGGGTTTAGTGAAATCATGAATATTTACTCTATATGTTTGTGAGGAGATATGTATTGTGATTTTTCAATAGACATGATTCTCTCTGCTTTGGCTACTCTGCTCTAGATGTTATCACTTTAGTCTCGGAATTAAAGCTTACTTGAAACTTGAAAGTGAAGGAATCGTTTGTTTATAGTAAGTGATAGTCACAACTCAACTCACAACACATACTAATTTCTAAGTTTTAGAGAAATTTCCTATACTTTTGAAAAAAGCTTGATTGGAACATGAACCTGATCTAGTGATCTAGAGCTAGTAGTATGATCGATGTTTCCAGATTTGAGATTTCCCACCATGATTTCATAATGAAAAAGGCCCACAAAATTTATTACAACAGCTATGCAACAAGGCAGTCTTCAACTCTTTGTGTGATTGATTGCCCTATCTATGCAATATTGCATCGATACACTGAAAAACTTAACATTTCAAGAACGATGAACATGACAACCCACATGGTGTGTCAAACATCCTACCAGACAATTTCTGTGTACATAGACCTACCAATCAAGCTTTATATATATATATATATATATTTTTAGCCTGCTTTGCCCATCAAAAATTTTCCCACTTCACATGATTTCTGGGTATGTTAAATTTTTACAAGCACAACAAAGTAGAAGAAGAAGGCAATTAAAAAAACGTTATAGTAATATATTATTTGTGTTGGTCTTACATCAGGATCCAGGAACATTGCTATAAATATATTATTAGTAAAAACTTAAGAAGGAGAATTGTTTGCAGAATTTCAAAGAACAATTAACATCTGAAGAACTATTTATTTTATTTTATTTTATTTTTTGAAAGAAAAGAACTATTTATTTTACATAGGTCTAGAATCACATTTAGATGAAGACCTTCCTTTAAGAACTATTAACATCTGACTTGGTGACCATATAGTTGCTGTCTTCCTGATGTAGGAATGATGCTATGCCATTTGTAATGAAATTTCTTTGGTACATGATGAAAGATTGGACCTTTCTCATTCAATAATAGTTTCTGTAAATTTTTTTGTCAAGGCTAATATACATTGCATCTTTTGTGTTACTATGTGCTGTATGCATTTCACCATTTCCTTGTGATGCCAAACTTTGGAAATGTACAAGATATCTTTGAAATTGTTTACAAACTTCTGATATCTTTAAGTTGACTGATCAGCATCTTGCCTAGCTGTGGATGTTGGGATAGATCCTGGTTGGTAATTCCAGCAGATTAAGAACCCATGGGATATCTAACAAGCTTTGAATATGCATTATGATGTTTGATATATCTTCAATTTTTATAGGTTAAGATTGTTTAAATTTACAATTTCGATATATCCCGGACCCTTTTTTAGCAAGCATATCAGCAGTTTATTAGATATAAATGGAATATCAAGCAGTCCCCCTCCATCAGTTTATTGCTTTATAAATGGAATGATTGTGTTATTAGATATATTCAAATGTGTTGGGTTTGGTTTTTGATTGAATTGTTTAAACAAATTAGGTAGTCAAACACTATGACAAGTTTTGAAGAAGGAAGTCGGATAAATACTTCAACAGGTAGTGGGAATAATGAAATAGGAGATGTTGAACCAAAATTGGATATGGGCTCCTCTTCGAGGTATGAAAATTTTCAAATTATGTTATACTTTTATATAATATTAGTTACCATTGATGTTGATTATATTTTTTTGCTTTTTATTTTATTTTATTATTATTAGGTCGCATCCCAGAAGAAGAAGTATATGCTACAGAAGGAGTAGATGACGAAGAGACGGCAGTGCCGTCTTGATTTATTGTTATGTTTTGGATTTTTAGATTTGGGTTATTATTAATTTTAGTAGTATGTAAAAATTGTTCTATTTGGATTGAGTTGTAAAAATTGTTCTATTTGGATTAATTGTTTTAATATAATTTTTAATATGGGTCAAAAAATATATGTAAAAAATATATGTTAAAAATATGAGTCAAAAAATATATGTCAAAAATATGGGTCAAAATCCAGGTCAAAATATATGTTAAAAATATGGGTCTCAAAATATGGGTATAAAATCCGGGTCAAAATCTGGGTTAAAATTTGGATCCAGATCCAAATCATAATATGGATAACAATGAGGGCCAAATGGTGGGCCTGGGTAAAGCCCTGTTTATTGCGGGCTTGGGTAAAACCCTACCCGCATGCATACAGTTGTTATTTGGGTTGGGTTTAAGCCCTTTAAAATTATGAGGGCTTTTTGAGGGCTTGGGTCCAGTGCGGGCTTGGGCCCTCAAATTGCCAACCCTAAAATTTTCTATTTTTCAATCTCACCATTGAACAAATCTCCATCTATTTCAGACCTCCATTGATGGAGGCGATGAAGATGATTAAAAAAAGTGTTATCCTTATGTGTAATGGAGATCAGATCAAACAGACCTCTCATAGTTGATTGAGTTTAAATGCTTGGATTATGTGTTTGTTGTTTACAATGCACGAAACCGACAATAAGCTTAAATATTATAAATATTTTGTTGTGTAAAACATACAGCAACATCCACTTAGCTTTATTTATTTACCAAAAGAGGAAAAAAAAAAAAAACAAACAAACAAACCATAAATACGAAACAAACGGAGATAAAAAGCATGATGATCAGCTTTTACACTACACTCTTCCGGAGATTTTATGATTTTTTGAAGGTCAAACCAGATCCGTTCAATTTATCTTCTATTAACTTCTCCAAATGATCTGACATGGAAGAGGTTAGATAATTTCGCGAATCTCCCACCTTGCCTTTTCTAAAGTAGATACTATTTGCATGCCCAACTGGATGTTTACCAGACTTATTCACCTCCAAATTTTTCAAGTGATCAAAACTACACAACTTTGATATCTCTTCTATTACTCCTCGGCTCTCTTCATCCACAGAAAACGGACATCCTAAAAATTCAGCCAATCTCTTAACTTGAAAGTTGATGTCCTCTTTAAGATCTTCATATTTTAAGAATAATATCTTGCCCGATTGTTCTAAGTTGGCCTTCCAGTAGCCCAACACATGTTCCCAAAAAGGGCCATAACCTTGAACTCCTTGACAAGCCATTTCAAAATATTTTTCTAGTGGAAACAACTTCATGGTTGTTTGCTCCGGATAAAGTCCGAGCAGGAAATGCCAATGAGAGACAAGTTTGTCCAAAGGGTTTCTACAAATGTAAACAATGCGAGAATTACAAGTCACAATAGAATGTGGTAACAAAGCATACGGGACATGGGTGCACAATATCCTTGGGCTAGAAAGGTTATCAATAGATGATTGATTTTTAATGAAATCTCTGTCAAGTAAAGGTACGAGCTCGTGTGGATTGCTAGTAAGCAAGGGACTTTCTGGTAAAGCATAACGAGAACGATTCACAATGGTAAAAATGAGAGCTTTTAGCCAAGTGGTACCTGATTTTGGGTTGGAAGCTAATATAATGTCGGTGTCTCGAGCTTGAAAATGCTTTTGAAAGTATATGATGCCATGGAATAATATACTTGGAACCCAACACCCTTGATATAAATAAAAACATAATCCATCCCACAGTTTCTCTCGAGGAAGACTTGAAAGTAATTCTTGAATATTCTCATTGTTCATGGACTCTTCCACTCCAGATGATGAAGAGTTTTGGGAGGCTATTGTTTTCTCCATGTGAAAGGATATGTTTGAGAAAAATTAACAAGTGATTGTAGAGGAAAACAACAATCATGAACACCTTATCATAACTTGACTGTTAATATAGAATTCACAATATAGCACCTGTTGTAGGACAAAAACGTGGGTGCAGCAGGATGCACCCAAGAACTTCTTCCTGCTATAGATGTTAGTGGATTCCACCTCAGCTTCTCGGGTGTCGTATTTTCAAAATCCTAAATTATAACAAATCTCCTTTTGCTTTCTATATTTTTTTTTATATTTCTCCACTACGCTTCACTGTATGCACCCAAGAACTTCTTCCTGCTATAGATGTTAGTGGATTCCACCTCAGCTTCTCGGGTGTCGTATTTTCAAAATCTTCTTCCTGCTATAGATGTTAGTGGATTCCACCTCAGCTTCTCGGGTGTCGTATTTTCAAAATCCTAAATTATAACAAATCTCCTTTTGCTTTCTATATATTTTTTTATAGAGGAGTGCTAAATTCACTCTCTCAACCCACTCTCTCAACACACTCTCTGTTCTTGTGTTGACATGTGGACAACATTTATTGTTTTACATTAAAAATCTAACCTTTATAAAGAGCCTACTTTTTCATTTTATTTACACTACAAACCAACAACTAGTTTCCTATATTGCCCTTCTTCTTTTAATATCAATTATACATAATTCAAAGGAATTGGGTTTGATTGGGAGTAAGGGTGGGCATTTAATGGATCGGTTCACTTTTCGAATGAACCGATAAAAAACCGATAATATCCGGTTTTTGAAAAAGTGAACCGATCCGATAAAATTTAAAAGTGTGAACCGATCAAAAACCGATTGAACCGGTTCGGTTCGGTTCGGTTCGGTTCGGTTTTTTCGATTCTCAATTGAGTTAGTTTGTAATGTTTTTGGCTTGCAATTTTAACGGTGAACAACCGTTCCATCGATGAAGACATGACTAAATATATAGTCCTATGAGTTTTTAGGGTTGAAACTAATAAGAATTAAAGGGCATGCATTAGTAACTAATTTGAAGGCTTGTTTACAAAATCAAATGGTAGATCAATGATTCGATGATAGCTTAGGTTACATACGAAATTATCAATATTTTTTTAATACACAATTTTTATGAAATATGAATGTGCAACAATATTTATGAAATATGAATTACTCTTTTTGTTTTTAACATTATTAGTTTTAGACAAAATAGAAAAAATTTAGGGATTTTTAATTATATACACCGGTTTTCGGTTCGGTTCACCGGTTCGAACCCTAGAACCGGAAACCGAACCGAAAATACCGGTTTTTTAAAAAACAAACCGAACCGAACCGGTTAAAAGTTAAAAACCGGAAAAAAACCGATTGGACCGGTTCGGTTCATCGGTTCGGTTCGGTTTAATGGTTTTTTGCCCACCCCTAATTGGGAGTGGAGACAAAACATGTGTCTAAACTTAAAGTCTAAACCTCACCGACTATTGGGGAGCCCTTTTTCTTATATTTGTTTCGCCAATCATATAATTATAAATAATTAGAAAATTTTATCAAAAATAAATAAATAAATAATTAGAAAATTGTGAAGAATATTCCAAGTAAAATACAACAAATTAATTAATTATAAATAATATTGAATTACCACCGTCCCATGGGCGAAAGCGAATCAGGAATTTTTACTAAACAGGTTTAATTTGTGCACATATATATATATATATAATTTATTATAAATAAAGTTAATTATTATCCAATTTACAACTATACAATTCAATATAATTATTCAGTAAATTTTATGGCAATATATTGAAGTTAAAGAAGAAACTGTAGAAAGAAAAAAAAAAGAAGTTGTACAGTCGTAGACAACACAAACTACAGACTTGACATATATATATATTTTTTATATAAAAAAAATTGATATTAAAAGAAGAAGGGCAATATAGGAAACTAGTTGTTGGTTTGTAGTGTAAATAAAATGAAAAAGTAGGCTCTTTATAAAGGTTAGATTTTTAATGTAAAACAATAAATGTTGTCCACATGTCAACACAAGAACAGAGAGTGTGTTGAGAGAGTGGGTTGAGAGAGTGAATTTAGCACTCCTCTTTTTTATATTTCTCCACTACGCTTCACTGTATGCACCCAAGAACTTCTTCCTGCTATAGATGTTAGTGGATTCCACCTCAGCTTCTCGGGTGTCGTATTTTCAAAATCCTAAATTATAACAAATCTCCTTTTGCTTTCTATATATTTTTTTTATATTTCTCCACTACGCTTCACATGTGCTTCCACCACCTCCTCATCACGAGAAAAACTTGGGTGCAACCGATGCACCATGGCAGAATCTGATGGTGGTGCATCGGTTCCACGCATTAAATGACACGCGGCACTTAATAAAATTAATTAATTTTTTTCCATTTTCAGCTTAATTGCTTATATAAACCAATCTCCATCTATCTCAATTTTCGTCCAGACTCCAGACATGTCGACATCAACTTGCCAGTCTATGGCAGTCAGTTCCGGTCCTAGCCATATTCCGGTGACGTCGTCGTCTGGTATTCGCAATCTTCCGGTGACTGTCGTCGTCCGGTTCTCACCATTCCACTGTGGGATTCTGATGGGTCTCTCACTTACAAACCCACCGACCATTATAGATTCTGATGGTTTGCCTCCTATTTTATTTTTTTTAAAATGGATTTGTTTCCTCTTAAAATACCCTAAAAAAAAAAAAGTTCAAAATTCTCAATGGGTCTCTCACTTACACACCCACCCACAATTCATTTACAGATCACATCTGGATCTGTAAATGAATCTTTTCCGGTTCTTCTCTTTGGCCTCATCTATATCTAATCTGTTCTTGCTTGCATCTTAGCTGTAAATCGAGGCACTTGAAACTTGAAAGAGATCAAGATTCAATCTATCTTTTTCAACTTTTCAATGGTGTGTATATACGAGATATAAGGTTTTTTTTTTGGTAAATTTAAATCCTATTAATGAATTTTCTTATTTGTGTTTTGTTAACAACAGTGCTTACATTGGAAAGAATTTCGATAAAAAAGTCAAACTCACAAGTTTAACAGCGTATCAAAATTAAATTTAAAATTTATTGATAAACAATCCAATTAAAACTAAATACAAAAAATTCTTTAACAAAAAATACAAAACAAACCCAGAAACCATTTAAAGACAGAAAAGATTAAAAAAATTAAAAAATTAAAACCAGAGAAATAAAAAATATACCTTACCAATATGAAACATACCTTGCCTTGCAGTGGAAGATCTGCAAGAGCAAAGAATCCATAACGGAACTTAGAAAAGTGTACAAAAATAAGAAAAGTGGTCAAGAGAGAGATAGAGACTGAGAGAGTGAAGAAGAAGAAGAGACAAATCACGTGATGAAGAAAAAAAATAGAGAGAGAAAGGTCTCCAACCCAGAAAGAGAAGTGCAGAGAAGAGATCTAAAATTAATTTTTTTTAACAGTGTCACGTGTCATTTTTTTAAATTGGTAACACGTGTCACCTTGTGAATGCATCCGATGCACCAACATCAGATTCTAGCTTGGTGCATCGGATGCACCCAAGTTTTTCTCCCAGATCACATTTTCCTGTACACCCATTCTCTTTTGCTGGATCAATTATCAGCGGAGTATGTAGTCCACGATTGGATCAATGAATCTGTGGCAATGAGGTCCACAATTTCCCAAATCATCCACTATTATTTGTCTAGATTTATTATTGGGTTTTCATGGACTTTGAAATTGGATATGAGACTTGGGCCTTTGAATTGGGCTTGAATTTGTCTCGAGATGAAATGGAAATTGGGCTTTACTTGGGTTTGACTTGAACTTTAATTCTGGGCCTGGATTTGTGTTTCAAAAGTCTCTTTTGATCCTAGTTAATTTAATCTTGCAAAACGCTCCAATTAACTCCAATTCCAAACTCGACAACTTTTTGTTCTTGTGTTACCAAAATGAATCTAATTAAAATAAAACTAATATAAAATTGGACTATTATGTCTATTTTTTGGGGCAATAAATATATATAAAATATGCTCATCAAATACCCCAAAAACCTAGATTTTGCTAGTCCTCGAGCAAAATAAAAACAAAAACTAAGAAAATTAAAAATTAAAATCCTAAACTAAGCCACTTTCGTAGGGAATACGATAGTATTGAGTGTATGCTACAAGCCTTTAAACCTCTAGGCGTCCATAGTAGGAATAGTTTTGTCTTATGAGGGTTTAACGGCTATGATAGCCACAATTATATTTTTGCAAAAACCAATTAGATCAAGATGCAACTCAATATGCCAACAAAGGCAAATGTATGCTAAAGTCACTGAGTAAAGACTAAAATTATGTCACTTATTTGAATGCATCACTAGTTGATGAAAAGCCCATACTCAAGACACTCTAGCTTCAAAAGCAAAGTCGTCAAATGCCATAGATGTAATTCACTTCGACTCTAGTTGTCACACATATATCAGTCATATTTTACATAGAACCTAGGCAAATACACTCATCAAGCATTTGTGAATGGAGTTTATGCACAAAAAATTTCAAATTATTATCGCATATGAATATATAAGATAGAAAAAATGCTTGAATTTATGCAAATGATCTCATGAACGGAATCAGACATTAAGAACAAGATAGAGAACATGTTTCCTTTACTCTTAACCCAACATTCCCAAAGATCAATTAGGACTTTAATTTGGTTGTAATGGAGCCATGGGGTGAAAGCTAAGAATAACGGGAAAAAAGTAAGCAACAAAACCTAGGACCATATCGAGAAATTTTCTAGCGGTCTTCAATGCTCACCTGAACTTCTTTTACTTTGTCTTCATTTAACTTGCATCCAGGCTTCTTAAACCATTTGTGAACTCCTTCTTTTGAGTAGATTTTGACTTCAACACTTTGTTCGGACATCTTTCCTTTTTTTCACTTTCATTTGATTTATCATCTCATTCATTCGATTTATTTTTTCAATTTTTTTTATTTATTTAAATGAGATGAGAACTTTATATAGCAATTACATAATTTCTAAAACCTCTCATACATTGCTTATTTATGGCTTCTTTCTTCTGTCTTGTATGTACATTTCACGATCCACCCCTTTTTTTCAATTCATGTGTCTTTGAATTCTCATCACTTTTCTTTATCACTTTCTCAATATAATCCCAAGCTATAAGGTATGACTAAATATTAAGGCTTATTGGGTTTTCAATTAACGCGGGTGATGAAAGAAATAGGCTTACAATGTTTGGCTTTAAAATTGGCTATGGAGCACACACATAAGGTATGAAATATTTAAGGCCTTTTTAAGTGAGTTTAAGCACACATTGCTTATGTCACTTTTACTGGTTCAATCAAATCAAAAGCAATTCTACATGTGATATCTTTTATGATGAATGTTCTTTAATATCTAATGCATAACTTATTGAGATTAATTTCTAACACAAAGAACCCGATAAGTGTTTAAGAGCATAAACAAACAAACCCTCTAACATGTACACTATTTGGCTTAGTAAACTCACTAGGGTAGTCTCCACTATTAATTATAGCAATCCAGCTAAGTGTCATATCCACCATTATATCAAAATGCAATGCAATACTTTAAGTGGCAAGACATTAGTATAAACTCAATGATTAAAGCATACACTTACAAAATTTGCAAAAGATAGACTCAAAAAAGAACAATTAATTAATTAATTTATTTTTATTTTTTTGAAACCAACATCTTTTGAAAATTTTAATTCCCTGCCCCCAAACCAATTTAAAACATTTTCCTCAATGTTTCCTCAACATAATAACCACAAATGCACATGCACATATCAAAAGATACAGGAAATAGGAGACGATATCAATAGTGTCTAAAAAAGTAAACACGTTTAAAGAATTGATGTTTCACCAAAAAGTAGGGACTAAATTGATAATACCCCTCTATAATTTTACTAAAACTATCTTTATTTTATAATGCCATTAATTATTTATTTTCATCATTCATCAAAACCCCATTAGATAGATAAATAGATAGATAACCAAAAAAAAAAAAAAAAACTGATAAACCCTAGTACAGAAACTCACCGGCTACCATATCAACTCCACCGCTCTCCGGCTATTCTAGTTTCCCGGTAACCTTCCTTTTTCTTCTTTTCTCGATATTTTTTGCATGCAGATTTTATTATAAAGTCATAGTCTTTATCATGAGGAAATTATGCGAGTTTTTATGTGTTTGAATTGTCAATAAAATAACTTGATCATGTATTGATGTAATGAACTGATCGAGTTTACATTGTTGTTATGTGGATGCTTTGTTTCTAAGAATTCTGGGTTTGTAGTCCTACTAAGTTATTACTCTTGAAAATTTGATCAATTTTTGTTTCCTTATTATACAAAAGGAAGTCAAAATCTATGTCATGCCCAATTCAAATTTCTACTTATATCAAATTTTCAAGATAGTCAAGGAGGATGTGAGAAGGAAAAAGGAATTAAAAATTAAGGGTTTGCTATTTTCCCCTTGAATTATTACTCTTATGTGGTGTTACTCAGTCAACATAATAAATTAAATTCATAATTGTATGTGCTCCTTGGCATAAATGTACATGTGAGCTTATATATTTTGCACTAGTTAGATGGGGTATATGTGCTGTCCAAGGTTGTAGTACCTGCAACGCTAAAGGGTGGATTTTTAGTATTCGTGTAGAAAATTTTTGAGAGTAAATTTTCTGAAAACTAAAGGAATTGGCAGTAGGGGGAAAGCTTAGTTGGTAAGGTCAAGTTGTTTGGAAGTGACATGGTTACTCGAAGGAAGGGGGTTTTTGTGTATGAGTAAATTCTAGTTTGTTTTCTTTTTCTGCATCATTCTTGTTGGTTTTCATAACAAGAGTGAACGAATGTCATATGGTGTATTCAAAAGCAGACACTATCGTTCTTGTGGTTATTCTTTTTCTAGGTGCTGTCCCTAGCCACCCATACCTGTCCTCTTAGCTATAGGAACTTCAAATGTTTCTTGATGAAAATATCGAAGTACATGTTATGTTGTATGAAATTTGAGCGTCTTCGGGTTATCATATTATAGGTTGGAAATGAGTTTTGCACTACATTGAGCTTTCAAAAAATGCTTATTTAAGTTTTACATTCTTGGACATCTTAGCTTCTATACAGTTTCTTTGAGCTGAGTTGTTGATGTTGTCAGAATTGTTATTACCATTATCTAAGTTATGTGATTGTTGACACAATTTCATTTCAATGTTTGCAGACAAGTTCATCGCCCTAGGGTTGCTTCTGATGCCCTTTACATTTTACAAAAGTGGAGGTTTTTAAACATAGGTTCCACCTCTATAATACAAGACCACTATGGATTTGAAATTCAAAAATATAGCCTGGGTTGGGAAGAACATCTCCCAGAAGTTTGAAACAATGTGCCAAGAGGTGGATAACATCGTATGTCAGGTATCATATATATATATTTTGTTTTTTTTAAAATATTTTCTACCTTCTGTATGAGTGTGCTGACTTAAATTTCCTTGTCAGTTTTTCTAATGAATATGAGTTGTTTTGCCTTACAGGATACTGTTAGATATGTCGAAAACCACGTTCAGGCAGTGGGGGAAAGTGTAAAAAAGTTCTATTCTGATGTTGTCCAAGATTTTGTTCCACCTTTAGTGGATCCTTTAAATCATGAAGTTCAAGAAGTGGTTCTGAAAGGAAATGCTTCAATCAGTTCCTATATTAAGTCAATGATAGATTTGGAGGGAAATTCTGTAGATACTGTCAATAAGCAATCACATGAGGAGCTCGATGCAGTTGATCCTATAAAGAATCAAGTGGTTCTTGCATTTAGTCAACCTGACCTTGTAAATCAAATTACTGCTTCAATTTCTGTGGATTCCGATGAGAGAGCCAAATCTGATTTGCTTTCTGGTCAAGTTGATGATGTTTTAACGTATAAGATCTTGGATGTAGGTGTTGAAGAATATGCCATTAAGGAGCTGTCAAGTGCATCTAAGTTATTGGAATCAATGTCCCTTGGGGATAAAGACTCCATTGAAGCATCATCGTTTTGTGAGTTTGGTGATTATAATAATCAGCATGCATGTGGGTTCATGGCCGAGGTTTCACCTGCAACTTCAGTTTATATAGTGGACTGTCAATCCACCCAGAAGTTGGATACAGTCTGTGATTACTTTGCAGCTGTGAGTGTTTCTGATGCCTCAAATACTTTAGCTGCCTCTGAGATGGATTTTTCTGTTGGTTCTAATAATTTGAGTGAGAAATCACCTGAAAACTTCCCCACAGAAACAGTATTTCAAAATTATCCAGTTGATGAGGCTGAGTGTGTTTCTGATAATTCTGATGCACTGACATCTTCTAAATCGTCGTCAATTACATCTCAAAAGGACAAGGCAGCAGAATTGCTACTCATCAACTCCAGCAGTCCCCTGTCATTGGAATCAATTGGTTGGTATTTTTCAAATCCTATGTTGAGAGAAGTATTCTTTCTTATCATGAGTCCTCATTCACTTGCGTTTTGACAGGGGACGATGAATATGTATCCACAACTAAATTTACAGGGTCACTAACCGAGATATCTTCAGCCAGTAATGCTGAATTTTGTGGCTCTGCTCAATTGGATACTCTAACTATGACCTCTTCAAATATAGGTATGCCTGAGTTCCGTTATTCTTTTCTTCCTTTTCTCTTGTCTGTCCCTTCAATCATTCATTATAGTAGTGACGGTGGTGATGAATTTTGTAAAACTTCAATGGTGTTAATGCTGAATTTCACTGTGGAAGTTCACTTCTTCCTTCAGCTTTTTGTCTGTATATAATTTATGTGTGGTCAACCTCTAGATATTTGCTGTCATTGCTGGAGCGGTGTTATCATTTTCTTTCTTTCTTTCTTCCTTCTCCTAAGCTCATTGGTATAAGGCGTTTTTTAAGGCAAATTATGGTTATTTTGAAAAAACACATTAAGGTGCTCTGAATTCCCATGTTTAGTACTAATATATTCTTTTCATATGTTGCCTTTCACTAATTCAGAAATCATTTACAGGGTCTTCACATGATCATAGTGATGATATGGATTATTCTGGGATGGAAACCATTGAATTGGTCAACACGGCAAAGCTGGATGATAGCTGTCTCATGGTTGACAATAGTGCACTTTATGTTGTTCCTTATAGAACCCAGAAAAGTAGATCACTCAAGGTTCTCTCTCTCTCTCTCTCTCCCTCTCTCTCTCTCTATATATATAAATGTGTGTGTGTGACACTTATGAGGAAGTTGTGTGTGGATGTGGGGATCGCGTGTGCATGAGGGAAAAGTAAAATTTTAAAAGCTACACATACAAATTTCTGAAATGTGGATGCCATATGGTGGATTTTGACTTTCTTCTCGTGTTGACAAGGCACATTTACTAGGAAAGCCAGAATATACATTTGAAACTTTACCATGTCTGTATTGAAAAATTTTGTTAGAAAAAGTTTCTCATCTCACTGGGAAAATATATATTATTTTTTTCCTTCTATTGTGCTGGTGAATTGAGGATCAATCTATTCTTCGTAGTATGCTTCACAATTGATGAAACACCATTAAATTGTTTTCATTCCTGCCATTAATTAATTTGTTACCTAGATACCTAATTCCAAGTTAAATTAATTTCCTTTATTTCTTCTTTCTCTTTTCTCTTTTTTTTTTTTTATTTCATCAGAAAAGGATCCAGGACGCATTTACTTCGAGAAAGAGGTTAACAAAGGAGTATGAGCAGCTAGCAATTTGGTTTGGAGATGTTGATATGGCATCCAGTCAAGACAGATTGCAAAGTCACATGTCACCGATTACCTCCTCAACCTCGGACACAAATAATTTAAATTCAGATCAAGCATGCGATTCTGAATGGGAACTCCTGTGAATAATTCAAGATTGCTTACTAGATAACTCATCTGAACCGGTTATGAAGCGTTCTTGAAAGTACCGATGAGTATATTGCTACACCACTCTCTGCGGCCAAAAAGATCAAAGTTATCGCATTCTGTATAGAAGTAAACGATAATAAGCTTGTCCAAAATGACAGTTTATGCAAATTTATCTTCGTTTTTTTTTTTTTTTTATATATACGGAATAATACTAGTCTCTGTTAAGTCGCCATAAAATGCCACGGCTCTGTGATGCAGTGCTGCTGTTGAATTTCGCATACAGGTAAATCTTCATATTTAAGGTCAAGAGTTTTATTTTCCTTTTTATGAGAAGAACAAAAAACAGAAGGAAGAAATCAACTAACTTACAGTGTCAACTTAATTTGTTTTTCTTCAATAAATGGTCTAAAAGTTCTTGTTCCCCTTTAGATTACAAAAAATTTTGATGCTTCTGCAGCAAATGTGCATACAGAATCTGGTTCCATGTATCAGGGACTCCTGGTAAACACCAGTGAATACAATCAGCAAAAGTTTTCGGATCAGATCTTTGTTCCTTCGTCAACAGTTTGCCCTTCCGTTCACCGTATATTGTAGTATGAGCATCTTTACGATACTCGGACAACTGGGTGATATTCAAAAATGTTACATTGATTTTGAGTTCTTGTAAAATGTTTTGAATCATCTCCATGATTGTGAGACTAGAACCAGTTCCCCAGTATGAACCTTGGATTGGATATGACTCATTGAAGCAGTTTTCATTACTTCCAGGCTTCCATTCCCAGCTCCTACAACAGCGGAAAATATGGTCCCGTAATTAGATCAGCTTTGGAGTTCTAGTGTCTCCGGATCAAAAGATTGCAGACACTCACCATAAATGTGTTGGGGACATGCTCATGAAGAAGACCTGTTGAGTGAGAGGGTTGATGTTGGATTCAAGCCAATTTGCCCAAGTTTCTAGTGCCAATTTATACGCCGCAGTGACGTTATATTCTTCGATGTTATCAGGATCTCCATATCTGGAAACAAAACACAACACATAAAATTAGGATACTCGTTTTCATTTTATCTAATGACGTGATATGTCCATCTCAATTAGTGCAGGGATCGGATCAAGTGTATACGTGGCATTGATCGTCGGCTTGTACATCCACCATACATAGCTTTCAAATACTAACACATCAACTCCTTCCCAGCTTTTGCCATGTTTAGTTATGGAGTCAAGATTGACCAGCCTTTTGAGAACTGTGTGTTTTGTTGCATGATCTGAAATTGACTCAACAATAAAGGGTGCCCAGTAATACTCAATGGATGCATTGTATTCCTGACAACAGATCCAGAGATGACTATCCTTTAGCTTAGCTTATAGTCATATAAAAAATAAAAAAATAAAAAAATAAAAAATAAAAAAAAAATAAAAAAAAATGTTACAAAATTATGAGAAAATTTCAGTGAACCTCAGCTTTAAAGATCTTCATTGGTGGAATTCTGTGAAAAGATTTCTTTCCTTCAGGAATCACCGATTGCACCATACACACCATTGATTCAAACTGCCCTCTCTGTACTGAATCTCCAATGAACATCAATCTTTTGCCTCTCAGAATGTCCAATAACTTCAATGGATCAAACCTGCAGTTGACAAGTGTTTATTCCGAGGACAATTGATGTAAGATACTTCAGGAAGGCTGCTGGAGGGACAAATGACGTCCGTTTTGAACCCATAATATATGGTTGGAACCGTATAAAGAGCCTTACATTTGTTACGGGTATAATAGGTCGCTATTTTCCTAGAAAAGACCGTTTTGACCACCGTTTTCCTATTTTTCTGTTTTAGGCGTGACTTAGGGGTTTTGTTTTTCAATTTTAAGAAGATTTCTTTCTTTTAGTTTGTTTAGGAATAAAGCAATAAGTTTTGAGCTTTTCCTGTTTTAGTCGATTAGGAATCTTGAATCATAGAGGAGTAAGTTTGTTTTTTCTATTGAAGTATGAGTCGGAGGAATTTTTTGTAACTTTTCTTTGATATTAATTAAATTCGTTCTTTTGAACAAAATTCTTGCCGTTCTTCGTCGTCATTTTTGAATGCTTTTATAGAAGTAGAAAGTACTTTTTACTGAAAAGCTTTTAAAGAAACTTACCTGGGTAGTTTGCAATCATTAGGCTGCCATCTCCAGTTTTGATAGAATGAATCAGGTCTCCCATTTCTTCGGCAAGTGGTCTGTTTAACCAAATAAGGGCAGCTCTCTTCTGTATAAAGAGGATATGTGACATTATCCCAAACCCAACTTCCTTCAAAAACATTGCAGCCTGATTCGAACCGGTCTTTTTCTGAAACGAAAACTGGTTTTCTATGCTTAAATCCTTCTGGTTTTCCATACAACTGAAAAATCTGGCTGTGGTTAATCTTCAAATCATCCAGGACTAATCGAACAGTCCCGACTATCAGAACCGAAACCAATGCAACCGGGAAGAGGGACTGAATCCGATGATCGAGCCAGGAATGCTGTTTCATCATCTGGGGTTGGTGCATAAAGATGAAATTGTTGTGTTTTTACTCATTTTTAGAGACATTATGGATTGTTTCTGTTGTATATTTTGAAGGAGTATCTTGAGGTTCAAGTCTTATGAGAAGTAGTACTCCATGCAACCACCAGTTGGTAGAGTTCAAAGTTTAGGTACAATGTAGAATTTATTAACTGAAAATCAGTTGGAAAACTGTCAAAACTGTCATTATCAAGAAATCTATATTTCTTATTTGAAGTGTGTGATCTGAAGAGAGGTGGCACATCATAATCCCTAAACTGGACTTCATTAGTTGGTGGCTGACTGGCTTCAAACTTATAGGTAACAACATTCTTTACGGGTTGAGGTTGACCAAGTGGTATGCCTTCCACATCCATACCATTGGATTGTGGATTTGAGTCTCTCTTCCTCCTCAAACTTTTAACTATTGCAATATTTTAAAAAATAAAAAAAATAAAAAGAATTAGTGAGTGTCAAGGAATTTTCAAAATTTATCAAAATAAATAAATAAACTCAATAAAAGGATTAATTAGTGAATACTATATGGCATGACTCATGAGTACCCAATCAAATGAGAGGCTCACACCACATGATGTGAGAGTCTGTTAACATTGGTTTAATTGACATTGATCGGTTAAAGTTCCACGTATATTTATTCTTAAAACATTAAAAGATGGATATCAATAGTACGTTGAGATTTGAACCGCAATTATCAATTTAAAAGTGAAATTTAATGAATTTTTAGGATAATTTTTACATATGTGATAAGAAAAATGATATATGCTTATAGAAAAAAATTCAAAAACTTTCAACTTTAGGAATTATTTTTTCTAATATTTTTTTTATGCTAAAACATTTAAAAATTGGAATTTTTTTTTTAATAAATATATAAATAAAAATGTAAAACCTCTCGAAAAACCTTAAACCTTACCCGGTTCACTCTGCATCATCTGAAACTGAAACATAACAAAATCTAAAAACGAAAGAAATGGTGATGAGTGGGGTGTGTGGTAGCATCCGCACGTGCAGCCTACGTCTGACTGAGAAGCCCATTCTCAGGTCATTCACAGGGCGGCGTCGACTCTTTGCCACGTCGTGCTCCGTCAAGAAAGACAAGGTCATAGTCTTATCTGGGCCCACCGGAGCCGGCAAGTCCCGCTTGGCTCTCGAGCTTGCCAAGCGCCTCAACGGCGAAATCATCAGCGCCGACTCCGTCCAGGCTAGCCACCTCTTCCCAGTTCCCTCTTTATTTATATATCAAAATTGAAACATTGAACAATGGAAATTTTTTGCTTGAATGTTGGTTTCTATTCCAGGTATATCGAGGTCTTGATGTTGGGTCTGCCAAGCCTTCTTCTACTGATAGAAAGGTCTCATTCTATATATTTATAGTGTTTCTTGTATTGTACGAGTAGTCGAGTACTAATACATTTATATGCAAGTGGGTTGTAGCCAATTTAGAATATGAACTCATACATACATAATAATTTGAGAGTAATATCTCTACTTACTTGAATAGTTTCAGGCATTACATGAGTTATAAGTATGTCAATAAATCATTACTAGCTGCTAATTTGTCTTGATTACACCATTCTCTTTTTGGGTTTTCATTTTTTGTAGGAAGTTCCACATCATCTGATTGACATATTGCACCCATCTGAAGGTATGTTCCATGTGGACCAGATAATTTTGATGAAGGGTCTAAATGCATCTTGTGATATGATTTGCTGATTCTATTGTTTTGAGTCTGGAATGTCTGTCCTCTTATTTCAAAATTAATTAATTTATGTTCTTTCAGACTATTCTGTTGGACAATTTTTTGAAGATGCAAGGCAAGCCACAAAAAATATTCTTAATAATGGCCGTGTTCCAATTGTTACTGGTGGAACTGGGTTGTACTTGCGATGGTATGTTTTCACATATCCTTTTTTGTATGGGGGCAGTGTTAAATTAGTTTCCTTTTTCTTTTTCTTTTCGTTTTGTGGAAATTAAGTGCATATATGTACAAAATTTCTCTTGAAAGGGAATTTGCATGTATATATACATGTTTCGATATAACAAAAGTGGGTACATCAGAGAACTTCTCATGCTTTGGTTGTATAATTCTTTTTCAAGTTATGGAAAGAAGCTGAAACGGAACATGCTCATTTTTATCATTTTGTTGATAAAATTAGGTTTATATATGGAAAGCCTGATGTTCCTAAAGCCACCCCAGAAATTGCAGCTGAAGTATTTTCAGAGCTTGAACATCTACAGAGAGATGGGGCCTGGGATGCAGCTGTTCAGTTGGTGGTCAAAGCAGGTGATCCGAAATCCCAATCTTTGGCTGCCAATGATTGGTACCGTTTACGGCGCAGCCTTGAGATAATTAAGGTTAGTTTGTGATGTCCTTATATATATGTTTAGATATCTCTGTGTGTGTGTGTGTATAAACAAGAACATGAAAATACAAAGCTACATCATGAATGTGCATAATAGGTTAATAATATTTCAATGAGCATTATTTGCTAACACAAACATGAAAACACATTCTAAATCACAGATGTGAATTTGGACATTTTTCATGAGCACTATTACATGACTAACTTATATGTAGATTTAGCAACCTTATTCCCTGGCTTCTACTTCCAGCATGAACTTGAGTAACTGTGTTCTTAACTGTGATGCATCCTTGTATTTTGAACTGTGAAGCCGTTTTTTCCTGAATAAATAAAATAATTGTAGAAGATTTTTGGGTCCATGCAGTGGCTGCTCATTGATATTTCTTTTGGCATGACAGTCCACTGGATCTCCTCCATCTGCTTTCCAAATACCATATGATTCTTTCAGGGAACAATCTGATTCTAGTAAAACAAACCACTCCCACGACAGGAACACTGCTGCTGGTGTGTCTGAACAAAATCCAAAGGATTTGGATTATGACTTTAATTGTTTTTTCCTTTCAAGCCATAGACTTGATCTATACAGACAGCTCGATTTCCGATGTGAAGATATGCTTTCAGGTAAATTATATTATTTCACAACACTATTAAGATAAGTACTTATCATTATACAAACTCACCTCTTCAAAACTGTCTCGTCATTGCTGCTTAAGATTTTAACTTACAAATCTTAACAATTAATCACTAACATTTAACATAGTCTATCACATGGTGTTTGCAAGATGAATTAAACTCAGATGTTGTCATGTTGGTAAGAATTAATATCGCTCTCAAAGTTCAGGACCATAGCATCTTGTCAATCTGAGCAGATATTTAGAGAAGTTGATCAAGAGACTTCGCTACTTTATGGAGACCATTATCAGACCACCATGTCTAATCTATTAGATAATATTGTGATTGTAATACTGATTATATTTTGTAGTGCTTTGCAACAAATATTGTTGCAGTCATGTTATGAGGTTCATGCATTCTGTCTTTTTGGCTTTCTCAAGCTGTAGTCCATAAATAAAAGTTTTGGCCAATGACAATCAGACACAATTTGAAATGCGACCATATTGATCTCTATACTCAAAGAGGAGTATAGGTTTGCTTAGTTTTAACTAATTACTTCTTGAAATAATCTCTTCGTATGTACCAATAACATAAGGTTTAACCTATCTTATCCAATCATGGGAATTTCTTTGTTACCAACTGTAGCTACACTGTCATATCAATTGATGAAAGTAGAAAGGTATATTATGGTATTTTTTTTTCGTTTTTTTTTTTGAGATGTTTGGTTTTGATTGTAGGAAGTGATGGGATTTTGTCTGAGGCCAGATGGCTTCTTGATACGGGTCTTCTTCCAAATTCAAACTCTGCAACTCGAGCAATTGGTTACAGACAAGTATAGCTCTAATATACAATGCATGTACTATTCTTGCCATTATGTATTGATGCTAAAAGTAAAAGGTCATTTTTCATGTTGTTCCGTATGTACAAATTTATACTTATTTTTGCATTGCCTCGTTAACCAAGGATCAATGCCTGTTTGATAGTTAATATATCCTGCAGAAAGTTTTCTTTGAATATAATGTATATATATGCTCCATTATTTGTTTTTGAACTATATGATCAAAGCATAACTTGTATGTGTTTCTGAAACCAAGCACTCATCCTTACCAACTTCTTTATGAGCTTCTGATACAGTTGAAGATATAGATGGTGATTACTTTATTGATTAGTAAAAAAAATTAAGTATTTAAATTTTATGTTTCTTTGCTCATACCATTCATTTTTTTCCCTAAAATGTTTAATGCAAATTTTTTTGCTGTCTTAGTATATTTTCTTTCAATTGGTTATGGTTTTATTTGGTACTGTTTTTCACTCTATTAACTTTTTGGCAAGAAGTTGAGATTCACCATGTTTATCTGATACCAATTTCAGGCTATGGGGTACCTATTGAGCTGTAGACACCAAGGCGGTAGAAGTTCCACTCAAGAGTTTTATGATTTTTTGTCAGAATTTCAGAAAGCATCTAGGTAATACTTGTCTACTTCATGACAAATTTATTTTATTTATGTAACATAGCAAGTCACTTTCTGATTATCCCCTATCTTATGGAGTATTTCCAACTTTTTTTGTTATTATAAGACAAGTCTTCACAGAAATGATGTTCCTTTTATAAAATTATTTTAAGTACTCTTTTGAGGAACTTCAAATGCTTAAAGGTGAGTTAAAACAAAAGGAAAAATTTTAAAGGATGGTCATTTAAAGAGGAAAAAGAATGGTTGAAAATTTCTCTTTGATTTCTCTCAAAAAGGAATGGTTGAGATGAATGAAAGACTTTAAATCTCTCTCTCTCTCTCTCTCTCTCTCTCTCTCCCTCTCTCTTTCTTTACTATATATATATACACACATAAAGCAGAACAATTTGGAGTTTGAACATCATTTTTGTTATTATTTTAAGTTTATTGTGTTATACCAAACCTCTGTTTGATTTATTGGTGTGTCGGTGAGATTTTCTAAACAAAAGTGACAGCAAGCATACATTGTTTCCTTTTGTGCTTTTCTTGGAATATCTGGATGGAGAGGAACAGTAAAGTGTTTGATGGGGTTGAGTTTTCGATAAATGAGTTGAAGGACTGACATGAGGAATTTGTTCTTTTAGCTATCTTTATTCTATTCTGATATTTCTGGTTCTCTTTTTGGATTTTCTTGATGAAGTAGATGCTGTAAAGAATCAATTTATTTCTCTTCTTTTCACTAGTTCATTTCTTTTTACTGTCATTCTCTTCCCTGTTTGAGCTGTTTGGTGATTCTTATCAGGAAAAATAAAATAGACTAAAAGGGTGAAGGAAATTGATTAGCACTTCATGTTATGTGTATAACTTTGTGTATAAAAAGATAAATTATACAAAAAAAGAAGCGAAAGTTGATTATATGGGCGATCGTTTGGATTTCATCTCTTTGCATATGCACCTCTTATCTAGTTAGATTGTATTTATTACTCCTTTTTTCAGTGCAACTGTATGCTGTATTGTGGTCTTTAATTATTCTGCCTTTATATCTTTAATATTGACATCCAAGAAATATAAATCCAGCAATCATTTATTTCTTCTGCAGAAATTTTGCAAAAAGGCAACTGACGTGGTTCCGTAATGAGAGTATTTACTATTGGCTTAATGCTTCTAGACCCCTGGTATGCCACTTGCAACCTAATTTCTGTAGATTAACTATCATCTAGTTAGATTTATTTTCGTCAAGAACTCTATGCTTCATAAACCATTTTTGCATAATTAATGTTCATGCAACATACGAATTCATATGAAATTTTACTGTCATTTGTGGATTTTTTTTTTTTGGATGAATATAGCAATGCACCTCTCTTTCTGCATTGCAAATTTAGGTTTTATTTATTTCTATTTGGTAATATTAAGTAGTGTGTGTGTCTGCATCGTACTTGTTTAAAGTGGAAAATTCAATCTGAAATTACATTGTTTTGCATGTAGATTTTGAGACGAACATGTTTATTGTTCTTCCCTGCCTGCTTCGGTGTTTTAATTTTTTATATGTTCAATCCCAGTCCGTATAATGTGGAGTACCACATTGGACATAAGTTTTCAATTTGTTCAACCAGACAGTTGCCATATCAGAGTGAGACGAAGAAACAAGCTATCTTTACCTTATCTTTACATTTATGCAAATAGGGTTAGATATCATTTTACCTGATCTTCACATTTGTTTCTGCTGCTGTCATGTTGGCAGAACCTATCGTTTCTGCCTAACTATTCTCTGAAAATGATCTTTATGAGGTGGTCATTTGAAATTGGTACTTTTTAGTAACAGTTCACAGGGTGTCAATTATCGATTCACAGCATCATTTTTCCTTTGTGCTAATATCCACAGCCAACTTTTGCAGGAAGATGTGCTTGATTTCATTATTGATGCATACCATGATCAAACAGGAAATTTGGTTGTGCCTAAAGCTCTTCAAATGGAGAAAAATTTATCAAGACGCAGAGATATTTTTGAACTCAAGTCTTACCGCACTCAAAATAGGTAGGAGCTTTTGAAGAGTTTGTTCATTACATAATTCCTTAGAAGTGCTCATTCATTTTTTCTATTTTATTGTGAAGGCATTTCGTCAGCTGTGAAGATTGTTCCGATATTCTAGACTGGATAAAGACTACTCAAGGGTAAAGCAATGAACCTAACTTCTTTCACTTTTGACTGGTTCTTCATATCGACATTAGTAACATCTCATGAAATAACCCTCGAGTCTGTTTCAAAAGTGATCGTTCAAGGCTGTTAATTTCTTACGATAGGTTTGAATTCTTCATGAGGTATATATAATAAAGGCCTTGCATGATGCATCTATGCAGTGAAACATGTGGACTCAATCAACCGGTCTCTATTCGAACACGTAATATATGATATATTCATGGCCAGAAGCTACACATTGTTCTTGCTCTACTGACAGTGAACTTGAAGACAAAAAGGTGTTTAGTTTTGTATTATATTAAAAAGAAACAGATTTTCTTTATTGTGATTCAATTTTGTAACTACATTCTTGTTCTCTTTTTTTTTTCATGATCTTGTAATCTCAATGTAAAAAAAATGCTCTGCAGGGGAGTTGATTGGTATAGTAATGAGATTAGTTTCAAGTTGGATTTGATTAATCTCATTATCTCAATATCTCAATCTTGTGACAAAAATCGAAAAATTTCTACTTTTGTGGAATGACAAAATACACTTGTAATGAAGAAGACTTATGTTTTGAAAAGGTATAATACAAAAAAGTAAATAAATAAAAAAATGTTGCTGGTTATTGGCCTTTTGAGATTCTTTTGGTTCAAGCAGAATATGCTGTTGAGCTGCTCATGAAAGCCATGCACTCAATATTGCAACTTGCAATACTGCAACTGCTACCATGATATAGTGCTAATTTTGACTAGTTAAAATTAAATAATTTAATCTATCAAAAAAAAATAAAATTAAATAATTTAATAAATTTGATATACAAAAGTCTAGGCAAGGTCTCTCACCATATCTTCATCGGCAAGGAACCACCTCTGGATTTTTTTATTTTTATTTTATTTTATTTTTTTAATTCAGGTTGATACGTATTTTTTATCGGACATTGCAATGTTTTTTTTTTCTTAGAAAAACATATTACATCAATTCTAGACTTGGAAAGTGGAAAAACTCGAATTTATAGTATCCCCAACAAGGCAACAGTGCTCCCTATATTTTCCTTATATTTAGGGAGTCAATTGTACATTTTACAAATAAGGAGCAAGGAGTTAACACTCCAACAAACCTCCCTAAAAATGGTTTAGAGTGAAAAAATGGGTAATTATATTTTCCTTACATTGAATTTGGACCATTGAATACTATGGTTTGGAGTGAAAAAATGGCTCATTATATTTTCCTTACATTGCATTTGGACCATTGAATATGAGGATGTAGATTCATCTTGACCATTTATTTGAATTGAAGAGTGAAAAAAAAATAAAAAAATAAAAAAAATAGGGGCGAAGCTTTCTCTCCTTATATTTAGGGAGGCTTTAGCCGGAAAATAATTTAGAGAGTGAGATAGGGAGACTGTTGGAGCAAATTCCGGTCCAACCTCCCTAAATATAGGCAAGGAGGTGTTGTTTTCCGGCCTATTGGGGATGCTTTTATAACAAGATGTTGTAGGTGTGAAAGGCAACCTACTGGGTCAATCACATTGCAACGTTAAATTTACTTAAAATACCATTTTAAGCTTGAGTTATTAAGATTACCCATTAACAATTAACATATCAAAGATAATTATATCACATGTAATTGTAGCAAAATTGATATTTTTGGAGTATTTATGTCAAATATAACAAAAGAATAATGCTGGTCAGTATCCAAAATACTGATCCCACCAAAAGAAATGGAGTAGGTGACCTTTTTTTTTTTGTTTTTGTTTTTACATTTATCTTACAAATTGGATCACATGCTATACTTACATTAGTTAGTTCAGTATTTTGGAAGCATTATTCATAACAAAATCATGTTTATATGAATGTGCATTATATTGCAAAGTTAACTTTAAAAAAGAGTTTGATCCAAATAATTATATTAATTACTGCTAAATCAACCATTTTTCTTTTTCTTTTTTCTTTTTTCTTTTTTCTTTTTTCTTTGTAATAAAAGTAAAAGAAGGAAAAAAAAAAAAAAAAAAAACACAAAACCACCCATAAATTGAAACACCAAATCCCACTTGAATACTCGTGAGTTTTGTTTTTTGTTCTCTCAAAGTGTCTTCATTTTGCATCGAAAATGAGGTCGTCGTTTCTCAGATCCGTCAAAACCCTAGCCAGACCCACCACCACCCGTGCCTACTCCATCGATTCCGTGCCCAGCCGCAAGGTCACCGTCCTCGGCGCCGCCGGAGGCATCGGCCAGCCCCTCTCTCTCCTCATGAAGCTCAACCCTCTCGTCTCCCAACTCGCTCTCTACGATATCGGTGGCACTCCCGGTGTTGCTGCTGATGTTAGCCACATCAACTCCAGATCTGAGGTCTATCATTTCCTTTCTAGTTTTTATTTCTATTTTTAGTTTAATTTGAATCGAATTATAGTAAAGGAATGATTTTATTATTATTATCTGGAAGTGGTTAATTATATAAAACTAATTGCATGCGATACTTTAAAATGTGATTATTTTTATGCAGATGATGATATTATAGAAAATATATAAGACATATCAGTGGTTTGAATACTTGATTACTCAGTTTATTAGGTGTTAAGTATCTCTAGATTGTTTTCTTTGGTTTTTGATGAAGCTAGTTCTGCTTCAGCTTGTTTAGATTCGTTTTGTTTATTTATTTATAGTTTTTTTGTAATGTACTTTTTGGTTTAACACTCATATAAGTGTCTGTTAACTTGATTAGTAGTTTTCTGGGTGCCATTTATTTCATTTAAATTATAATATGTGTTTGTATGTGCGCGGACACATTTGGTTCTATTGATTTCTTTCTTTTGTATTATCCTTGCTCCAGATTTTATGCATATAAATTTATGTGAATATGTAGCTGTGTTAATTCTTTCCTCATTTTGGAATGATTTTGATTGGACTTATTTTTCTTGTTTTTATTTCCATAAATCCCCTTTTGATTCATGTGTTGAGTTGAAAGTTGGAACATACTAGTTTCTATTTATTTTGTTCATCGGTTTTTGACTTAGCTTATTTAATTTATTTTCATAACTCAATAAGGTTTTTTAAGCTTTTTGTCTTTGCTTTACTGTGGACATTATATTTCTCTTTTCAGGGTTTTCAACAAAAATATATTTTCCGTGGTTGTCAAATATCTATTGTGAACTCTTCTTCTTTTTAATTTTTTTTTTTCTTAAATTTTGCTTATTTTGTTTATTTGTTCGCTGTAGGTTGCTGGGTACATGGGTGATGATCAGCTTGGCCAAGCTTTGGAGGGATCAGACGTTGTCATCATTCCTGCTGGTGTTCCAAGGAAGCCCGGTATGACCCGTGATGATCTTTTCAACATCAATGCTGGAATTGTGAAGTCCCTGTGCACTGCAATAGCAAAGTATTGTCCACATGTGAGTATACTATGTATTCCAAAACAATCATGTTTTATTGTACCGATAAATTTTTCTTGTCTGGATATATATTTAATTCAGTTTGCATTTTTGGTCTCTAGGCAATCGTTAACATGATTAGTAATCCTGTGAACTCAACTGTACCAATCGCAGCTGAGGTTTTCAAGAAAGCAGGGATATACGATGAGAAGAAGCTGTTTGGTGTGACCACTCTCGATGTGGTTAGGGCTAAGACTTTCTACGCTGGAAAGGCAAATGTAAACGTTGCAGGTTTGCTTAAATGCCTCTTCATTTTTCATCCTTACTCAATAATTAAATGGAAAAAAGGAAAGGGTAGAAAGCGAATTATTCTTCATATTTGTCCTTTTTTGAGGTTTCCAGATATGAGAACTTAATGATTATAATGTACTCAGTCGTATCATCAGCTAGGAAGAAGTTCTCAACAGAATTGTTTTTAATTAATATTGAAATTCCCCCAGCCCTGTGGCCTGTCACCTTTTAAGCAGTGTTTTATAAAGCGGACTGAGGTGTTGCCTTGAGGCCGGCCTCAGGCGCCTCTGTGCAGCAACCTTAGGTCTCTTATAGGTTGAGTCCGCCTCCTTCGCTTGAGGCGGCCGCAAAGGAGAGGTGATTAGCAAAAATTTTTAATAAAAAAACTCCGTTTGAAAAAAATAAATATAGAGATATAGGTGTGTCAGAGATAATAGAGGTGTCCCCCTGCTCTTCCATAGTAATATAGTATAGTGCAAAAACTGAGTGTGCCAGGAGGAATTTGTTTACTTATTGTTGGTGATTTATCCATATTTGATAGAGACCACTTGTTCCTTAAATTATGTCATGCCTTGGCCTTCCTTAGTGCATCTCCTATGTATAACACCAATTTTTACACCATTTTGGTGTTAAAAGAGCATCTTTAAGGAATATGCTTACACCAATTTTTTTTTTTTAAAAAAATTTCACTCCAATGTATTCTACACCAATTTGATTGTATGTTTTTTGGAATAAATATTGTTATAATCAAGTATGGGAGGGTTGAATTGAGAATTTTAAAAAGTTTAAATAAGGTTGAAGTGATATTTGAAAAAAAATAAAATAAACTTTTGGTGTTAGCTACAGTAACACACCAAATTTGATGTGTTATTGTAGCAAAACACCAAACAAAAATTTTGAGAGTTGGAGCACATTTTGCACCAATTTGGTGTATTCGTTGGAGATGGCCTAAATTGTACCAATTTGGTGCATTAATTGGAGATAGCCTTAGGCCTAAGGCCTAAAGCCATCTTCAACATAAGGTCATCTCTAACGAATGCACCAAATTGGTGTGGCATTGTAGCTCCACACCAAATGTTTTATTATTATTATTTTTTTTTTTAAGTCACATCAAGTCAAACCAACTTTTAAAAATTCCCAATTCAACCCTCTCATACTTAATTATAAATTTATAACAATATTTATTCCAAAAAATATACTTTTGGAAAGATTTCATTGAGATTTTTAAAATGACACCAATTTAAATTATGCCAAAAAAAATAATAGAAAATAATTAATATTGTATAAATATTTATCGAGCGAGTATTCTTTAAAGATGCTCTTTACACCAAATTGGTGTAGAATACATTAGAGTAGAAAAAAATTTGGTGTAAGCATATTTTCTAAAGATGTTCTTTTAACACCAAAATGGTATAAAATTTGGTGCATCTCATTGGAGATACTTTCTTTCTTTTATACATACAAGTTACAACTACGAGAGAGGAGAGACGACACACATACATGACACAGGACATAAAAAAGAAGAGAGTCAAATTGTCAATCAAATCAAAGCCTGCACAAGAGGTGTGGCAAATGGACAAGTTATTTTGTTTTGGGTGTCTAAAACAACAGTTTCAACTCCTTGTAGTCGCCATTAATTTGGAGTGAGACCAATCACTTACCTAACCACCCTTAAAATAGGATATCACACTCCTTCCTCTCTTTTTGCTTTCATTTTTTGTCAACCAACATTTGGAAAAAAACCTTGTAAAACCAAAATATTAACATTTGTTTTAAGACTATTTTGTTTTTATTGAATATTTTGGATTATTTTTTACTTTAGTATTTCTTTTTAATTATTTTATCATTTTCAAACTGAGGCATCGCCTCATGAGGGCATGACCGCCTCGCCTCGCCTCGCCTTTCAATTTTAAAACATTGCTTTTAAGAGTTTCAACATCATGTGTAAGTTCTTGATTATGTTACAAAAATATTATATTGACTTAAATTTCACTTATTTGTTTGCAGAGGTTAATGTACCCGTTGTTGGTGGTCATGCTGGTGTAACTATTCTCCCACTATTTTCTCAAGTACTTACCTGCTCCATCCCCTTATCCTCCTCTTTTCTTTATATTGAATTGTGTGCAATGTCATGGTATATTCTTTATGTCGTGGTTTTGAGCCGCTATTTTGTTATTTTTAATATGCTTATTATATTTTTTGATATATACCGTGTTTAAAATTTTATTGTTTAAATATTTGTAGGCCACACCAAAAGCCAATTTGTCACAGGATGATATTCAGGCTCTTACAAAGAGAACACAAGATGGAGGGACAGAAGTTGTGGAAGCAAAGGCTGGAAAGGGTTCTGCGACTTTGTCAATGGCGTAAGTGTGAATTGTCATTATCATATATATATTTCTACGGAGCAAAATCAAATGCTCTGCCTCTACTAGGTTTTATAATTGCTATGATATGTGGAATTACATACTCTAGGTGAAATTCAGTTGCCTACCACAGTTTTGATTCTAATTGGAAGGACTTTTCATTACTTTTACATAAATGAATTGTATACCTTTTGTTATTTAATTCTTGGACTTTTTTAATATTTTGGAGAATTTTAATGACTTTAACTGTTGTCATGTTGTATGATACTAAGGCTAGTTGTCCTACGCCATCAGGGTTTGTTTCTGATCATCCCAATGGATATGGATATTGCTGTAATGAATAATGTAATTATGCCTATACTAATTTGATCAATTTCATTAATTGACATTTCCTATTACCTCGTTGATCATTTTGGAAATAGAAAATTTGTGGAATGAAGTTTATGTTAATCGTCTTGCCTTCTGATAAATGTTGATTGGTTTCTCGTTGGTCCTCTACTATCCTCAATTTTCTTAATCCCCATATTTCTTTCTTTTGATTTCCTTTTTTATCACCATTTATATGGAATCCCTAATTAATCTTTTCTCTCTCTTGCAGATATGCTGGAGCCATTTTTGCTGACGCCTGCTTAAAGGGACTTAATGGTGTTCCAGATGTAGTGGAATGTTCATACGTGCAATCAACTATCACTGAGCTTCCCTTCTTTGCTTCAAAGGTGATTGAGCTTGACTTCTTGTGTTATTGTAGATCCCTGATCTTTGTGCCCTTCTTTTCATATTAATGTCAATCCTTTGAAATTATTTAGTACATTAATTTAGTAATGCTTAATGCATACAATGTGTATACCGTTCACAGTTGGGCGTATTCATATTTTGCCGAGTGAATGAACTTTTGTCGTCTCTATGTGCAGGTGAGGCTTGGAAAGAACGGTGTGGAGGAAGTTCTGGGATTGGGTCCACTCTCAGACTATGAAAAGGAAGGATTGGAGAAACTGAAGCCAGAACTTAAATCATCTATCGAGAAGGGTATCGAGTTCGCAAAAAAGAATTGAATGTCTGTCTGTCTACTCTAGTGATCTGCCCCTAGCAAATTTTGCATTTTTTACAATAGGGTTGGTTGTTGCCTGTGGCACCGGCTTTTTCGCTATTTCCATCTGAGTAGCTTTCAAGTTAACTGAAAAGCAGTAGTTCATCGGTAATAATACAATACACTGCCATCGCACATGAGGAAACTTGATCAAGTTTATAAATTTATTGTTCTTATAGTTCCTCTATTAGCACTTTTTTTTTTTTTTTTGATGGAGTAAACTAATAAATTGGGAGTTAAAATGTAAGATGAAATAGAGATGGCATCACATTCTCATAAGCAATGATAAGGTATTCTATCTTAACTTTGATAATTACATGTCACCAGCTTTTGTTAGGAGTTATCATAAACAACATAAAGCTTTCAATGATTCTAATCAACAAAAAGTTCTTGGAATCTTTGATAACACCAAAAGTTGAAAAGGCAATGAAGCAGAGCATTATATACCAGAGAGAATAAGCATCTCAAGAACATTGAACAGCTCAGATCTTAAGACCTTTGCAATGAGCAACTGCAAAATCAGTAAAACAACCTTTTATCAGTAAAAAGTAATTGGAGATGATAAAGAGTTAACACACACCACTCTCTAAGGTAAGTAAATGCACCCAAATGCCACAAACATGAACCCAGTATGTAGTTCATCTAAGATTACGCATCCAATGTCTGAAAAGCGACAATTGAAGGTGATAATGATCAGCCGGCGTGGCAAACAAAAGAGTAGCCACTTTACAATAAGTTAGAACATAACGGTGTTGACAAACAGCACTCTGTTCATAAAAATCCTTCTTTTTGGGGAAAAGTAGACATTTCCCCTCAAAAAGTTTGCCTTTCAAAGGGCCCAGATCACAACTGCATGAGGTTAAATGAAATTCAGTTTAGTTTGAGTTTTGTAAACAGGTGGGATGAGTGAGTGGGGCAAAACTGAGAAAAGAAAAATCCAATAACATATTACAGAACCTAACACAGTAAACGGTATACCGAATAGACGTTTGATTTTCGGGCACTTGCAAATTTGAGAATACTAAAATATGAAGACAGATGCCTTCAACTATTTGTACATGTGCATCTAAGCAAGATCTGCTTATTCAACTTGATTCTAAGACCATAAGAACTACCTACAAACATCATCAGTATTATCCATATATACAAAAAGGATAACAGCTCAAAAATGGTATATTCCAAGAACATATTGATATCAAATAAATTAATTAAAAAAAATAATTTTTTTTTTTTTTTTTTTTTTTTTTTTTTTTTGTAATGAATACTTGTAGACATAAGATGGTGTATCAAGCGTACAGATGCAGACTCCACCCATGATGACAACGATATGTTTTATTAACCAATGATATCCTCCGTACACCATTTTCATTTTTTGTGATCTGGAGGCTTCACTAAAACAAGTCTTGCATTATAACTTTTAGATAAATCAAAGTAATAACTACGTCCACTAGAAGCAAGGTCCCCAAAAGGCATAACGTCCACATCAAACTTTAGAAAAAAAAGAAAAAAAAAAAAAAAGGATGCTTGCCAAAAGAGGGGTCGTTGGAGTAGAAACTGAAGAGGAAGAAAGAACCACATGAGATTTGTTACTTTACTATATACAATCAATAGGCTTAAGGAAGAAAGTATGATTGACTTGAAAGCAGGGTTGAGTGGTTGACGCTGAAGATAATTCGATACATAAGGATTTTTGTTGATGGCAAGCGGTTAGGAACCATGCTATAACTAGATTGTCTAAAACAATAACTAATATGACCTATTAAACGCAAACACAATTTTTACATTATTACAGAGCATGTTTCGAAAAGAATTAAAAGAACAGAGTGCTGAGCTCAGGTGTTAACAAATAATTTAGAGAGGTTAAAAAAAATCTGTATCTCAAAGCACGTATGAAAATATTAGTATATGTCAAGTGAAAAACAAGAAATTGATAAAAGATTAAGAGCCAAAAGATTAGGCACCCTACCTTCACAGACTTCTTTCACTTCCTAGGTTAATGGTCTGCATCTGATCCGCATGCAGAGGAACCATCACTGTCAGAATCTACATATGAAGTATCAGAATAAATTAACAGAGGTCTTAATTGGCAATGCAATCACTGAAGATTTTTTACATGCCATACAATAGTATGTGCACAAAAGCCAATAGGTTTAGCATTTACCACTTGATGATGATCTAGAGTCACTGCTAGAACCGCTTGAACTATGTGATTCACTCACATTGTCGCCTCTATTAGGAGAGGATGTGGCAACAATCTTTTCAACTGTTTAAAATCCAACCAATTTCAATAAATTAAAGCATAATGACTAGGTTGTCACCAAGACTTCAAAACAGTCCATAAACCAAGCACAATCAATAGGTCCTTTTGATTTCGACATCATTACCTGCATTAGTTTCTTTCGGTGCCTCTGTAATCACTGGTTCCATATTCTGCAAAGATTATAAGAAAACTAACAGATCAGAACAATAATTTCACATAAGAAAGACAGATATACATTCATCATCAAAGATTCTTACAGTATCCTGCATAGCATGGTCATCATCTACTGTAGTTCGTACAGTATCCTGAATATCTTGGGGATCTTCTAAAGTAGTTATTACAGTATCCTGGATATCATGGTCAGCTTCTGTTGTGGTTCTTACAGTATCCTGAATATCAAGGTCAGCTTCTGCTGTAGTTCTTATGGTATCCTGAATATCATCATGGTCAACTTCTGCACTAGCCTCAAGAGCAAATTCAGCTTTTCTCTTGTTGTTCTTGCTCAAGCTCTTTTGATAATCATTCACAAACATATCAAGTTCCCAAAGCGTTTCAGGATCAACGCTGTCTATGTCCACCTCAATCTCATCATCTTCTTGAGAAAGCACTGGATTACGCTTCTTAATAATCTGGACAATGTTCTCCAGTTTATCTGACGGCAAATCCTGAAGGCTCAAACTGAGTCTCTGTTTCTCCTCATAAGTCATATCCCTCAGTCCAGGATCCTTTGTCTTAGGCTTCTTTGCGGCTGGTGTCCTAACCTGATGACCCAAACTAGTAGCTTTTATCTTCGGATCCACTGGCATTGTCATAGACTCCACTCTTTCCAAAGTTCTTGTTTCTAAAGGGCGTGGAGGTGGAACAGAAGCAGGAGTATGAACTGGTGCAGGAGGAATAGGAATTTTCCTTGAAGTGGGTGTCGGCAAACCTGAATCATGACCCATTTCCAACCTCCTACTCAAATTAAACTCAGCCTCAATTTTTCTCCATTTGTCTTCAAATACATTTGACAATTGCTCAGCCATAACATGCACATCCTGTCCTTTCGGGTTATACAACATGGCATTACTAAAGGTGAGCCTCACGTCCTCGGCAAATTCATTAGGTGACTTGTACATTTTTTTACTTAACCTACCCTTTACAGTGCCCAAATCCATTGGATGCTTAATAATTGTATAATAATCATGTAATCCAAGCCCTTTAACATCGACAGGCTTATTAAACACCCAGCCAAACTTGTGCTTAATCAGTCTCTCCAACAAATTGCCACAACTCTTGAAACACCTGCTTAAATCCTTATCCATCACAAACCCTCTTCCCATTTTATCAGATTTCAACTTCTTGTTACTCTCCACTGGACTTAAATTCTCTTTCCGCCTAACGGCATCCAAATTCTTATAATTTTGATTCATTTTTGGTGCCTTTTTCACTTTCCCCGCTGACTCAGCATAAACTCCATGATTACTCACATTCTCATTGACAGGTACATTTGAACCTCGAAAACCCCTCGGATTTGCAGGCTCCACAGAACCCACTTCAGAATTCATTCTCATTGCACTTTTATTAACAGTTCTACTCATTTGATTAGTTTCAAATTTCTTCAATAGATTCACCACCTGATCAAGCTCGCTTGCGAGCTTCCTTTTGAGTGCTCTAACTTCATCCCTATTTTTCAAATTGAAACTAATCTTTACAAATTTATCAAACTTAACATACCCTGGAACTGCATTGCAGTTGGTTGGTCCACGGTTGTTTTGTGCACCTGGTTGCACGCGATTGGGGATAGACGAATCATCATCCGATGCCACGGGAATGTCCTCGGGATGAGAAGAGTTGTTGCCATCAGTTGTGGTAGCTAAATTTCCCCGTGCTTTGGATATGTTGTGGTTTTTTCTGCCATAGACTTTGCCGTCCTTCTCTCTACCATCTTTTTCGCCAACTAATAGACCTGAAGCCATTCATGTAACTATCAAGCACAAACCCTAATTCCTCACAGACCCAAAAGCTTTTAGAGTACTCTCTATAGAACCCAAAACAGGAAACCCAGAACAAAAGAAGCAAATTTGAGATAAAACCCTAGTATTTTCAATCAAAAACAGGCTTATAAATCAAATTGTTTCAAAAATTAGGTTTTCCCCGAGTACTGTTGACTTTTGTAAGAAAACAAGAAAGTAATCAAATTGATTTAAGAATGGAGCAATACTTAGTGTTTGTTACTTTGAATAATAAATACTAAAAAGTGAGGAAAAAGAAAAGGGGGCAAAAAAAATTAGGAATTTTTAGGGTTTAAAAGGGTTGTACGGAACTAGGGTTTTGAGTGAAATAACAGAAAAAGGTAGGGTTTTTTAAGGAGTGAATGAAATTACAGTTTTGGGATTTTGGGGGAAGACAAGGAATTGAAGGAAAGCTAAAGCTAAGAGATGGATCGCTCTCCGAGTCTGCGTGAATTGCGTTCAGTGGAGACTGGAGACTGGAGACTGAGGGTGTGTGCGTGACTGCGTCACAGAGAGAGAGAGAGAGGTGATATCACGCGCTGGAGCGCGGATGATACGGAGGAAGGGAAAGAACAGTTGTCACTGCCACTTCAGATGGGTACGGCCCAGGCACTTCTTTCATGTCACTTAACAGTTAACTTGGATGTCTGTCTTGATTTTTGTTTTTCATTTTTTTTCATATACATATTTTTTTCATATACATATACATATTTTGTTTAATAGCTACTCCACCCTGAAAAATACATTATCGTGCTGAACGAGCATTCGCCACCGATATTACATGACATATTACATAACAAGATTGTTATATGTTTGTTTCAAAGCTATGTTGCATGGATACTCTAAAGTGGGGAGGAAACTCGTATTGAACTCGTATCATGTATGGATATGTCCCAGATACGTTTGTATACGTACTGGATACACCATTTGGTGTATTCGTTGACTTTTTCTCAAGTTTGACTGAGGATACGCATGGGGATTCGGTAAGGATATAGAGAGGATATGTTTGGGGCAAACATGTAATTATTTATTTTAAAACGGGGTCAAATTATGATTTTACAAAATTAAGGGGTCAAAATATAATTGTGAGTTGTTAGAGGGGATGATTTTGATTCTATGGACATGGAGAACGCTGGGAGACTCGAGATTGCCAACCCTTTCCCTTGATGACCAAGAATTGGAGGCCGAATTATTTAGATCTGTGGACAATGTGAACGATGATGAATGATTTAATTAAAAATTAAGTTTATGTTTTATTTAGATTTTGTAATATGTTAGGACTTATATATGTTGGATTATGCTCTCGTTTTGAATGGATTATTGGATTATGTTTATTGAGAATATGTTTTGAATGGATTATGTTTTTCTTTTGAATGGAATGGATTATTGGATTATGTTTATATAAAATATGTTTTGAATGAATTATTGGATTATGTTTTTTTTTAAATATAAAATACAAATATTTATTATTTTAATTGACGTATCATACTGTATCTGTATCCTAGTTTTTAGAGATTTGTCATATCTACGTATCGTACCATATCCGTATCCTGTATTTGGATCCGTATCTATGCAATTGCCAATGGTGAGAGTGATACTTAAATTTGTGGTCTGAGAAGTACCGATAGTGATAGTTAATGCTTATATGTATTTTTTACTCCGGTGTTGCCAAGAGTAAAATCTAAGAGTGATATCTTGTACCAAATTTAATTATGCATACTTTTTAATAAACAGTAAATAAATTGTTATTTATAAACTTTAATATGGATAACAATAATATCATTGTGAATTTCTAATTGAAATCTTTAAAATAGTACTAATATTTAATATTTTTAAATTATTACCAAGTTTGATAATATTAAAAAATTTAGTGCTGTAAATAGGATGTAAAATTATGTGAGAATATAGTATATATAGGCAATTTTGAAAAACTAACGGTTGGTAAGAGCCTGTCCTGCAGGCGTTTTTCAGCCCGTTTTCGTTTTTGTTTTCTAAAAATGATTTCGAATTCGCGTTTGTTAAATGTTTTTCTTTTTATTTTTAAAATACAAAAACAAAATGAAAAACAAAACCAGTGTTAAAAGTGGAAATTTTGAAAGAAAAAAAAAAGATGTTTTCTTTGTTTTTGTTTTTGTTTTTCAAAAAAATTAACAAAAAAATTATTATTTTTTTCGTTTTTTCTCTTGAACGTGAGTACTCATCAAGTTATCAGTATTTTTTCTTCTCTTCCCATCTTCATCTTCTTTCTTCCTTCACAGCTCTTCCTCCTCCTCTGCTTGCTACTGATCTCTTCCTCCTCCACTCGCCAATCTCTTCCTCCTCCTCCTCCTCACCTCTCGTTGTCGATCTCTTCCTCCTCCTCCTTGCCTTTTGTCGCCGATCTCTTCCTCCTCCTTCTCGCCTTTTGCTGCCGATCTGGTCTTCTTCATATTCTTCTTGTTCTTCCTTCTCCTCCTCAGCCGATCTGGATTTTGGATCAATTTTTGTGTTAACTTTTGTTTAATTTATTGGTTAATTATTTAATAAATTTGTTTATAATTGTTATAATATTAAACAAAATGCAAAAATTGATATTTCAATTTTCTATAGTTTTCAGTTAGTCTACCAGACGCGTTTTTTCCATTTTCATTCTTAAAATACAGATTTCAGTATATGCTACCAGACGTATTTTCGGATTTCGAACTTGAAACCAAAAATACCATTTTAATTTTCAATTTTCAATTTTCTTTTCGAAAAACAACAACTGAAAAACGCTTACAGGACGACCCCTAAACTTCTTGTATTATTCTATAGTTTTTCGGATTTCTTTGTTGATTTTTATGGTATTTTTTGGATAAAAAAAATATTTATTTTGCATTTTAATGTCTGAAAAGTTGTAGACCCTTCACCTCCAATAGTTAACAAATCCGACCCATCCATCTCCAATGGTCAACAAATCCAAGCATGTCTAATGTCTCTCTCTCTCCCTCCCTCCTCATTATGGTTTTGGTCTCACCAAAAATCAATTTAACTCTCGCTCTCAACTTTACCAAATATAACTCACCGATTTCATTCTCGACGAGCTGAGATTGATCCGGTGGTAAACCCCTCACACCTGCACCAATGAGGTCGTGGGTATGAGTCCTCCCCCTCCCTAACAAAACCCCGAATTTATATAATATTGTACTTCAAAAAAAAAAAAAAAAAAAAAAGTAACTCACTCTCAATTTTTATACATCATTGAAGAGCTTTTGAGAGTTATATTTAAGCATTTCTTTCAATATAACTCTCTCATCTGAGAAGGTCTTAGGTTAGAGACTAATATGGATTTTGGTATTAAAATTATAAATTGCAATTCATAAAATTTTAAACACCGAAATTATGAATTTAATGAATATGTATGGACAACAAAATTAATTGGGTCAAGTTAAACCAACATAAATTTTTTAACTTCAATTTCTCAACTATTCATATACTTTTAATCCAATGGTTGAGATTTGAATGCATTTACGACTATTGGATTAAAAACACATAGGTAGTTGAGATGTTAAAGTCAAAAAATTAAATTACAAATTTAAGTTGATTTAATCTAACCTAAATTAATTATAGCCAATTTCATTGGTTATTTATAGTCTATTTTGTCTTTTTTAATTAGACATTTGAACTTTCAGTAATGCTACACATTTCACCTAAAACCCCACATTTTTCATCCCAACACATGTGGCATTTGAGGTGTCAAATGGTGAGTGGATACATGGGGTAGGTGAGATAAATCATTATTAATGTGTATCTACTCACAATTTGACACCTCACATGCCACATGTGGTGAGATGATTTTAGGTGGGATGTTTAACATTATTGAAACTTATTATATGTCAGTTGATAAATAAATATACAGATGATTTATCTGACTTGATATATGAATTAATTTGTGACATTAGAAATTTAGAATTTAAGATATTTACAATGAAATGAGGTAGAATTAGTGGTATGTCTCTCAAATTTATTGTAATAATGAGAGAGAGAGAGAGAGAGAGAGAGAGAGAGAGAGAGAGAGAGATCTAGCATTATTTGATTTCTTTTCTACTTTTATTTTTTGAAATATTACAATAATTTAGGATTTCTGGGGAGGGATACATGAACTAAAACCAACAACCTCTTTGTGTAAGTGTAAAAGGAATACCACTGGACTTATCTTGTCTTCTTTTCCCCTTAGTATAGAATAGGTTATACATCTTTAAAGAAAAACAACTTTTAAGGTATACACAACTCAAATATAGTTTGGAATTTTCTCTTGCAATTTTTTTTTTCATAATCTTTATAAAATTTAAGGTTAATTGCAAACATACCCCTATATTGTACTTTTGAATTTATTACTAGGGAGAAAATAAAAAATAGTCGCTCAAAACATTGAATTTTCATTTTAAACTACATGAAAAAGTTTAACCGTTAATAACAACATTATTAATAAAATTGTCCATATTTTCCCCTCTATAAAAACACTCCCCAAAGTTTACCGGTTAATGTGTTTTTTTTTTTTTTTTTAATAAAAAATTTCACTTATGATAAAAACATAATTGAATTTTAATCCATATAATCAACAATTATCACATGCTCAAGTTTGGGTGAGGTTCTATGGTCTATGTTCAAAATATTGGCATCCAACTACAATCACAGAATGAGGTGTTGGCATTAGGGGTGAACGTTTAATGGATCGATTCACTTTTTGAGTTTGCCAATAAAAAAAACGGATAATATTCGGTTTTTGAAAAAGTGATCTGATTCGATAAACTTTACAATTGTCAACCAATCAAAAACAGATTGAACTAGACTGGTTCAGTTCAGTTCAATTCGGTTTTTTCGGTTTTTAGTCTAACATTATTCACTCCTTCGCTTACGAACAAAGTACCATCTCTAAATATTCCTTACAGAAAACACAAAATCGTAACATTTAAAAAAAAAATCATCAAAAAAATCGGTATCAATGATAATAGATTGAACAAATAATGGTTCCAAATATAATTATTTGAAAGTGAAATCATAAGTCAAAGACATAAAAGTCCATTTACTTTTATATACACAATGTCCAATGAGATGGTAAAAATGAATTAAAGTAATTAAAGGGGTTACTGTCTAAAACTTTGAATGCCTAAACTAAAAATTTAGGGTTTTTTTTTATTTTATTTTATTTTTATTATTTATTTATTTATTTTTACTTCTGTTTCCGGTTTGGTTTTCAATTCTTGACAGTGAATTGGAAACCGAACCGATAAATTCATTTTTATTTTTTTAAAAAGAACCGAACTGAACTGAAAACATGATAACAACCGATTGGACCGATTATGTTCGGTTCAATGGATTTTTGCCCACCCCTAGTTGGCATCCCTTTAAAACTAGATCAAGTTACAAGGGAACAAGCATATAGGTTTAATGGTCGACAGAGATGACTCTTCATCACTCAAGTCCATCTTGAGCGATGGATAAGCTTGAATTTCCATTGAATCATCTCCTTTGATAGAGATTTGGATTGGATCTCCACATATCTAGTTTTTTTTTTTTTTTTTTTTTTTTTTTTAAATAGAATTAATTAATCTCCAGCATCCATCTTGAGATGGACGATGGAGATTCATTTTAAGAAAAAAAAATTTTGACTTTTTTTTTTTACTCAATTAATCTATATTTGAAATTTTTTAATATTTTTTTTTTAGAAAAAATGCTTAAATGATGAAAATATCCTTTTTTTATTTATTTCAAAGTTGGTCAATGGTTAAATTTAACCAAATTTAAGTAACAATAGAGAAGGTGAGTGTCACTTTTTAATAAAATTGTTTATGCGTGTAAGATTATCAATTTTTGATAAAATTATTTACACGTATAAAAGAGCAAACATCGGGGAATGTATGGTGTAATTTTCTCTACGAATATATAAATCATATTTTTTTTATGACAATATTAACACCTACCTAAAATATTTTGGTGGTCAACCTAAATCAATATAATCATAATTCCTAATATGAATTAACAAGGGTATATTTAAAGAGGAAATAGACCTAAATGACACCAAATCCATATTGACTTGTGAGATTATCACTTGATTTGTAATTTTAATTAAATGGCACTAAATGACACCAAATCCATATTGACTTGTGAGATTAGCACTTGATTTATAATTTTAGTTTAAATGGCACTAAAGGATAAAAATACCTCTATCTTTTTCTTTTATTATTTTCTCTATCCTTTTTTGTTTGATTTTATTTTCAAAAACCTCCATTGAAGGAGGTGACCTCCATTAATGGATGTGGAATAGACCTCCAATGGAGGTTTAATAGACCTCAATCCTTAAATGGAGGTCGATGAAGAAGATGAGAAAAATAAAATTTGGAATTTTTTTTTCAAGTAAGTCTTGAAATTTGTAAAAATACTCAATAAATCTTTGAAATACCAAAATAAGTCTCGAAAATACCAAAATAAGTTTCGAAAACACCAAAATAAGTCTCGGGAAAAAAAAAAAAAAAAAACATATTTTTGTGATTGTATTTTAAGGATATATTTTGTTATTTTTGTTAGAAACACATTTTTTGTGCTATTAAAACTCAAATTATTAATTTGGTGCTAATCCCAAAAGTAAAGGAGTAAAAAATGCTAGTAAATTTTTGAATCCTATTTTTAAATAAACTAAAATGGTCTAGCCGCCTAAAATATTGTAAAACATCAAACAAAGTTTATGTAATTCATCAGCTTAATATTAAACATATCGTAAGAACATTATTTCAATGATATGGACATATGGTGGTCATGAGTTATATGAGATGCACACAATTGGAATGGTCACCAACTAACCATTCGAATGTGCATAAATTTTAATGAAATATTAAAGAAATTGTTCTATATAAAAGATTTCTTAAATGGTATTTATGTTGAAACCAGAGATTAAGAGTTTTTTTTTTTTTTGTTAGAAGACTGAACAATCCTGAATTTATCTGAAGATTGGATAAGGACCGAAATATGAACCTAAATGACATTTTTTTTTTTCTCACATCTAAATGTATTGTTAATATGTTTGGCTTTTAAAAATAAAATTATTTAAAAATAAGTAATTTTACATTTACACCCATGCTAATTAAAAGAAGTAATTTAACATGCACATTCTTCTGCAACCAAGGAACTTAATATCGGTATCGGCATCAATGTCGGGCTTCTAAATTTACAGATATTTCGGGGATATTATGGATATTGGTGGATATTCTGTCAAAAATTAAAAAAATGATGGATATTTACATCTAAAGTTAGATTTTTCTAGTGAAATTTTAGGACAAGCTTAAACAAATAATTATACATCAAATGAATCATATTTCAAAGATAAATTAGCATAATTATAAGTTTAATAT
This sequence comes from Acer campestre, assembly GCA_954870605.1. Taxonomy (NCBI): domain Eukaryota; kingdom Viridiplantae; phylum Streptophyta; class Magnoliopsida; order Sapindales; family Sapindaceae; genus Acer; species Acer campestre. Next base: position 33,977,413 of record OX940801.1, read on the forward strand.
AAATTATAACATAAATAGAGTCTGTATATAATTTTTAAAATTGAGTATTTAATAGAATAATATTTTGTTTTACTTTTACAATATTATATACAATATAAAGAGATTGAATATTTAATAAACAAAATTATCATTAAAAAATATATATAGTAATAGTTCCACACTTCCAAGATTCTATCATAAATCATAATTCATACATAATAATATATTGCGTGTCTGAAATTTAAAACCAAAATGAATTCCTTGCTGATTCAAATACATAAGATACATTTCTATCTTGATTCGAACAATAAATTTCCTAAGAAAACGTGCTTGCATAGTTTTCAATGTAGTTATTAATATGCCACACGTATGCTGCTTGATCTCTTCCAACTGATTCATGAATTGGGTAGTTTGGATTTACCCAACTTGGTGGATATTGTTGATCTGCATGTATAGGTATTGCATATGACATTTGTGGAGAAGGATAATCAAATATATTGCAGCCACCATAACTACCATAATATGGTACATGAGAACCTGACATTGTCTGCGAATCACCCAAAGAACTATGTTCTGTGTCTATACTCATTGAGGATAGAATCATATTCAAAGAATCTTCATCATTTTGACTAGTTCCTCCATGCTGTCTACCACGAGTTTGATCAAAATTACCTGCATGAGCATCCCAACTCGCCGCACTAGCATCCCAACCTCCAGCACGAACATCCAAACTTGTTGCACCAGCATTCTAACCTCCTGCACCAAAATCCCAACCTCTTGCCTCATCTCCACCATTCCCATCATCTCTATCATCTCCATAATCTTTTCCTCCACTATTTACATCAGAGGTATGTTGGTCATCGGAAGAGCTGGTAACAATAACTCCACGATCTACACCAACTTCTTTTCTAATCACTTGTTCAACATTTATTCTCATTTCTCGAGCATGCGAAGCAATATGTGAATCAGGATTTCCCTCGTCATCATCCAAGGAGGCAGGTCTAACCCAGTTAAAAATAGGATTCTCATTATCGTCTCCAGCTTCAGCAGCTACTTGAAGTAGATCCATAAAATTAGTTTCATTTACTTTATCTTTTTCAGCTGCCATATCCTTAAGTTTCAATTTCATATTATAATAACAATAAACAAGTTGTTCAAGCTTAAAATAGGCAATACGATTCCTTTATTTTGTGCGGATTAAAGCAAATGTGGACCAATTTCTTTCACATGTAGAAGATGATGATGTTTGTGATAGTATGCGAACTGCTATTGCACTCAATGATGGAGCACAATTTCCATACATTACCCACCAATCAGCTGTAATAAAAATTATTAAGTATTATAAGTATGAATATTATTTCAATGATATTATTATTTATTATTAATATGTAAATTTTTGTAATAAAAGTTATATACCTGATTGCATTTTGCTTCTAGCTACAATGGCTGCTTGTTCACCAAAACTTTTCATTCTATCCTTAAAGTATGTGAGCTACATTCATGAGATCAATATGTATATAATATATATTAATATGAGTATATGACACAATACTCTCATGCAAAGAATTAATAATACTGGAATTATAAAATTGGTTGTAAATTGTAACTTTTTACCTCATTTCCAAAATTAGCAATTCCTATAGCTTTAGTGTCTAATTGCGCACAAACATTATGTACAGCTTTCAGAAGATCTAAATTATCCCCAATATTGTCTCTATATTGGTACTTTGGGTTCAAATAATAAGCTAGAATAATAATAATAATAATAATAAAATTAGTATAAATACTATACTAAATTTTAATTATGAATGACAAACAATCTAAAATAAAATTTACCTGCAGCATGTAGTGGGTGATTGAGCATTTTATCCCATCGGTTTTGTATAATGTTTAGAACCCATTTACTCCCTCTTAGTTGTTTTAATGTATCTTTCATCACACGCATTAACTCATACACGATAGGCATAGTGGGTACAACTTCTGCATCAACCAATCTCAGAACTTGGTATAGTGGCTCATATATTTTAACTACAGAAACCACATTATCCCAAAACTCTACATTTAAAATATACCGTTCTATTCTTTTTTCATTTACTGTTCGACTCAATCGATTTGCAGCCCATGCATCACTGGTAAATAATTGTTTCAAATTTGTCTTTTTTTTTCAAAAGACTATCATTATGATTTTCTACCATACTATTTTTCAAAATTCTATCATTATGATTCTCTACCATACTGGCCATACCAAATAATTGTGTTCTTATTTATTTTTTATTTTATTTTTTGATAAAAATATTGAGTTTCTTTAGATTCTCTACTCAAAACTCAAAAGAAACAATTTGATTATTTTTACACTTTTTGCACAAATAATTTTGAGATTCGTTTATTTGGAATGTCGGCACAAAGTTACAAAAAAATCAATTCTGTATATTTATAAATTGATTGGTACATATTTAATACTATTTGGAATTAATTTTACACATTTGAGTCACAAACAATTTTTTTTTTTTCATGTTGCTTTCACAAAATTTTACATATTTTATACGTCCACTCTTTGATTCTTTATTCAATTTTACTATTGACTATTATGTTAGAAATTTTTATAAATTTGTTAATGCTTCTTCTAAAATAATTTTCAAGCTAAATTATTTTAACAATAATTTAATTGTTTAGGATTAAAAAAAATTATTTTAATAATATGCAAAATATCCCTGGACTTTCGGGGTAAAATTCATGAAATTTCGGGAATTTCGGGATATTTCGGGAATATCGGGAGATTTTAACGGATATTTCGAAATCGGCCGGATATTCTACAAGATATTGGATATTTACCTGTTTCGATATCGGTCCCTCCAAAATACGGATATATCGGTGGATATTTCGGTATATCTATCGATTTTAAGTACCCTGTCTGCAACACAAAGTTCAATTAAAAATAAAATAAAAAATTCTTTAAAGAATATAATTTGGTATATTCTGCAAACAAAGTTTAAATTCAATTTATTGTCAAAAAAAAAAAATATATATGTTCAAGTTACTTTACATGTTGTCCACGTTTCCAATGTATATAAATTGGGAATCCATTTTCGTTTTTTTGGATTCTTGTATCATATGCACCGGAAACCAAATAAAAAAAGGTTAATAATATTTTTTAAAAAATAGGTGCTTGAATTATATGCAACGGTCTCTATGAGAAATGATTAGAGTATTTTTTTTTTCTTTATTAAAACCGTTTAAAATAAGAAATATGTTAAAAGAAATATCTCTACATCATATCAAATTAGGAATTTGGAAATATATCTTCTTTGAGAGGATAAACTTGGAAGAGAATATTTTAATTGTAATTAAGTGATTTGGAATTAAACTAAAAATCAAGATTTCTTATTTTATTTTTTAAAGTTGTATTTTGTTAATATTTTTAAGTTATTTGACCACTTAAAAAAAAAAAAAAAAAAACAAAACAAAAAACAAAACAAAACAACATAATGAATTCAATTCATACCCATTAAGTTTTAAGTGGAAAAAACAAACGACCCCTTACATTCCAATCTGCGATGCTATTTGATTATCAAAAGGAAATTTTGTTAAAGTATTGGAGGAAACAAATACATACTCTTTTAAAAACAAAAAAATATACAGGTATTTCTCCTTTCTTTGTATATTTTCTCATAAATATAATCAATGAAATAAATATGTATAAATGGAACTCCAACCAAACAGTCCTTTTCTTTTTATTTTAAAGTACAGTAGAACTCTTATAAATTAATCTCCTATAAATTAATAACCTCCATATATTAATAAAAAATCTCGGTCCCGACTCGGGCCAGTGTAAAAAATTAATAAACCTCTCTATCGTAATAATTAATAATTTCTTTTTGAAACCTAGTGTAAAATTTCGGTCCCGACTGTCGTATAAATTAATATTTTCATTAAAATTATAAAATATATTATATAATATTCAAGAACTAGAAAAGTGTTTCAAGATGCTAGTTTGCACAAAGCCATCATGTTCGATATTTTCAACTTCATCCTTAATCTTCTAAATTATCCTCTTATGATTACCTTCTTGTTGTAACCAAAAGGTTTCAACTAAATTTAGCATTTCAACAGGAAATTTCCTTAACAAAATTTTCCTAAACAAGTAATCAATCATGAAGGGAAAAAAAATCCATACAGAATAAAACCAACTAAACAATGAATCCCGAAAAGGAACCTTTCCTAAATAAGAAAACCGACTTCCACTTGTTTTGAAAGACAAAATAACACTTTATAAGATAAAACCCTTCAAATTGATAACCCCTCTAAATTAATACTCAAGGGTGGGTCCCAAGAATATTAATTTAGAGGGGTTCTACTGTATTACCAAATAATCATTTTATTATTGTTGGAAATTACATCATATCTTATTATTAAAAATATTAATGCCAGATTATTAAGAAAAATTACTCAAATTTATACTCAAATAATCTGACATGTGAGTTGTAATAACTCATAATTTAAATAATATTGACAACTATTTTTGCATTTCTTGTGTTTATTTTTGCATAAATGTGGGTTTGCTTTTATTATTGCATAAATTGCTTCAATTTAGGATTCAAATAATTTATCAGTGTGAGCAAATAAAAATTTATTTATTTTTATTCATATTAAAATATTTGTTGTTTATTTCTTTAAGAAGTTAAAGAAAATAAATATTAAATATAAAAAGATTAATACAAGCATTATCGAAAGTGAAACCAACAAAGATAAAAAATAATAAATGATTTCTACTTTCTACTTCTACTTGCTATTTTCTTCAATGGGTAGTTAGGTACTGCTGTGGTTCAACTACGCCCGACTCGCTCTGTCTCTGTGGAGACTGACCATGCGGTTCGAAGATTCCATCTGGGATCCCCTAGCAGTAGATGCCGTCCCTGAGTATCCGCCTGGTCCTCGTAACTGACTTGTTCGTTCCCTCACATAGCCAGCTGCCAATGGCCTCCCACCACCGCCAGCAGAATATCCTGATCGCCCACCACCTTGCCTACTACCCTGGTTGAAAGAAAAGTTGTCTTGCCACTTGCCGCCCATACCACCTGTTCCAGCAGCATAGTCCTGGGTATCTCTCCGCTTTTGAGACAGGTCCATTCCGCCACCACCAACCCTCGTCTCAAATGCTCTTTCATTAATTTCAGCCAGAATTGAAAGCTTCTCTGTCAGCTGGAATGCCAGAGCTTGCAACCTAGTGTGCTCAACATCATGGAAGACAATGCACCGGGTGGGCTGGTCCCAACTCGCATGAAGCTCTTCATTGATCATCATCTTACTAACAATGCTGTGAGTCTGCCCTTCTGTAAGGCCAAACATTTTGGTAAGCTGGTCCAAGCTTAGAGAATCATAAGATGAAGAGTATGTAAGAAGGTATGTCCTCAAAGCCTCTTCCTTAATCTTGGCCTTGAGCATCTCTAGGACACTCTCCCGATTCTTGAGGAGCTTCCAAGCATCGAGGGAGATAATAACATCAAAGGCCTTCTGGAAGTCTCCCTTGCCAAGGGCCCTGGTGGCAGCCATTACATGGTCCCTCACATTTTCAGGAGGACCTGTCAAAGTTTGCCTCTGACTCACTTCAAGCAGCCGGCGGAATGTCTTGCTTTTGACCTTGTGCTTAGCATCGTGGGTGTTGGCTGCCATGTTAGGGACCTCAAGCAGCATGGCACAAATCAGGTGGACAGCCTCCAGAAGTTCATGATTTATATGCATGTGATATGGCATCTGGCGTCTCCTTTCCATCCTTTCCTGATAAAAATCAATCGTTCACAACAGTTATACAAAACAGGTGAAGAATGAATAAACTAAGGCTTTGCTAGTTCCTGGTTTCCACCCATTAAATAGTTTAGATGACAAAACAGGAACACATAAATCAAGATTTTTCAAGCTTGATGCCTCTGGTCATTTGTAAAGCAAAGCAAAATTATTGGATGCCTCACAATGGGTAGAATTGCCCTTTTGAAAAGAAAGTAAGAAAAATAATTTCTACAGCACAGGTTACTTGTATCTCTTCCATATCTCAAACATAATGTTCAGTATTACACAGAAACACGTTGAAGAAACTACTTTTAAATTTGTAAAATTTAACAAAAAGGAATAACAATGGCATTCTGTCTATTACATTATGAGTATGTATATATATATATATTACCACTCCACATGTTATCAAATCAAAAATCAAACCATAACAATTATGCTATTGCAACTATTATTAGTTCAATGCCCATGTGTAAGCAGAATGAAGATAGAAGAGAAGGAATGTTTCATGTTTGAACATTATTATATGATCAATGATTTCTAGAGGAAATACAGTTTAAAAGCTCAGTCACCATATACTTAACATGATTCCTTCTACTATTAACATTTGATCAGTAGTCAAGTAGGAAGACCTAACCACAGTTATAATCCAATCATACTAGAAATTAATAATAATATTAATAATAATAAAAGCAGTTATAATCCATTAAAACTACGATATTCAGTAAAGGCTGTAAAGCAACTGGAAATAACCATCTATCATGAAAATTGAGAGAAAAGCTTCTAGCTGTAAATGACACTATTCGTTAAGAATCCATATATGACGATAAATAACTGAGAAAAATAAATAAAGAAAAAGTACCTGCTCTGGAGTCTTCTCATGGTATCTGCTTTGCGAAACACCTTGGGCAAGCAACTCCTTCACCCTTCCACCAGAATACAGCTCAGAAAGACAACCCTGTGCTTCAGCAATCAGTCCAACTCTAAATGCACACAGACCAAGTTGGGCCATAGCCCTGTTGAAAAGTATCTGGGATAACACATCCATCTGCTGAACATTCTCCTGTAGATGACTCATCAACAGCAAGTCACGGGAAGTTGAAAATTCATCTCGGAGAGCATGGTGATAAATATCACAAAGCATTGCTCGGGCTTTGGTTCTCTCATCTCCATACTTGTATATTAGGGACACTAGAGTGTCCATCATTGTTCTGCTATTCTCAGGAAAGGTGGGCTTTCGAGGTACAAGCTCAGGAACAACAATAAATGCAGTAGTACCCCTAAATTCCTCCTCGCCTGCTTTTTCTACATTATCTCCAGCTTCTGCCAGCTCAGCCAATTTCCTCATTGCATCATAAACCTCTTGAGGCTTATAATAGATCAGTTCAACCTGCCTCAGGGCAACCTTTGCAGCAGCTTTGAATTCTCCACTCCGCTCTAAATAATCCTGAACATTTTGAGCAAGAACCAAGAACATAGGTTCATCCCTCAGCCTTTCAATATACTCACGTGTGTGAGGATCAATGCTTTGCAAGCTCTTAAAAAACTCGGTATCTATCTTCTCAACAAAGGCCACCAAATTTCCCCAAACTCGAATTGTCCCGTCATAATCTGCTCCCTTCTGTGATTCATTCTCATCAGGCTCAACCATGTCATTCACAACAATATTAGAATATTGAGTAAGAATGTCAAGTGCGGCAAGCATATTCTGCACACACTTCTTCCACACATTTAAAGGCATGTGACCACTGAGACCTGGATTAACATCAAACTGAGCAGAAATAAGACTAAAAAGAATCTCCAGCTTCTGAGCAGGTGTCCTAGAAACTTTGGTCAAGAAGCTAAGCTGTTCAACCTGTTCAAACCTTCCAGTTCCCTTCCTACCCCTAGCAGCTATAACCTCCTTAAACTTTTTGTTAACCGTATCCCAAGTGATATCGCTGGAATTCTTAAATTGCTTCTCCATCAACGACTTACTTTTTCTCCCTGTCGTCTTCCAACCCTCATCATTTGCATCATCAGGCCTTTCTTCATCATCACCGTCATCATCCACATCCCCATCTTTATCAGATCCTCCAATATCAATGTTGTCAGGATCCTCCTCAACATCAAACTCATCATCCTCTTCCTCCTCTGATTCTTCTTCAGCATCCTTATCAACATCACTCTCAGGATTCGCCCTATACTTGTTAATTAAATCCTCATATTGCTTATTATTTTTCTTCAATTTCTGCTTCATTGAATTGAGAGCCTTAGCGTTGCTGCTACTCATCTTCTTCTTTGCTTCCTTATTTGCCATGGCTTGGTTCAAAAAGTCCTCCAACATCACAAGAGCTTTGATGTACATAGCAGGCACTTTGTTGGATTCAGTCACCCTCATGACCTTCTCCAACTGCTTATTTAGCTTGTCAAAACTCTCCTGCAAGCTAACCCAATCATTGATTTTCATGGCGTTCTTCATCTGGTCAACTGTAGCCGTCAATTCCTCAAATCGCTTGTCTTTGGCTGACCTAACCACACGCTTCTGACCATCAGAGTCATCGCTATCACTAGCGTTTGCCTCAAGGTATCTGCTTCCAGCATTTTGGGTGGTGGTATCACCTCCCCCATTGTCAACCTCCCCATCCTCATAATCACTACTGTCCTCCTCGGTGTCACTGCCACCCTATTTAAAAAAAAACACCGATAACATTAGCCTGTGTTAGATATTTCACTAGAATATAAAGCGCAAAACGAAGAAGAAATACCTGAGTCCAGAAACGCGATGCTGATGCCATCTTGTCCTTGAACAACTCTAAACAACAAAATCAGAAAACTCTAGAATCTGAATTCAAACACATGGACAACAAGATAATTTACCAGTTACAACAAAATCAACAAGTGGGACTAAACCACAAATTTTATCTCCATCATAACATCATAAGATTATAGTCTACTGATAGAACAAAAAACATAATTAAATATATATGTATATAAATTCACAGAGAAATCAACACAAGACAACAAATTATTTGTTGGGTTAAAAAAATAGACTGATGAACAAATAATCATGAAATTAATCTTACTAAACATAACTTATGGAGAACAAGAAGCTGTCTAAAACCCTAATTATATATGCACTTTTTACACAGAGAAATCAACAGAAAAACAACAAATTATTTGCTGGGTTAAAAAAATAATTAACAAAAAAAAGATGCTGAACGAAAAACCATGAAGTTAAATTTACAAAACGTAACTAATCTTAGAGAACCAGATTGGAGTGAACCTGAGAAAGAGGCGCGAACTTGAAGTTTGAGCGATTGGAGATTGAAATCGGCTGCTGAGTCTGTGAAAAGTGTCTTATTGATTTTAAATTGGAGCGGTGATATTTGGACCCCAGTACCCTGATACCGAATTATTTATATCTCACCTTTTTAAATTTTGATTTAATTATATAAATTAAATGATTTTAATATTATTTTTATTTATTTTTAGAATTAACTTTTTACGTATTTTTCAAACTTAAAATATTCCATTTCTTTTTTTAAAAAATAAAAATAAAAATATACTTCATCTCTAATCTTTATATACAGTTTTCTCGAACTTGTATTTTCTTCTTATTTCATGGTGAAATCATCCTTATTAGATGTAATTTTTTGTTTTTTTTTTTGTTTTTTGTTTTTTTTTTTTTTGTTTCTATAGTCGATTGAATTGTTGGTGGTAGATTGTGAATGTGATATTGATTGTATGATTTTTTTTTAAGCGATTGAGTTAGAGTTTTGGTATGGTTTCATTTCGTAAGAAATTAAGTTTTCTTTGTTGCGATTTCGTTTTTATTTTTTTTATTTTTTTATTTTTTAATTGTTTTTTTTGGTAAATAACATTAAACTAACTTTGGAAGATCTGAAAAATCTATAAAAAAAAAAAAAAAAAAATTGATACAAATTATAGAATGCCTAGAAGACCCGAAAGAAAATAAACCGAGGGTTTTGAAATAAAGAAAGTGGGGTTTTATTAGTTTTACTTTGTACAAGATTTTTTAATAAAAATTGTATGTTTTTTTAAATAATTTGATAAAGGGAAAAATAAAAGAATACTAAATAATTTAAAACGTAGGTTATAAATAGTTCAGCAGTGGGAGTGTCAATAACACCACTCTTAAATTGTAAACCGAGGATGCGAGAATGACAACTTTACCCTTTTCAATTAGGGTATTTTTGTCGGTTTGGGTTTGTTTAGTTTAGGACAATTGAGTTTATATGTGGTGTTGTTGAGATCCGTATCGATTTATATGGATGAGAGTGTAGCCATTTGATTTGGCATGTTTCAGCCATACGATGATATAACTTTAGTATGTGTGTGTTTACTAATCAGGAATCCTAATAGGAGAAAGTAACTTAATTCCTGATTTGTAGTCATAGTGTTCACTTAAATCAATTGGAATCAAATTATATGGGTCTCACACACAAATCATGAATTAAATTCCCACTTGGAAAAGGATTTTAACTCAATCTCATTTAAGGAATTAAGTTTCCTTTCCTAATTTTTTTTAGAGAACTTGATTCCTTTTCATTTCATTCTTCATCAGTAAATACGCTGAAAGTTTTGTCTAATGACACGTAGCAACTAGGGATGTATATGTATTGGATAGACTCTCTTGATTACAAGTAATGCTAAGTAGATGTATTTTGTTGCACATTACAGTGAGTAGAAATATTTTCTAATGATGTGATCTCGAAACATATGATACATATATAATAAGGGGAGCCTAGGGGTTTTTTTTTTGGGTTATTAGTAGTAGTCCGTCCTGAATTTTATGTAAGTTTACATATAAAATGTAATAACCCTTTTTCGATGTACTAGTACTGAAATTCGTGTACTAACAAAACGGAATGTTACAATCTTTGGAAAGCTAAAAAGGTCAAATTAAGACCGTTTTCAAGTTTGATCATGGGGCTGACGCTGGGAGATCAACGGACAATCTTCATGATCCCATGATGGATGGTTAATCATCTAAAACTATACGGTTTAAAATCATGTTTAATTTAAATATACATAAAAATAATTTACATTGCCACATTGGTTGAGCAATCAAATTATTTTAATTCTTATTCAAATTGAATTGAATTGAAATTGGTACCGAGACAATGAAACAATGATATGTACTTGTTTTGAGTGTTAATTTATTTTGTATCGGTATCTATATGGATTGATCGATCACCATTTGAATTATGTTTCAATCCTTTGTCTTAAACTTATACTAAATACGGTTAATATAAATTTTGTATCAATGTATAATTTAAAACAATTATAAACAATAATAAGGTTGTGTTGAAATCAATGGCTTTCACCACCTTGTTCTCAAACCTTCTACTGTAGGTTTCGTACTTATCACCTAATTTTTACTTACCAAACAATACCAAACAAGTAAATACACATAATCAAATACTTTGACCATCATCGATACTTATTTTGTCAAGTGGCTCATACAAGGCTAAAGTGACCGACTTTTCTCTTCTTCAAAGTGAATCGAGTGATTTTCTAATTAACACTATAAATAGAGATCTCATCTCTTTGTGAGTAGTTCTCTTGAAATCAAAACAAAGTAAATATTTTCTCTCATCTCTCTCTCTCTCTCACTTTATTTATTATTTATTTTATTTATTCACAACACGTTATCAGCACGAATGTAGATAAGTAAAAAGGATCTCCAGAAGAGTGATTTACTTACAGCTCTATATTCGTATTTATTTATTTATATGCAATATATAAGACTGGCTAATGCAATCAACAAAACCTATATATAGTTCTAGATTTATTTATTATACTCTTTAAATATTCGTATTTATTTATATGCAAATGCCACCACTGGAACCAATAGTTTTGGATTTATTTATTATGCTTTTTATATATTCGTATTTATTTATTTATACCCAATATATGAGACCGGTTAATGCCATCAACAAAACCTATATATAGTTCTGAATTTATTTATTATGTTTTTTAAATATTCGTATTTATTTATTTATACGCAATATATGAGATTGGCATGACTGACTGACTAGAACCTAAAGTTTCTGGATTTATTATAATGATTGAAACAAATTATGGTGTGTACTAATATTAATCTTGGGGGGGGGGGGGGGGGGGTGGTTGAATAGATTTTAACTAATTTTACCCAATTTTCGTGTATTATCAAGATTATGAAAATACCCCTAATAGTCAATATAAATATAACAAGTGTAATATGGTGCAGAAATTAAATAACACTTGATATTTATGTGGAAACCCTTACGGGAAAAACCACTGGCCGGCTAATAAGTGAGCCACACTCGAACCTCAAATCCATTAAATGTGTTAAAGATTACAACCTAATCCCGGTATGTAATCACACACCTACCTAATCCTGGTATGAGTGAACCTAGTCCTATTGCTTGTGATTTACGCAACCTAATCCCGGAAGCAACACAAGACTTAGTTCTCAATAAAGAGAATGCTACCTATGTGAATATGTGAAATACTCAAAATGCAACAAGAGCTAAGTAACCCTATATGCTTATCTAGGATGATGATATATCAATTAAAACAATCTTAGATATCAAAAGCTAAATGACATATCATAAATCTTAGCTAATCAAGATTAAGCAAAACTTAGATAGCTATCACAATACAACACTCAATCATATTCATCACAAACAATCTCTATCTTGTATCTAGCATGTGATTTTAAAACATACAAGTGAATAAAGAGATGGCTTGACAAGAAAGAAACTAAAATTAGATGAAGTTAGTCAAAATCTTACCAAGCAAGTTGTGATGATGCAAAACTATGCATGGATGATCCTAGATGAACTTAATGAATCAAAAGGAATGCTTTGAGTGTTTAAAGGTGAGTTCTTGATGAATTTTCTCTCAAATGTCTCTCTTCTAAGTTTAGGGTTCTAAGGAGTCAAAGAACTGAGATTAGAAATAGAGAAGATGGTATATATATAGGCATCAAGAACAGGGTATGTGAAAAGATAAGTTTGCCCCTAAAATGCACGATTGGCAATTTCATTTGGCGGCCTGGTCGCCAATCACAACTGCCGAATTGGTCCCGAGAGAAACAGGGGAGCAACGGCAGTTTCATTCTACGGTTTTGTAACCGCCGATCTAACCATAAAATCAACCCGAGAGATTAAATCAATCATGTATGATCGGTGGTTTCAAATCGGCGGTCATGGCCGCCAATCATAACCATAGAATTTGGACCAGAGACCTCTGACCCAAAACAGCGGTTCCATTTGGCGGCTAGGGCCGCCGATCATAACCGCCGATTCACCAAAAGTGGTGAAACCAAGGATAAGCCAAGGTAATCTCTGAGAGCGGTCTTTGCACAAAACTAAGCACCCTATCGTGTAAGCGCGGACGTTTTCGAACATATTTAGAAAATGAATTATAAGACATAAACACACAACAAGATATAATCAACAAAGTGTATGTGTGAAAGTGACATGTCAAGAGAATGCGCACATATTAAAATATGCTAAGTGAGTGTGTGTTACTAAATCTCTTCAATGAAAAACTAAGCACTAGATATATACTTTTGGAGTGCTTGTCACCTCAAGGTCTTGAAAGGATCTTCTTAATCACCTAAACTACCCTTACAATTCAAACCCCAATATTTGGTTTGTTCACGAAATAAGCCAATCAATTATGAGAATCCTTACAATGATATTTAAGTTGACGCGGTTTTGCCAACTGATCAGAATTTGAAGTTCTGAATTTTAATTTCATTAAGAACCTGAAGTTCTGGATTCATTGTTATATATATGAATACCATACTTTATTATTTGAAACCTAAAGTTTCAAATTCGAATTCAATATATAACTTGAAGTTATGAATTTGAATATAAAGTACTAAATTTTGAACTTTAATTTCTAATCAGACTTGAAGCTCTGAATTCAATTTAAATGGTGATATTCAAATTTAAATATCAAAGTTTATTAGAATTAGCAGTTATGAATCCAATCAAGTTATGACTCTTTCATCTGGAAAGTTAAATTGTAATTTCCAATTCATAATTTGGAGTTTTTTGAATTTTATATATGAACTTGCAGTTCATGGTCGAACCAGAAGTTTAAAAAATCAATATGATTTATGATTTTATTTTATCTCATATTTATGAAGTGATATGTTTACAAGTCATTCATTTGAGAAAGTATTCTACACATCCTAGCAGGATGTTGTGAGTATCATAAAATGATTTGAGATTCAAATATCACGTATAATGAAATTGGAAAAGATATTTTATCCATTTCGTACATGCTCTTGAAGAAGTAATATCAAGAGAGTAAATTTGAATATATTTTTATTCAAGAGATATCAAAACATACCTTAGAAGTAGGGGTGTGTGGCGGATTGAATCCAAGATCCGATCCGATCCGATCGAAGAAATTGCAATCTGATTCGATCCAATTTTACAACGGGATCCGATCCAATCCGATCCAATTACTATTTGATCCGATCCGATCTGATTATAAAATACTACAATCCGATCCGATTATAAAATACTATAATCTGATCCAATCATCGAATTAATATAAAGTTGTTCTTAATATACATAGCTTGTAAACTTTATATAATTCAAAAAGTTTATAAGCATTGAACATCAACTCCAAATGTAAACTTAATAAGTCATGATGTTGATGAAGAAGAATAGAAGAAAAGAAGATGGTGGATTGTTGGCAGTAGATAAATTGAGAAAGAAAAACCCAAAATAGTAGAAATTGCATTTGGGTTGGGCCTTTACATTAAAAAGTAGTGGATAAAAAAATTGTTCAATATAAAAATAAGGCCTTATATTTTAGGTGGATTGGTGGATTTGGCGGATTTCCAAACGGAAATCCAAGATCCGATCCAATCCAATGGATTTAAGAATTTAGGATCTAGTTCGATCCAATCACCTTCCTAGATCTGATCCAACGGATCGTATTATATTTGATTGGATTGGATCTTGCACACCCCTACCTAGAAGTGGATGTTTGTAAATGATAAGAGAAAAGGTTTACAGAATAAACCTATTGAAAAAGTTATCATTTCTGATGAGATATAAAACGACATTACATTAATGCCCATAGAATTCCTAGTAGGAAAAATACATATCTTTACTAAATAATGTGAATTTGAACAATGAATTGTTTATTATTGAAACACAATATGAACATATATGTATTGTCGATACTGCAACGACACATACAATTTCGTGGAATCAGAAATATTTTGTGAATTTGCCTTTGCTCAAAGCAAATGTTAATACTATATCAGGTCTAGCAGATCTGATAGAAGGCTCTAGAAGAGCCACGATATTGTTACCAATGATGCATATTATTCAAGCAGATCCAGAAAAAATATGTCTAGCTTCAAAGATATACGGAGTAATGGATATTATATAAAAAAATATAAATAATTAAAATATTGAATATCTATGCATTACTTCTCATGATTCAGGCCACAAACTCATTATAGAAAAGATGCATGTTTATCATCTGAATAATATTATACTGTTATAAAAAGTATAGAGGTTTTTGTAGTTATGAATAAAAAGTTCTAACATCCAAAAATATTTATGTTTTCACATGATAGTTTTGGTCATCCAGGATCTACGATAATGCGTAGGATCATCGAAAATTCTTATGGACATCAATTAAAGAGCTAGAAGATTCTTTAATTCCATAATAATATATGCACTGCATGTTCACAAATGGAGATTAGTAATAAGACCATCTCATTCTGAAGTTGGTTTTGAATCTCCATCCTTCAAGGGGATATATGTAGACATATTCACTCACCAAATGAACCCCTTCATTATTTTATGGTTCTAATTGATGCATCTACGAGATGGTTATATGTTTGTTTATTATCAAACATCTGTATATTGCGTGCACATATTATTAGTTTTTGGGGTATAATTTTCAAATTATTTAATCAAGTCAATGCACCCTGATGACATTGGTGAATTTACTTATAAGATATTTGATGAATATTGTAAAGCAGTTAGAACTGATGTTCAACATCTAGTTTTCACATGTACTCATACTCATAATGGGTCAGTGGAATCACTTATCAAATGTCTCCAGGTAATTGCGAAATCTTTATTATTTCGATACAATTACCAATTTATATATGGGGACATTCTATTTTACATGCTATTGCATTCATCTATGACAGACTACTTATCATCATTATTCACCATTACAAATTGTAATCGGTCATTGACTTGTTCATTTAAAAAAAAGAAAAAAGATATTTGATTCTTTTGTATATGTATTTATTGCATCTCTAACATGATCTAAGATAAGATTTCTCTATCATTCTAATATTTATGGTAATTTTGATTAATCATCTATTAGATCATTTAAACTTCTGATATTTTGCCTTTTTACGCACGATCTGCGTATTTTTATTTTGATTAATTTTAAAAGGGGGAGTTTCTCTAGAAAATATGAGTAAATGAAAAGTTATTCTTGTACAAAATAGAGATATCAGTTTAGTTCTCTATATATGTAATAAAGGTGTCTCATTTCAATCTTCATATCGATCAAATACGAAAGATAATTGATCATCATATGATTATTAATCAGTTACCTGATATATTAAAGGTAACAAAATTTTATAAGTTGTCATCTCATGAACCCGGTCAGGTGATTGTTCCTTAAGAACAATCAGAGCAAAAGGCAACAAATAAATCATATGAGGCATATCATAAGTTTGTAAACCTTTTTTGAATTAGAAAGATATTGTTCCTCAGAAGAGGAAAATAAATTATCTGGATCATAATATAAACAAAACTCGAGTTATAAATAAAACCACTTTCTCCAAGTCAACTTTATAAGAGTTAGATATATCTAAAGAGACATAAGTCCCTGAAGCGACTAAATCTATTAAAGTAGAAGAAATCTCTACAGAGATACGATACTATAGAAATTAATAAATTTCTATAAATCATATGAGAGAAATGTGGAATAATGAAGAAACAATCATCAATGATATATTTTTATATACAGTAGCTCTACTGAAATTATAAAACTCATACTATCGATGAATGTAGGCAAAGGCATGATTGGCCTAAATGGAAATCAAGTAGAATTTACTTCACTAGCCAAACGTGTAGTATTAGACCATTATGAAAATATAAAAAAATGTGTCTATTGGGGGGGGGGGGGGGGGGGGGGTGGCGCGGGATGGGAATGGGTTGTTAATTGATTATTACCAATTTTTTGATTAGTCAATATTAATCACAATTAACTCAAAACAAACATACAATAAAAATCAAGTAAAGAGAGGAAATTAAAGAACACTTGATTTTTACGTGGAAACTCTCCAACTGGGAAAAACCACGGGACTAGCTACACTAGCCATTTGAGCTACATAAATTCACTATATGAAAAGACGGTTACACCTTCAAGTAATACACGGACTCTCACTCATGACAACCTCAAACTGTGGACACTACCACTTGCCACTATTGATTCAATTCTAGTGATATCCCTCGATCCACTACTTTTGGTGTGAGCACCCCTTAATCTACCCACATGCCTTTTATAGCAGTACTTATCAAATGCTTGCCAACCAATCCTTGGTTGCAAGACTTCACTTGCTTATGCAACTTTACCTATAAGCCATAAGACTTTGACTCATTGAAGAGGATTAAAAGTCTAAGTGAATATGTAAATGATGCACAAATGCAAAGTTATAATGCAATTTAACAATCAAGTTATCAAACAACGCCTACATGCCCATACATGAGGTCTCAATTAGTTGTAGAAAGATTCTAGAAACCTAATTATCAAATACAACTAACATAAACATTCTTGAACTTGACTAGATGCACAAAGCAAACCTAATAATCAATTAATCATACATGAATATTTATGGCTTAGCTATTTAGGCAAAACAACCTAATCATGCAAGCTATCACATACAAAACCCAATCATATCATAACTTCACAAAATATGCAATAAGAGTGAAGATTTGCTAAACTAAGTAATCAAACACATGTCTTGACTAAGATAGAACAATAAATGAAGATGTGGTGTTTGTTTTACTTACTAAGTGATGTAATGAAGAAGACCCAAGAATGATTGATGCATGAAAGATGTCATGGAGGCATGGGTTTTGGGTTTGGAGAGTTAAGGAATCAAGCTTGAAGCTTTCGCTCTCTAGAGCCACTCTTTCTATCTCTCTTGGGTTATATTTTCATGGTATTAGTGAAGAAGATGTGAAAGAGATGGTTATATAGAAGCCCAATCCTAGATCGTTGTGAGAACCGTTGTGGCTTTCACAGTGGTCTTGACAGTGGTGTCCACTATCATCAAACCGCTGTGAAAGCCACAGCTATCATGACAGCGATTTCCTCTGGTGAGCAAACTGACAACACAACTGCCCCATATTTGAGCGACCCGAAACATGACCAAACGATATCAACCCCTTTCGTATAATATACCGTTGGAAAGGTATGTATGTCTACTTTATAATACTTTTTACAAAACAAGATTTGGATGTCTATAGAAAGAGTTATGATCATTTGAGTGACCAAAGGTTAGATTCAAATAAAAACAAATATTCTCTATTTTGGTGATCACTTTGGAGATTTTAAAACCAATCCAAACGATCATGAAATATTACGAAAAATATACCGTTGGAAAGGTATGGGTGTCTAGTTTATCCATAAATTTTCAAAACATAATTTGAATCTTTGTAGAAAACTTTATGGTCATAAGACCATACAAAGGTCAGTTTGAAAAACATATAAAACATTGAAAAAGCCAATCTTTTGAAACTAGATACCTTACTCCATTTAACCACACCATATATAACACTTATCCAAGAGAAGAATGAGACTTTCTCAAATGGTCAATCATCGTGTTAAGACATGCACACCATTGTGTAAGAGTAAATATTTCCGATCAGACAAACGGAAACAAATTACATCACACAAAAGCACACTTAGATCTAACAATGAAGTGCAAGTGTGATTGTGTAAATGATGCACATATATAAGAAATTAGAACACAAATGCAAGATGATCAAAGCATGCATGTAGTATGTGTGTGTGTGTGTGCATCTAAACTCTTTAAGAGACAAAGTCAAGTGAGTATACCTTTCGCTCTTAAAGTGACAGAGATACTTGGAAGTTTGCCAACGAGAACCTAAACTACCTATTATAAAATCATCCCCAATGTGGTTTGTAATGAAATAAGCTAATCATAAAATAGAGGTCATTACACATTAGTCTATACATCTGAAGACATCAAACCGGTTGGATACTAATGGGTCTTTATACTGAAACGTAATGAGAAAAATAAGGTTGTGAGATATAAGGCAAGACTCGTAGTATAAAGTTTCTCACAGAAACTTGGTATTCACTAGTGATGAATACAATTACGTTCCAAATTCTGATAAGTTTGGCTGCCTCTAAAAGGTTTGAAATGTGTTTTATAGACGTAGTGATAATCACTTATCTATATGGTTCACTCAATGCAGATATTTATATTAAAATCCCTGAAGGATTTAAAATGCGAGAAGCATATAAATCAAGATATCGTAATCTGTATTTTATAAATCTACAAATCCTTGTATAGATTAAGACAATATAGATGGATGTGGTATAACCATCTTAGTGAATATATGATAAAAATGGTATAATAATTATATTAATTATATATCCATATGTTTTCATAAAGAAATCAGAATCCAGATTTGCTATATTCACAATTTATATTGATAATATGAATTTAATTGGAGTTCGCAAATGGCTCTTGAAAACTACTAAATATTTGATAAATGAATTTGAAATGAAAGACATGGGAAAGAAGATATTGTCTCGGCCAGAAGATCGAGCATATATCAAATGGAGTCCATTTTTACTCATCCCCTTTAAAGGAGGGGAAAGGGGAGCATTACCCCCTCCCCATTTTCTACCATGTAACCATAATTTAACCAGGGTTAACAAATTAACTATTTCCACTTATAAAAACTATTTTACCGATATTTCCCATGTTTCAGTAAAAGGAAAAAAATATATTTGAGAAGCCAAAAGACACTCTCAGAAAAAAAAAAAAAAACACTCTCAAAAGCCATGTTTCTGTTGTCTTCTTCTTCATTGTCTCAGTATTCTTCGTTAGGTCTCAGAAAAAAAAATCTCCTTTTTGGTTTGGTCTCCAAAAACCACCCATTGGGTTCTGTTCTTGTTGTTCTTCATCATCGTAAAAAGCTGGATATTCCGATGGCGAATATGAGCTTTGTTGGCATGGCAATGATGCCGAGAAGGACGAGAATGGAAGGGCTTGAAGAGGTCTGTTTATTGTCAATTTTAATTGAGACCCAACCCATATTTAAAATTTTTGATCTATTTGACAAATTTCCCATGCATGCTTTGGTTAATTTGATTGATCGATTTTCATTGGTTTTTGATTGATTTGTGAAATTAGTTGGCCTTTTTTTTTTTTTTTTTTTTTCATATATGGAAATTTAGCTATAAATCTGGAAGTCATTCAATTCAATTGACGATTGATTGGGGGTTGGTTCCTTTGACTGTGGAGTCAGATGCATTTGGGTGTGGTTAGGTATTTTAATGGTGGGGGAGTTTTGCAAGAAATTTTGCTGACATTGATTGTACAGAATAGTCTGATGCCATCATGTGGCCATGCATGTTTACTTGGAGACTCTTATGCTCAATCCCAGAATCAAGTATATTTGCAACAATTGCTGCAGCTGCTTCTTTTGAGTTAATTAGTTCAATGTAGCTTCTTCGACTGAACATCTTATTGGCCATGATTTGTAATATACCTGCTTCTACAAGTAATTTGCTGTTTGGGTGGTAAGATGAGATTTGCACTAGAGCTTTGAATGCTTTCCTTCTTAGCTAAGTGTTTCCACTCTGCACCATTGTGATGAGAGTGAGAACCCTCTCATTGATTTCTCTAAGAGAGATGTTGACAGGGGTTGAAAAATTATATAGCACTTTTTGGGGACTGCTTTGCTCTAGCACTACTTTAATAACTATAGTTTAAATAGTCCCAAGATGGAATTTGGACAAATATACCCCCGCTCTTCTATTCTTTTCTCTTATTGGTCCTTTTCTTTTTCTTTTCTTTTCTTTTTTATTCAAAAACCTCCATTGATGAAGCTTTAAGCTCCATCAATGGATTTGCCGCTGCCGACTAGTGAGTTGACCGATAAAACCATTGGGAAAACATTCGTCGAGTGCTAATCGTTGTAACTGAAGTGTTCATTTTTAGTTTTGAGCTGTATGGAGAGAGAAACGAAGCCGAAGCCGAAGCCGAAGCCGAAGCTGATGACTCGCTTTTTGTGTCGTTACCAAATTGCGAATTACCAAAAGAATGTTTATAAAATGAATCTTTACGCAATATATTTTAAGTTTTGCAAATGAGTATTGTGGTAAGCTTAGAGTTCGTTCCACAGGGAATTAGAGAAATATGTTGATTTAATTAGCTAATCTATAAACAATAAAATAAATCATAAATGATGAATGAGTGTATGGTTTGTCAAACCATCAAACATACATACAAAATTAACCTAACTAAAAATATGGTGATATGAAAAATAGAAGACTCACAATCTTGATAAGAAAAATGGATGTAACAAATTAATGTTGATGCTAGGGAATTGATTGATTAGCAAGTAGGTATGGGTATTGCTTTTTAAGCCACTTTAAGGACCAATCTCTACATGTTAACCAATTTAGGTTTAGATTAATGTGGTTGATATACCCTCCACTAATCCATCCTATTTATTGGGTTCTTAATCACTCAAGTGTGTCAATCCAAGAGTGATTATATAACATGTTATTCTAAACAAGATTGTAATTAACAAGTGGGTATACAAGTCAATCACATAATGAATAGAATCTAATGAATTAATAAATAGAAAACATATAGAGATTCATTACAAAGCTTAAGCAAAAACCCACAACCAAATGTTCATCAAATCAATCCCCTAGATTAGGGGTTTAATTACACATAGTAGCAATCAAATAGAAACAAGTAAATGGTAAGGAAATCACCCTTGGGCCACCTTCTTTAGTGCTTGATCCTTGTTCTCCTTTGATGCTCCTAGATGCAAAGAATGAAAGAGGATGATGTGTCTAGATAGGTGGATGGCTTATGGTGAGTGACAAAGGATTTGTGATGGAGAAAATGGTAGGGAAGGAATGGTCTAGGGAAGTAATCAAGATTTGGTGTGAGGTTTTGGATGGAAAAGATAAGTCCAAGTATAGAAATGGAGGAATTTGGGAGATGATTAATGGAGAAAAGGGAGATTGGTAGGAGAGAATGGGATTGAATGGCTTGGTAAGGCTTGTAATCTGTAAAAGTTGATGAATTTATAGGCTAGGAAAGCTAGGGTACGAAATGGGTATGAAATGACAAGAATACCCCTCCTGAATGCCAACATAAGAATTCCTACGCTGGAATTCCAACGTGGTCGCCATTTGTGCTTCTAGGTCGCCATGGCGACCTCAAATGGCGACCTCTCATGGATCCTTCTGTCGCCATGGCGACCAAATGGCGACCATTCCCACGTTGGAATTCCTATGTGGTCGCCATTTGCAAGTGTGGGTCGCCATGGCGACCTCAAGTGGCGACCCTTTGATGCTTTGCAATTTCCTCTGTCGCCATGGCGACCATGTGGCAACTTTTCTTGTTCAAATAGCGAGAATGCCCTGTTTCACCTATTTGTGAGTCTTTTTTGCACCAAATTCTTCATCTTCTTCACAAATTCCCTTGAGGCCTAATAAAACCTGAAACACTTGATTTAACGACATTAAATATGGGGAAACGCCCGAGAATCAAGCATAAAGAGATGGGAATGAGGGCAAAAATCATACCAATTTTGGTTCGATCAGAAGCCGAAGCAAACCGTCATCCAACTTTCATCGTCCGATATGTGACGATCCGTCATGAATCTAATGTTGGATATGGCTCGAATTACCAATGGTTACCAAACACGATTTACCAATGCGGAGACTTCCTGGAGACGTGAGAGCGTTTGAGAGTATGAGATTATGGTTGAGGGAGGTTTGAAGTCAAAGAAGAACAGAGGAACAAATTCGGTGAATTACTGCGGCATAGGACCGCCGGGTAGGCAAGTGCCTAGGCAGCGGTAACAGGCAGCGGTAAAACCCCCAGGTTTCACGCTGCGTAGGACCGCTACATAGGCAAGTGCCTAGGTAGCGGTCACAAGCAGAAGTTGATAAGGATGAAACGCGTGGATCACGGTTTTCTGAGTGATCAAGTTCAACATGGTTTAGGAAGCGGGTGGCCAACTACAACTTGAATCGTAGTTAATCACATGCATGCGTTGAATCAGGAAATATTCATGGAAGAGGAAATATGTTACTTCTGGAAGTTCGAATAGAAAAAGGATTTCTACTTTGAAGAAGACTTGTCATAAATAGGAAATAGTATTTATGTGGAACAAGTAATTCTTGTACGTATAGGAATAGAATTTTCTTTTAGCCTTAACTCCCTGTAATACATATAAATAGACCATAATAACTAGGTTATTAGTGTGTGAAAAACAACTGAGAAGTGGTGGAGCAAAATAGCAAAAACTAGAGAGATCTCAAAGTGAGCATTGGGTGTAATTGGGTTTGGGGTATTATTTAGAGAGAGATCTTGAGTGTGTGGTTTTAACAATTTACTACATATTGGAACTTTCTCTTGTCGTCCTGACAGCCGTGGTTTTTTCCCCGATTTGGGTTTTCACGTAAATTCTTGTGTTGTGTGTGCTTGGATTTGATTTACTTCTCTTCATCTATCTTTTCTTTGTTATTGTGTTTGTTTGTGTTCTATCCGGCAACGCTTCCACGCGTATAGTGAAGGTTTGTTCACTAACATCTAACAAAACCGATGGTCCCAACAAACTTGCTGTCGTCCAATCTTCCAAATCCGACTATCTCCGGAGTTAATCGGCGTCGTCATCGGCTCGTCACTTTCACCATTGATGGAGGTCAAACAGACCTTCATCGTGATGAAAAAGAAGACAAATAAGTCTTGAATTTTTTTTTTAATAAGTCTCGAATTTATTCCAATAAGTCTCAAATTTGCAAAATAAGTCTCGAAATATCATTTGATTCGGCGATCCTAAAAAAAAAGAAATAAACAAAGCTCCGTCGTTGAGTGAAAAATGGAAAATTCATGGAAAGTTACAATCCACACCGCGTAATAGTGCACCTACGCGTCTTCATCGACGTTGTTTTTCGACCGGAAAACCGAGAGCTAACTATCGAGACTTTGTACTATCCGGACACATACTCCGTGAAATGGTTCACGCATGTTTGTTGCCGGGGGCAACAAGATCAAGTTGGTAAGGAACGACTTCAGCAGACTTCCCGGTCACTGATCACGATCAATCATTTTGACTCTCACTGCTACAAATTCTTTGAAAATCTTCTTGTGAGAAAAGAAAATACAAAGGAAAAACGAAGTAAGGGCAATGGATCTACTCTTCAAACCCAAGTAGACTTCAATTTTGAAAAGATTTTCGATATTTATCTATAGAAATCGTTCGGTAAACAAAAAACAAATAAAATCAAAGAGAGAAGAATTACTATAAATTGTGAAATGAGAGAAGAACGACTGAATGATGGTAGAAAGAGAAAATTGAAAATGAAAAGTCAAAGTGGGGCTATTTTGGTCTCACCATCTATTTTGGTGCTAATAAAACAAAAGTTATTAAAGTGGAGATAGTTTCACTCTTCAAAGTTCAAAATGTGCTATTTACACCCATTACTTTGTGTTGACAATGTCATAAATCTTGTTACTCTAATGGTAGGAATGTTGATATTAGATTTGTTTCTAGCCATTGTAATATAGTTCCTAGCCATTGTAATATAGTAGCTCATAGTGCTGCTTTTGCTCTTAGATAGATCGTCTTTTTGGTTTGATTCTTTTCCATATTGGCCGTTGTTGTTGGCCAAGTCTGATATAAATGTTGTAAATTCTTCTGTTGAATAAAGCTCATCTTTCTTTCGAAAAAATAAATTGTATTTTAGTTTTATCAATGTTGAATCTTTGAATTTGAGAGTCAAAATGCAGTAAAACTCTAATGTGTACTTCTACGATATATGAAGATGATAAGAACGATTTTTCTTACTTTCTTGTGACAAAGTGTTTATAGTTAATAATCTGTATGCAGTTTTTTTTTTGGAAGGGAAACATAAAATGAAAAAAAAAAAAAAAAAACCAATTATCCAGGCATATCTGCCACTGCAAATTTCCTCACACAAAGAGGAAACTCATTCATCCAAAGCCAATTCTCTACAAACAAAAATATTATCAAGGCATATCTGTCACTACAAATATCCTCACATAAAGAGGCAAAGCATCTATTTAAAACAAATTCTCTACAAACAAAAATATTATCCACGCATATTTGCCACTGCAAAGAGGTAAATCTTCCATCCAAAACCAATTCTCTACACACAAAAAAAAAAAAAAAAAAAAAGCATTTTTTTCAAGACCATGTGCATCTTGGTTTGTATCCAGTTTATATAGCATTCATAGTAGTGTTTTCATTTGGTCTGAAAAATTCATTTGATGAGCCAGTCATTGAGGTCTTAGTCCCTGTCATTTTATGATAAAAAAATTATTAGTTAATTAGCCAAATAAATAAAAATTTCATTGGAACTTATATAAGAAATAAGCAAAACAAACCTGTGAATGTGAGTAATGGTAAACCAATGGATGTTCTACTTGATACCCAAACGTATGATAAGGAATTCTTTGACTACCATGAACATTTGGAAAACCATTAGGATAATGTGTATGGGTGGCTTTGTTGAGGAATATTGTCTTGACCATGAGGAACTATCGGAAATCCATTAACATAATGTGTACTCATATGGTTTTTATAAAGAATGCCTTGACCACCGGGAACAATTTGAAATAACTTAGAATAATGTGTATTCACTTGGTTTTGATTTGCTAGTCCAGTGGATCCCTAAATATTAATACAATATAAACATCAATAATATATTTCAACTTTGGAAGTCCATTTGCGAATAATTGCAATAATAATAATAATAATAATAATAATAATAATAATAAGCTGAACATGTTGATATAAATTTGATGAGCCACAAACCTCATTTCCATGTGATTTTTTATGGAGCTCATTCGCATGTGACTGCTTTTCAAGAGCATCTACAAGAGGGGTAGGTTCCTCACAATTTGTTAACATGATAAATTAACTATAAAATAAACTAAACAAGATAAATTAATTGTACACACACACACACACACACACACACACACACACACACACACACACACACGTATCCTTTGTTTTAGATGACACTTTCTTATTTGAGTGTGAAAATACAATCACGGTTAAATTATCTGAAGCTAACCTAGAAAAAAGGGAAGAAAGGGGGGGGGGGAATAGATTATTAAGCCTCTTTTCAGTCCTTTTGAACAAACATAAGTTTATCCCTCTAGATATCTTATATCACATCTCAATAAACATATACAACCACATATAGACTATGAAAAGTATATTCAATTGAAATGATCAAATATAGTCTATGATTTGCATGAAGAGATTTATACTAAAACATAAATCAACAAGTACTTGTATTCTTTTATATTTGACTTATATGATCAAGTATATGACAAAGGAACAATATTTACAAAGATCTTGTCTTACAAAGATATTGATCAATAAGAGTCCAAACAAGATCTAATCATCCACATAAACAAATATCAAAGAGATAAGGATAGAGATATTTGACACATGATTTTTACGTGGTAAACCTCTAAAGAGGGAACATCCACGGGTTGAATCTACAACCACCGGCAACACCGCCTTTCACTAGTTGGATAAAAATACACTCTTAAAAGTGATCAAATCACATGATAAACACTCTCTTGAATATCCCTTCTATCCTACCCTCTAGCTTTTTACTATTGAAAGACTTGCCACTCCTTTCTAACCGAGGCACATCGCATGCCTCTAGAAAGCCACTTCCTATCCAAGACATCTCACATGTCTGTAGAAAGATCTTTGCTAGACTAACTGGATTCTCATAACCCTAGCCAAGACTTCTTGCTTAACTAACCGAGACACCTCACATCCCTCTAGTTAAGACTTCTTGCTCAAATTGAAGAATCACTCTCCAATATGATACTTCCACCTTTTCCAAGGCAAATGATCTAAGTGATACAAATGGTGTAAACACATGCAACATAGAATATATGATCAATATATATATTATGGAAACTAGAAATAATCAATGAGCACATAATGCATATTTTTCTAGTTTATAATTCAAAATATGACACCACACAAAAATGATGCATGAGCATATAGAATGTATGGATTAGGTACACTCCCTGAAGATCTAGACATAGGCAACAAAGTACACAAAACAAAGTTGTCTAAATCTTATACATAATAACAATCTAGAACATGCCAATACACCAAACACACTTTTAATCCTAGATAATGTTCATGCAACTAAAGCTTGAAATAAACATGTTCATGAAACACATATTCAAGAATTTAGAACTAAAACTAAAATGCTAGAGATATGAGATATAATCTATGAAATCCTATGGTAATCAATTAGAGCACATTTTCACAAATCAATCAATTGAATCCTACAAGGCTCTAAATATATAATAAATTGTACTATTCCTAAATATGTTCAATTGAAGACACATAGCACATTTAAGGACTATTAATCAATCAAATATATTCAATCAAAGTACACATAGTCCTAGATATCAAGCTAATCACAATACAACTCATAAGCATGTGAAAACATAGGTTTTAAGAAAACCTAACTCACATTCAAGTTTCTAATTAGCACAATTAGCTTTCAATTGAAGCTCTACTTCTCAATAGCATTTTTTCAAGCAACATACACATATAGATGAAGAAAGCCCAAGGTAATTGAAGATCATTAAGCACAAAACACAAAGGATAAGACAATCACCTTGAACAAAAAGTACAACCACGAAATTTGTGTTGAACCAAAATAAAACTTGAACAAAAGACCTTAAGGTTGCTTGTAGATGATAGAGGACTTCAATATGAAGATTCTTCAACTTGAATCACTTAAATCGGATGAGAAATGAGAGAGATATGGTGTTTGAAAGTTAAGAGAATCACTAACAAAATTCTTCACAATTTTCTTCTTAGAATAGAAAATGAGAGAGAGGGAATATTTAAAAGAGAATAGGAGGGAAAGTGAGGTGGTGATGTGTGGGGGCCACGGGCATCCAAGGAAGGCTTACCACATGGGCACCCTGTGGAGGTGCGTGGCCACCATGGGGGTAGGGGGCTGCCCTTCCCCGTGGTGGACACACGCCTCCACGGGAAGGAGCCCTTGTAGCCCTTTTTTCCACTTCACTCCTCTTTTTCGCACACCTCTCATGTTCTTCGATCATTCTCCGGCCTCCAAACTCTGAATTCGAATACGTTTTCTGATTACGAACCATAACTCTCTCACGCACGTGGTCGACTATAAAACTTTGACCAAAAGCTTGGAACTTGACTTGATACACAAGGACGAAAACCAAGGATGATAAATGCACGGAAAGTTTCGTAACTTTCAACTCAAAACTTGAAAACTAATGAATAAGTAACCGAAACTTTTGGAACTCAATGATGAACAATTTGAGAACATGTTTAAGTCTGATACCAACACATGTCTGAATGTGTTATACCAATTTAGTACAACAATGTAGGGACACAAATGTATACAATGTGTGTGTGTACACTTAAGCATTGCAAGAGGATAGAGGTCTTAATATACCTTTGTAGACAATAATGCTTAAACCTCTTGAAGGCTTCACTTTGCTTGAAGAGATGTATAACTTCCTTGAAGCTTGATAAACCATGAGACCTAAACAACTAAACAATACAATGGAAGTGACGTGTTGATATAGAATAATTCCAACAAAACTTGAAATCCTAACAGAGTGCTTAACTTCCAATGCATTTTTCATTCTACCCTTACCTCGACCTATAGACTTCTGAATTTTTGGATCACACAACCTCATATTTTCACCATCGTCATTCTCGTGATTGTGAGAATTTAGATCATCATTTGTTTGAGCAAGTTATTGTTCGGAAGTTTTAAAACTTTGTCATATTGTACAACAAACTCACGAAGAATAAGTTTTTTCCAAAATCCTTTTTTCAAAAACTTGTTTATGCTTTCACTTTGCTGTGATGTTTTTGTAAGGACCTTCATTTTATGATTGACTTATTTCATGACAAACCACATTTGAGGATGATTTTGTAATAGGTAGCTTAGGTCCTCAATGGCAAGCTTTCAAGCATCTTCGTGACTTCAAGAGCAAGAGCGAAAGGTAAATCACTTGACTTGCCTCTTGAAGAGATTTAGTTGCACACATATACAAACTACATGCATGCTTTGCTCATCTTACATTTTTGTTCAAATTACTTATATATGTGCGTCCTTTACACAATCACACTTGTACTTCATTGTTAGATCTAAGTGTGGTTTTGTTTGATGTAATTCATTTCTGTTTGTGTGATTGGAAACGTCCATGCTTGCATGATGGTTGACCATTTGAGAAGGTCCCATTATTCTCTTGGATTAGTGTTAGTTATGGTATGGTTAAATGGAGTGAGGTGTCTAGTATCAAGAGATTGGATTTCAATGTTTCAAATGTTTACAAAACCGACCTTTGCATGGTCTTATGACTATAACGTTTTATAAAAAGTTTCAAAATGAGTTTTGAAAATTTTCGTAAAACCTAGACATCCATACCTTTCCAATGGTATATTACTCATAATATTTTATGACCGTTTGGATTGATTTTGAAATCTCCAAAGTGACCACCAAAACAGGGCAACTGTATTGTTGTCCGTTTCTGACCTTTGGTCACTCGAATGACCATATCTATTTCTAAAGATATCAAAATATCATTCCGTAAAGAGGAGTAGAAAGTATACATCCATATCTTTCCAACGGTATATAATACAAAAGGTTTCAATGTCCTTTGGTCATGGTTTGGGGTGCTCGAATCTCGAGCTATTGTGCTGATTTGCCAGTGGGCGGGTACTGTGCAGGCCCCTACCCGTGCATTCACCCGTGAAGTGTTCTGAGGCTGATTTCTTACTCCTAGTGCACTGGTAAATGCATGGATCTATACCAGCCAACAGACCGGCGCACTACTCCGCCCATGTTTCATAATTTGGCCATATCTTACTCATTTAGAATCTAATTTGGCTCATTTTTGAAGGGAAATTCACGAAATTTATAGGGCTATCATCTAAGCACTAAAAATACATCTATTTCTCATCATTTTTCTTGAAGGAACAAAAGCTACAAAACCCTAGAGAGAGATTAAGAGTTCCCTAGTGAAAGAAAGCACCAAGATTGCTTCTTTAACTCTCCCAAACCCAAAACCCATGCGCATCTAACATAATCATCATCATTCAAGCATGGGTCTTCATTAATTTTTTTACTTGGTAAGTAGAACAAACAACTCATCTCATTTATTGTTCTATTTATTCAAGACATGTCTTTTATTGCTTAGTTTAGCAAATCTTCACATTAATTGCATATTTAATGAAGTTATGATATGTTTGGGTTTTGTATTGTGATAGCTTGCATTTAGGACATTATTGCCCTCTAGCTAAGTCTTTATGCTTTGCATTTAGACATTGTTGATTAGGACTCATTGATTGCATTTATTGATTGCATTAATTGTCCTTGCCATGTTTAATGACATCTTATGTTGATTGGCTTTTGTTTGATGACTAGATTTTAGGTTTTCATATCTATATCTAGTTAGGTCTTCATGAGCATTCATTTAGACATATTGATATCTAAGATTGATTTTATTGACATCTTGAATTCCTAGATAAGCATTTAGTGTATCCTAACATTAATTGCATTTAGAATATTTCATATATTCACATAAGTTGTTGATCTTTTCATTGAGAGTTAAGTCTAGTGACTACATGGTGTAGTGCACAAGCATTTTGGTCTAGGATCATTATTAAAAACTCGTAGAGTAGTAGTGGTGGGTTAGTGACCGAGAATGGTTAAGGTCAACCTAGGTTGTAAACATCATTATAAGTAATGGATTTGAGGACTATGTGTGGCTAACAGATTTGTTCGTGATTTTTTCCTTTTTGTGGGTTTTTTATGTATATCAATCAACATGTTATTTTTTTTTTTCACACTTTGATTATGTTTATTGTATTTCATTGAATTGGGTTATTTTTTGTAATATTGACTAATCTTAAATATTGGTAACTAATCGGATTAACAACCCATTCTCTCCCCCTCTAGGTTTTTTAGATGCACGCTTTAATAGTTTCAATTTGTATCAGAGCGGGATCCTAGACATACTTAGGAGATCCTTGCTATATTTGTGTGTCTTGCATTTGTGTGCATTTTGATCATTTCATCTCATTCATTAAACACTATGAGTGGCATTTAGATGTTAAAGGGTAACTTGACCTCCAAAGTGGAGAGGAAAGAAATTGACTCTGATGAGGAGGTGACTCTCATGATAGAGATGTTGGTACCCCGGTTTACAGATTGCGCAGCGGAAGGGTTTTAAATTTTTTTTTATGCAATCATAAACTAAACCTATTTGTACAGTAATAATCGAAAACAATTAAAGAAGGTGAAACGATTTTATACCTACATAGGAGGCTCCTTCACTTTAATTCGATATGCTACTGATTTGAACCACTTGATCTTCCTTGCTATCTCCCGGAACTGGCAACAGCGTGTGGGCGCGTCACGGTATTCAGGAACAAGGAGGATGAAGAGACACACGAAGGACAACTCTTGTGCTTTGTGTATTGTTGAAGTTCGGCCACCCAAATTTTCAAAACAAATAAAACTTCTTTTTCTTTCTTTTAGGTTTTTTTTTTTTTTTTTTTAGTTGGACGCCCCTGTTTCTCTTTTTTGTGTTGTTTGTATCAGATACATCACCAAAATCCGTTCTTTAAAAAATCACATATATATTATATATATATATATATTTTAAACTTAAACTAATTAATAAAATCTTTTTAGATATCGAATATCTTTTAAAGATATTAATTAATTTATTTGATTTAATTTGAATTCAAAACTCTTTTAAATTCAAATTTAAATATTTAATTAAATGAAAATAAAATAATCAAATTATCTTTTCTTCATTCAAAATTAAATATCAATCAACACCCTCCATCTAATGATTAATTACTCAATTAAATAATCTAATTATTTAATTAACATAATCATTAATATTCATTAATTGAATAATCACATTATTCAATTAATTCCTGAATAGACACGTGTCACTTTTGTAACACAATTAATTAGACAATCCAATTAATTAATCGTGACCCTTGTTACCTAAATCGATCGGGCTAGTAAGGGGACCTAATGGACCAACAGTATTTTGAGCTCCAATAATCCTTAGAAATAAATAATTAAACTCTTTAATTAATATTTCATGATTATTAACTTCGGTGTTATTCCACTAAAAACCTAAAGTTGCACTCTCTCAACTATAGACGTTTTTACACTAACCAACAATTCTTGGTGTCCATCGATATAGCTATTACATATGGTATAATCCTCCACAGGTAGTTCATAATTAGAGCTGGGTCATAATGTCCGTTATACCCCTCTAATTATATCTTTCCATTAAGTACCATTGATTCTCTAATGAACAATAAATCCTACATTCCTTACGGAATTAGGAGAGCGCTTATATTGTTCAAGCCCCGAATCAACCCTTAAGGGAACTACTATCTACTTCTCACAAGAAGGAGTGGATTCCACTATTGTGTGCAGACCTTCCCAGCCACAAGCCAAACCACGATTCCAACATACGAAGTTATTGACCGGGAATGCAACTCCGATCTCACCCATGGTATATCAAAAACCACGATCTAACCTGAAGAAGTCGATAAGACACTTAGGATTAAGATCACCCATATATAGCCATCATTTGTTGATATATATGAATTTCATCTTTTAACGGATCTTAGTGAGAGATTCATATAGATCATGGCCCAGTCCTATATGATCAAATCATATAAGGTGCCTCCATTCTCATATCTCCATATGAATGATCTAGGATAAGATCACCGTACATTACGGAATGGACCGTAGCTGTAGATTGACCACAAATAAAGTACCCAGCTTTATTTGCTATCTACGGACTCTTTAGATTGCTCTTTTCAAACTGAATCCATCTATATATGACATTCATATACTCAGTTTGAAATTACATCTGGCAATCTTGGATGTTAAGTACACATGTTATTATAAATGTATGAGACAATTTGAATGAATAAACTACTTCTTTTATTTCTTGTTCAATTCACATTTACAAACTACAAGCTTTAGGGCAAAAACCCCAACAATCTCCCACTTGCACTAAAGCATGTGAGACATGTCTTGTAAACCTAGACTCTCTAGGTGACCCGTAAACACTTTAGCCGGTAAGGTCTTCGTAAATGGATCAGCATGATTATCCTGTGATGCTACCTTGGTCACGGTCATATCTCCTCTCTGCACTATCTCTTTGATGAGATGATATTTCCTCTCTATATGCTTACCTCTCTTGTGGCTTCTTAGTTCTTTGGAATTAGCCACAGCACCACTATTATCATAATAAAGTGTGATGTGCTTATCCATATTCGGAACAACTTCCAGATCACTCAAAAACTTGCGGAGCCAAATAGCCTCTTTAGCAGCTTCACAAGCGGCTATATATTCGGCTTCCATGGTGGAATCAGCAATACAAGATTGCATAACACTCCTCCACACAATGGCTCCACCACCAAGGGTGAATACTGATCCAGACGTGGATTTCCTGGAATCCTTGTCTGTCTGAAAATCAGAATCCGTATATCCTAACGGGATCAAATCCTGTCCAGAATACACTAGCATATAGTTTCTCGTTCTCCGAAGATACTTGAGAATAGTCTTGACAGCAACCCAATGATCTAATCCTGGGTTGGACTGGTATCTGCTGGCTACTCCCACTGCGAAGCAGATGTCTGGTCTCGTGCATAACATAGCATACATGAGACTACCTACTGCTGGCGCATAGGGAACTCGTCTCATATCCTCAACTTCTTGAGGTGTCTTAGGACACTGTTCCTTAGACAAGTGAACTCCATGCCTGGAAGGTAAATTACCTTTCTTGGAGTTCTGCATCGAAAATCGCACAAGTATTTTGTCGATATACAATGCTTGAGACAGTGCTATAAATTTGTTCTTGCGATCCCTTATAAGTTGGATCCCTAGAACATAACTCGCCTCTCCCAAATCTTTCATTTGGAATTGGCTGGCCAGCCAGCCCTTTACATCAGACAATACTCCCACATCATTCCCAATGAGTAGGATGTCATCTACGTATAGAACCAAGAAAACTACTTTCTTGTCAATGATGCGCTTGTAGACACAAGGCTCATCAACGTTTTGCTCAAACCTATAAGTTTTGATCACATCATCAAACCTTATGTTCCAAGATCTAGATGCTTGCTTAAGTCCATAAATGGATCTTTGCAACTTGCAAACTTTTTGCTCTTGATCTGGAGACACGAATCCCTTTGGTTGCATCATGTAGATGCTCTCATCAAGATTGCCATTCAAGAATGCAGTCTTGACGTCCATTTGCCAAATTTTGTAATCAAAATAGGTAGCAATGGATAAGAGAATCCGAATAGACTTAAACATAGTTACTGGTGAGAAGGTCTCCTCATAATCGACCCCCTCCTTTTGGGTATAACCCTTGGCCACTAGCCTTGCCTTGAAGGTCTCTACCTTCCCGTCTACTCCTCTTTTTCTCTTGTAGATCCACTTACACCCTATGGGTTTCACCTCATCCGGTAAGTCTACAAGTTCCCAGACTGAGTTAGAGTACATGGACTCCATCTCGAGATTCATGGCTTTAAGCCATTCCTCTTTATCAGGATCTTCCATTGCATTCTTAAATATCAATGGATCATCCACACTATTAGCCTCAGCAGAGACAACATCTTGTCCCTCACTTACACCCAAATAGCGTTCAGGTTGTCTCACAACCCTCTCACTACTTCTAAGTGGTAGTTTATCCTGACTAGGAATCATCTGACTCTCAGATGTTAATGGATCAACAACTCTTGTTGACTGAGAACTGGTCTCACCAGGCTCCAACTCATTCAATACAATTTTAGAACGAGGTTTATGGTCACTAATATAGTTATCCTCAAGAAATGTTGCATTTGTCGATACAAACACTTTGTTATCTTCAGGACTATAAAAGTATCCACCTCTGGTCTCCTTGGAGTATCCTACAAATAGGCAGACCACAGACTTGGGTTCTAGCTTTCCACTTCTGTTCTTCAGCACGTGTGCTGGACACCCCCATATGTGAAAATGTCGCAAACTAACTTTACGACCATTCCACAACTCTAGAGGAGTCTTAGGAACAGATTTGGATGGCACTACATTCAAAATGTATGCCGCTGTTTGTAATGCATATCCCTAAAAGGAATTTGGCAATGATGAGAAACTAATCAGAGATCTCACTATTTCCATTAGGGTTCTATTTCTCCTCTCCGCGACATCATTCTGATGAGGTGTACCAGGAGCTGTGAGTTGGGACACTATCCCATACTCGACCATGAAGTCTTCAAACTCTTGGTCAAGGTACTCACCTCCACGATCTGATCGTAGAGTCTTAATAGTCTTTCCTAACTGATTTTTAACTTCAGCTCGGAATTCTTTGAACTTTTCAAAAGTTTTCGACTTTCGTTGCATTAGGTAGACATATCCGTATCTTGAGTAGTAATCTATAAAGGTGACATAATACTCATAACCACCCCTTGCTTTAACATTCATCGGTCCACAGACGTCTGAATGTATAAGCTCTAGTGGTTCTTTAGCTCTTAGCCCTTTTCTAGTAAAAGGTATCTTGGTCATTTTACCTTCTAAACAGGATTTACAGACAGGTAAGGTGCCAACCTTTAACTCACTTAAAGGTCCGCTTTTCACTAGTCTATCTATCCGGTCAAGGTTGATATGGCCAAGTCTTAGATGCCATAGATAAGTTTCGTTTTCTGGAGAAATCTTTTGTCGTTTTGTTTTAGGTTTTTCAACTTTAAACAATTCAGCGTTGAGCAATGTAGTATGTATTAACGGCCTTAAAACATACAAGTTGTTTTCGTTTAATCCTGAACATATGTTCAAACCATTCTTTGCAATAATAACAGACTTATTATTGAAAGAAACAGAATATAATTGTTCCAACAACTTTGAAACTGAAATCAAATTTCGAGTAAATCCAGGAATTAAATATACATTATCCAAAATAATGAAACAACTTCCAAAATGTAGTCCAACTACACCCACTGCTTGGGCTGACACGACATCCCCCGACCCAACACGCATAGAAAAGGATCCCTCCTCAAGCTGTGTCCAAGATTCAGTCCATTGCATAGAAGAACAAACATGGTTAGTGGCCCCCGAATCAACTATCCAGGGTGAAGAATCATCTTCCACTATACATGCTTCAAGAACAAGTAAATCACATTTACTTTTTGCCTTTTTCTTCTTGCTTTGGGCTTTCTTGGGTTTGAGCTTACGCTTAGCCTTCCCAGCAAACCTCTTTGAAACAAATTACGGTGTGTTCAATATTAATCTAGAGGGGGGGTGAATAGATTTTATCCGATTTTACCCAATTTTCGTTAATAGGCAAGATTACGAAAATACCCTTTACTAGTCAATACAAATATAGCAAGTGTAATATGGTGCGGAAATTAAAAGACACTTGATATTTACGTGGAAACCCTCACGGGAAAAACCACGGGCTATGTAAGTGAGCCACACTCGAACCTCGAATCCACTAAATGTGTTAAACGATTACAACCTAATCCCGGAAGTAATCACACACCTACCTAATCCCGGTATAAGTGAACCTAGTCCTAATGCTTGTGATTTATGCAGCCTAATCCCGGAAGCAACACAAGGCTTAGTTCTCAATGAAGAGAATACAACCTAAGTGAATATATGAAATACTCAAAATGCAACAAGAGCAAGACAACTCTATATGCTTACCTAGAATGATGATATATCAATGAAATCAATCCTAGATATCAAAAGCTAAATGACATATCATAAAGCTTAGCTAATCAAGATTCAACAAAACCTAGATAGCTATCACAATACAACACTCAATCATATTCATCACAAACAATCTCTATCTTATATCTAGCATGTGAACATAAAGCATACAATAAGATAAAGAGATAACTTGACAAGAAAGAAACTAAAATTAGATGAAGTTAGTCAAAATCTTACCAAGAAAGATGTGATGATGCAAAACCATACATGGATGAGTCCTAAATGGTCATGAATGATCCTAGATGAACTTTGATGATCAAAGGAGATGGTTTGAGTGTTTAAAGGTGAGTTCTTGATGATTTTTCTCTTGAAATATGTTCTAAGTGAAAAATATGATATTTGGAACTCTTAAAAACGACCTAGAAATGAAAGAGGCATATATATAGTATGCCAAAGTGAAGTGGTGCCGTTTTGTAAATTTTGCAAAAGACCGCCGATTCTGCGCCCTTGATTCTGCGGCCACGGACCGCAGAACACAGGGCGCAGAAATGCCCCTGACATTTTTGCGGTATGATTATGCGGTCACGGACCGCAGAACACAAGGGCGCAAAAATGCACCTGACAATTTTGCGGCCCCTAAACACAAAAACCAAGGGCGCAGAAAAGAGAACAGAGAGTATGAATTCTGTTCCTGATTCTGCGGCCTATTTCTGCGGCCTTGACCGCAGAACAGGGCGCAAAATCGCACCTGATGCAACATCCTAAAATGACAAGTATGATGTGCAATATCAACCAAGATGCACCCATATGGACAAGAATGAAGAAAGATTAAATAAGCAATTAATGCATACACACAATAAAGACACAACACATTCAAGAATAAGAATTATACAAGTGTTGTGTGTGTGTGCATCTATTTCTCTTCATTGTAAGAAACACTAAGTATTATACCTTTGGAGTGCTTCTTCCCTTGAGGTCTTGAAAAGGGCCTTTGAGCATGATCTTCAATCACCTAACTACCCTTACAAATCAAACCCCCAATATGTGGTTTGACCACGAAATAAGCCAATCAATAATGGGAATCCTTACAATCTTCCTCTTTTTTGATCTAGAAGAAGATGGGTCAGCAACATTTGCCTCACCGGTCTTATCTTTGTTGTCCTTCATTATGGACTCAAAGATAGTGAGCTCATCAAGCAACTGATTCAGACTGAACCTCAACTTGTTCATCATATAGTTACTTTTAAACTGATCAAAACTCTTTGGAAGAGTTTTCAGTATAATGCTCACTTGACTTGGTTCATCAATGGCCCCGCCATTGATTTCTGCCGTGTTGAAGTAGGACATCATGTTCAGGACATGTTCCCGAACTGATGCACCATCCTTCATACGAGCAAGCATAGCGGAACGAACAACTTCATGCCGCTTTTGCTCAGGGGGTTGCCCGAACATAGCCTGCAATGACTCCATTATTTCAAATGCAGTACCCATTGCTTCGTGCTTAGTGACAAGCACGTCTGTCATACTTGCTAACAGATATGTTCGGGCTTTCTCATCTGATGAGACCCATTTCTCATATGCCTCACGAACAGTTCGTGCGGCATTAGCAGTAGGCGTTGGAGGACATTCCTCCGTAAGCACAAACTTAAGGTCCTTGGTGACCAAAATTGAATTGATATTGTGTTTCCATTTAGTGTAGTTATCACCAGTTAATTTATCATTGGCTATGATTTGTAATAGTGCAGTTGACATGGCTGAAAAAACATAAATAAAGAATTCATTCATTCATACATTTAAAACATGTGCGAATGTTCGGCATAAGATTAAACATGATGCATGAAAATGTTTAATGAACAAGAACAACCCAAAAAAAATGTTTCTACGCCATGACAATCCAACATACCACAAGCAATTGCCGCCTTAGGGTCAGTCAACTTCTTGCATGTTGGATCGAGACATTCTCAATCAAATGTTATACCGAAATAACTCTTATTCCTCTAACATTTAACCATCGTATATTTCAGTCAGGTTTCTAATTAACCAATTTAATTAAAACCTTGTGAGCGTAACCCATCATTTCAGATCTCATGAGCTTAACTCGAGAATTGCCGCCTTAGGGTCGGTCAATCCCGAAATCCCCTCAGAAATCCTATCTGTTAGGAAGTCAACCTTGATATTGATTCTTATGGAAACCCTCCTTAGGGAGGACGAAAACAATGTCGTCACGAGGCCCCACTCGAATCTTACGGTGTTGAACTAATGATGGAGACCGCAGGATATAATGTCATATATCCCTCTCCCACTCACTATTTTATAATAAGGGTTTTCTATTAATATTAATGCACCTAGATAAAACTAGATTAAACGGCTAATTTTAATCTAAGCGTCAAGTGCATTAATCACAATTTATTAGAATCCTATTCCAATAGCTAATAAACTAATTTGATTTTTAACTCTTAAAAATCTAGTTCATTAGTGATAATTCTAATTTATGTAAACTATTTACTAAGACTAGAATTATTAAAAGTGTATTTACCAAGTTTTAACTATTAAAACTAAACACATTATTAGGTCTAATTATTATTAGGGGCTTAATCAAATTAATCCTAATAAATAATAAAGGACCCTACTAATCTAAGTAATTAAACTCTTTAAAAATTAGATTAGTGATTAATGAGAATTACCAAGTTTTTACTCCTAAAAACTAATCCCATTAATATATAGCCAATTATGTGAATTACCCATTTTAATCAAATAAAAAAAATAAACACATAATATAAATGGCTATAGTGCATGTATGACATATCAACATATATATGTGTAGGCACACCTAATCTAAATGATATGTATATGCATGGCAATGCTTTAATTATAACATAATAAAAGCATACATGAATTGATCGAGTACAATGGGTTATCCAACTTAAAAATTTCTAATTACAAAAAATATCCAAGGCATTCCTTGGTCTTCTTGCAATCTCTTCTGCGTCTTTCGGGCCCAAAAATCAAGTCTGACTTGATTTATTTTAATGGATCCATCTTATGGATTAAATCCCTTAAAATCAAAATGTTATTCTAACATTTTTCGGAGGCCTGGGATTTCCAAAAAAAAATTGTCCCAAACATGCACAATCAGCCCTTGCCTTTGCGAACGTGCACATGGGTGTCGCAACGCTTGCGCTTTCAGTGCATGTGGCTGCTGCACAAACACGCAACAACTTTGCACAGCAGCAGGCGTTGAATTAATTATGCATTGCACATTGCTGCCTCTTTGCACAGCTGTTGCATTATGCGCACTTTTGTGCAAGACTTGCACTCTTAATACTTGCACATGCAACATGCTACGTGACACACTGAAATATGTTGCATGACAATCATGCATGTCTCTTGTGCACACATTGCTGTTTTGTGTATCCAACACACACTCGACTTCTTCGTCTGATTTCTTCTTACATATTTTACAATAAAATACATAACAGGAAAAATACAACAAAGAAAATACAGCAGAAAAATAAAATAAAATATTAAAATTACATCCCGGATAAATATTACATTGAATAATATTACAACCAATAAAAACGAACCCTAAACCCATTGGACCATACAATTAACGATCAACCATGTTTATAATAAATAAATAAATAAATAAAAATTATAAACACCATACATTCATTAGAAAAGTGCCTACACATTCATACATGCAATCGGGAGCAATTGAATTCGATTATACTGTACAAAAATTGGCTCTGATACCAATTGTTGGTACCCTGGTTTACAGATTGCGCAGCAGAAGGGTTTTAAATTTTTTTTTATGCAATCATAAACTAAACCTATTTGTACAGTAATAATCGAAAACAATTAAAGAAGGTGAAACGATTTCATACCTACGTAGGAGGCTCCTTCACTTTAATTCGATATGCTCCTGATTTGAACCACTTGATCTTCCTCGCTATCTCCCAGAACTGGCAACAGCGTGTGGGCGCGTCACGGTATTCAGGAACAAGGAGGATGAAGAGACACACGAAGGACAACTCTTGTGCTTTGTGTATTGTTGAAGTTCGGCCACCCAAATTTTCAAAACAAATAAAACTTCTTTTTCTTTCTGTTAGGTTTTTTTTTTTTTAGTTGGACGCCCCCGTTTCTCTTTTTTGTGTTGTTTGTATCAGATACATCACCAAAATCCATTCTTTAAAAAATCACATATATATTATATATATATATATTTTTTAAACTTAAACTAATTAATAAAATCTTTTTAGATATCGAATATCTTTTAAAGATATTAATTAATTTATTTGATTTAATTTGAATTCAAAACTCTTTTAAATTCAAATTTAAATATTTAATTAAATGAAAATAAAATAATCAAATTATCTTTTCTTCATTCAAAATTAAATATCAATCAACACCCTCCATCTAATGATTAATTACTCAATTAAATAATCTAATTATTTAATTAACATAATCATTAATATTCATTAATTGAATAATCACATTATTCAATTAATTCCTGAATAGACAGGTGTCACTTTTGTAACACAATTAATTAGACAATCCAATTAATTAATCGTGACCCTTGTTACCTAAATCGATCGGGCTAGTAAGGGGACCTAATAGACCCACAATATTTTGAGCTCCAATAATCCTTAGAAATAAATAATTAAACTCTTTAATTAATATTTCATGATTATTAACTTCGGTGTTATTCCACTAAAAACCTGAAGTTGCACTCTCTCAACTATAGACGTGTTTACACTAACCAACAATTCTTGGTGTCCATCGATATAGCTATTACATATGGTATAATCCTCCACAGGTAGTTCATAATTAGAGCTGAGTCATAATGTCCGTTATACCCCTCTAATTATATCTTTCCATTAAGTACCATTGATTCTCTAATAAACAATAAATCCTACATTCCTTACGGAATTAGGAGAGCGCTCATATTGTTCAAGCCCCGAATCAACCCTTAAGGGAACTACTATCTACTTCTCACAAGAAGGAGTGGATTCCACTATTGTGTGCAGATCTTCCCAGCCACAAGCCAAACCGCGATTCCAACATACGAAGTTATTGACCGGGAATGCAACTCCGATCTCACCCATGGTATATCAAAAACCACGATCTAACCTGAAGAAGTCGATAAGACACTTAGGATTAAGATCACCCATATATAGCCATCATTTGTTGATATATATGAATTTCATCTTTTAACGGATCTTAGTGAGAGATTCATATAGATCATGGCCCAGTCCTATATGATCAAATCATATAAGGTGCCTCCATTCTCATATCTCCATATGAATGATCTAGGATAAGATCACCGTACATTACGGAATGGACCGCAGCTGTAGATTGACCACAAATAAAGTACCCAGCTTTATTTGCTATCTACGGACTCTTTAGATTGCTCCTTTCAAACTGAATCCATCTATATATGACATTCATATACTCAGTTTGAAATTACATCCGGCAATCTTGGATGTTAAGTACACATGTTTTTATAAATGTATGAGACAATTTGAATGAATAAACTACTTATGAAATCTCTAAAGAAGGTATGACCTCCAAAGTGAAAGAGGAGAAGAAAATGACCTTACTTAAAAAGGATGAAGCAAGTAAGGATTATTCCTCAAGGATAGATGACCCTTGCCTTGAGTGTGGTGGATTTGGCCACATTGCCTCCATGTGTGGTAACTTGAAGTTCAAGAAGGAAGTTGAAGCTTTGATCGCTACTTGGAGTTATAGCGAAGTTGAAGTTGTTGAAGTTTGTTCCACAAGCTCGGTTAAGTGTGTGAACAACTACTTTACCTTTCCCGTCTCTTACTATGAAGAATCTTAAGTTGTCACCAAATGTTTATCACTTGATGGTTTCAAGAATGGTGACTTGATGAGTCGAGACCAATGTGGAGGAAATTTGAGAGATGCTAGCCTTGTTGATATGACCCACGAAAGCACAAGTGAGAGAAGCTTCAATCATGATAAATCATGCTCCGGAAAATCTAGTGATTATGTGGAGAACTATCAAGAGACTATTGACTCTCTTCAAAAGTTTTTGAAGATGAAGGAAAATGATATCCTTGAGCAGGAAAAGGATAATCTTCAACTAAGAGCCAAAGTGACTCACTAGGATGTAGAAGTGAGATATGGAAGGGAAAATGAAGGTAAGTTGAAGATAGAGCTTAAAAAGGCAAGAAAGTCTCTTGCCAAATTTAGTTTAGGATTAGAGAAGCTTGACATTATGTTAAGCATTGGCAAGAAGCCCAATGACAAGTAATGGCTTGGATTTATAGATGATGAGACCATATCTTCCTCGGACTATACTACAGTTATAAAGGAGATAGCTCCTATTTGTCCGCCTCCGTCTCAACATCCCAAGAAATGTATTATTGTGGGTGAATCTTCTAAAAGCTTATCCTTGAAGATGTTTCTAAGGAACCAAGCTCAACCTCAACCTTTGAGGATGCCTTAACCAAAGGTTCACAAATCTATGAGGCAAGTTCATCATGCTCAACCATAAAAGCACCAACATTTGGCTTAAGCTCCAAGGAAAAGCCAACCGGTGCATATCAAAGACAACCTCATCTACATGGCAAAGCCTCGATGAGATCTAAATCTTGTCATTTTTGTGGTATGATTGGTCATATAAGACTAAATTTTATTAACTACATCAGAAGATGTAGAATTGTGAGCATGAAAGAAAAAAGAATGAACTAGAGGGCTATGCATGATCCTAGGAAACCTAGAAACTTGAAGATTTTGACCACTAATAATGATATGGTGGAACCTAGGTTGAATAGAAAAGATGAGTATCCAAGCATTTGTGCTCATATGACACCCTTGGATGCTACTGTGAAATATACAATCGTAGTTAAATTGCCTAAAGCATACCTAGAGGGAGGGGGGGGGGGGGGGGGGCGGAGGTGGGAATAGGTTTTTACACATTTTTCAATCCCTTGAAACAAACGCAAGTTTGTCTCTCAAGATAGCTTTACATTACAACACATAAACCATACATACAAGTATAGACAAGATAAACATGTAATCATTAAAGTATTGTCTATACATTAACAACAAGCAAGAGGAAGAATAACAATAAAAGCACAATAATAAAGAATACTTGTATTTGAATAATATCCGATATGTTACAAGTATCAATCAAAGAATACATATACACAAAAGTATCAATATAAAAAAGAAATATATATACAACTAAGATCAAAGAGATTTGCTTACATATCACATTTAACAAA
Source organism: Acer campestre (assembly GCA_954870605.1). Taxonomy (NCBI): domain Eukaryota; kingdom Viridiplantae; phylum Streptophyta; class Magnoliopsida; order Sapindales; family Sapindaceae; genus Acer; species Acer campestre. The sequence continues at coordinate 34,021,518 of OX940801.1, forward strand.
ATCTTGTTTCAAAATACATCATAAGTGAATATTATGCAACAAGATTAAAACATACACATATAAAAATATGAAAGAGAGAGATTTTTTAACGTGGTAAAACCTCCAATGAGGAAACATCTGTGGGTTGAACTACAACCATTGGATACTATATAAATTGGATGATAGATTAGAAATTCCTCAAAAGTGACCAACTTATGATCTACTCTATGTTGGATTCTATGTCTACCCAATCCCTATTGGTAGATAAGAAATCCCTCAATGATGTGAAGCCACCATATATTGGAGTCCATGTCTAACCAACATCGTTGAAAGATTAGAAGTTCCTCAAGAGTGCATACACATCCCATGTACCACTCTCTATTGGAGTTTATGTCTATCCAAACGCCTGGGCCTACCAATAATGTAGCCAACTCCTTATCCAAGGCACTCATGCCTCTAGAGAGCCTCAAATGCATAGCTATCCGGACCTTCCCGATCCTAGCCATGACTTCTTGCTTGGTTATCTGGACCTCTTGTCCTAGTCAAGACTGACTTCTTGCTTGGTTATCTGGACCACATGTCCTAACCAAGACTTCATGCCTTTTACAAGGACTTCCTAGTGATATCAATGGATGCAAATGGTGCAAACAAACAATTCAACATAGAACATGTGTTCAATACATTCCATGGAAACTAGACTTAAATCATGTGAGAACACAAGTCAAATAGTCTAAATGCAAAACTTGAATTAAAACCTAGAGCATGGGAAAACACCTAACACATATGGCTCCTAGTTTCATTCATAAATCATACACTTGAATAAATCATATACATGAAGTACATATCCAAGATATTAGAAACATACATAAAAAATGCTAGAATCACAAAATATGTTCAATGAATATTCTAGCCAATATTTAGAGCAAGGATATAATGAATAATCAATTAAATCCTATTGGGCTCTAAATATAAAATCACAAGTGTTAATCCTAGATTTGTTCAATTAGAGGATCAAAGCACATGTCAAGGTTATTAGTCATAAAATGAATGAATCAATCGATCCATAAATAACCCTAGATATCAAACTAATCACAATACAACTCTCAAACATGTGAAAAAATAAAATCCTAGAAAACTAGTTCACATTTGCCTCTAATTAGACTTGATTAGGTTAGATTATGAAACTATCTTTCTCAATAGAATTCATCATACATACACGTACATATAGAAGAAAAAACCCCAAGGTAAGTGAAGGTTATAAAAGAAGAAAACACAGAGATTAGTCAAATACCTATGATTCACGAGCTGGTTCGGTTTTATGGATAGAGCCACTGAAAACTCAATCAAATAGCTGCAAACTCACTTGTAAATTGTAGAAGACTTGATTATGAAGCTTTTTCAACTTGAATCACTCAATTCGAAGTCTGAATGAGAAAGTTTGGAGAGAAATTTTGCACTTTGGTTTTCTAATTTTTCTTCTTAAAATGAAATATGAGGGAAAAAAGAAACTTAAAAGAGATGAAAGAGAGGGAAAGAAGTGACAAGTCAGAGGAAGCCATGTCACTACCCTGTGAGAGGCACATGAGCCTCATGGGTCAGAGGGGTGTTAAGGTCGTGAGCCTCACACGTCCCTCACGGGCTCCTCTTAAAAATGGCTTTGGCTATTCTTGCTTCCCTCGCGCTCCTCTAACGTTCTTCGCCCGCATTCTGGCCTCCGAACTCTGAATTTGAATTTGTCTTTGGATTACGAACCATGACTCCCTCACGCACGAGTACGACTATAAAACTTTGACAAAATATTAAGAATTTGACTCAGAATACGATGACGAAGACAACTCAACGAATGAGAATGCAAAGGAGCGTAGCTTTATAGTTTGGACTCAAAACCTAATGAATGAGTAACCGAAATAACCGGGACTCAATAAGGAATTATATGATATCATGTTCAAGTCCAAAAATAATAAAATATAAACAAATAAATACAAAGTCACATATGTATGCATTTCCTAAAGATAGTACTAGAACATGAAATTTCACAATGTTTGTTAAAATAAATCTAATGCATGTGCATACTTTGTCAAGTGTGTGAATGTATTATACAAAAGGTGTACAACTATGCAGGGACACAAATGAATGTCATATATGTGTGTGCCTATGTCTTGTAAGAGGAATGAGGTCAATTATACATTTGTTTAGCAATGTAGCTTATTCCCCTTTTCATGCACCATCTTGCATGAAATGTAGTCGAGTCTTTCTTTGAAGTTTTGAATCATCATTTCAAAGAACACTAATCAATACAAGAAAAACATCATTTTGATATGGAATATATGCCAATACAAACCAAAATCCTAACATACTGAGTCTAATGCACTTAGTATGTCTAATGGGAATTGTCTCTCACCCTGATACAGTAAGGATTTGACCTCAATAAGGGGAGCTCAAGCAAAGAGAGCAAACTTGCATGAATTTTCATATGCAAAAAGTTGATTAATTTTATGTTCTTTTGATAATTGCTTGAGATTGTTAGTTGCACATATATTCTTATATATTCTTTTTTTCATAATTAGTGTGCACCATTGCTTTGTTTGTAATCCATATCATATTTTGGTTCAACAACTTTGGTAGTGTGAAGCATGTAGATACTATTTATGACATCAGAGAAAAAATCATCTCCAGTGGCAGTCATAAAGTGGTTTTCAATCCTAGAGAATCCAATTCCCTAGCCGATCTCCTAGCGAAGATGGGATCAAAAGGAGCGGGTGACTTCTTCTGGACCGCTTCATGATTCAGCTTGCTTTTCTGGTTTCTGTTTCTTTGAGGCTATTTTGTTGTGTCTCTGATTGATTATGCTATTTGGTGTTGTTTTTCTTTTCTTTACTTCTTTTGTTCTCAGGTCCGTGTGAGGCCTGTTTTGTGCCTTCTTTTGCTGCGCTTGGTTGCACTTGCTGAGTGTTTCTTTTTTTGTTTTGTCTTTTACCTTTGGACCCGTTGGGTTCCTTTCTTTTATAAAATTGTCTATTCTAAAAAACAATGCATTTTTGGACTAGGAGAATTATTTGGGAAAATACATTTGAATGACCCATAATTTATCTCCATGGCATAAGAAAGTTTTATGACATGCTTAAAATGATATGCATGAAATACTCTTTGATTGCTTATATGCAAAATATGTGTGAAAAATAATGTTGAGACTTTAATCAATAAGGATATTGTATCCATTCAAAGGATTTTAAAACCCAAAGTCTCACTCTCTTTATTAGTTAAACAAGGCTACTATCGTACGGGTATTTACCCGGAAAAATAAAAAAGGGTGCAAAAGTTGCTCATGTCTTGTTTTGCTTATAAAGATCAATATAATTTCTTTATCTTACAAATCTTTAGAAACTATATCTTGTTTACTTATGACAAAAGGGTACAAATTGGTTTGAATTCTTTGGAAACCCTTTTGATGTTTACTTTGCCAAATACAATTGCTTGATTTTTAATGTTATATGTCTTGCTTGCAAAGCAACAATGTCACACATACTTCTTTAAATAAAACTCCTTAAATCTCTCTCAATTACTTGAGTTGCATAAAGTTCGTTTATATGATTATGCAAATGCCTTTTGTGCAAATAGCTCTCTTTGCTAAAGCAAACTAATAGGGGGAGCTCCTTTTCCTATCTCATGACAAAAGGGGGAGAAGTCTTGAGAAAAATAGGGGGAGTATTTTTATTCTTTGGGGGAAAGGTTTGAGAGAGAGTAACCATTTATGGGAAGCATTGCCCATGCATTTCTTTATATTACTTCATTGAGTGCAAATGTTTTTTTATATATATATATTCACCTCACATGCACTTGTTCTTGGAAAGTGCTTTCTTGCTATTGTGTGTAGACTTGATGATCTACAAAGAGATTAAAGACCTTGGAGACTAAGATTCTTAGGTTTCTCTCATTGTAACGTAGGATATGCATTTGTTGACCAATAGCTTTTGTTTTCTTTATTTGTGAGGATTATTTAGTGAGTGGTTGTTCTGTCATGAAATAGCCAAAGGGGGAAATTGTAAGGACCTCCATTTTATGATTGGCTTATATCATGACAAACCACATTTGAGGATGATTTTATAATAGGTAGCTTAGGTCCTCAATGACAAGCTTCCAAGCATCTCCGTGACTTCAAAAGCAAGAGCGAAAGGTAAATCACTTGGCTTGCCTCTTGAAGAGATTTAGTTGCGCGCACACACACACTACATGCATGCTTTGTTCATCTTGCATTTGAGTTCTAATTTCTTATATATGTGCATCCTTTACACAATCACACTTGCACTTCATTATTAGACCTAATTGTGGTTTTGTGTGATGTAATTCGTTTCCGTTTGCGTGGTCAAAAATGTCCGCACTTGCACGATGGTGTGCATGTCTTAGCATGATGGTTGATCATTTGAGAAGATCCCATTCTTCTATTGGATTAGTGTTAGTTATGGTGTGGTTGAATGGAGTAAGGTATCTAGTTTCAAAAGATTGGATTTCAATGTTTCAAATGTTTTCAAAACTGACCTTTGAATGGTCTTGTGACTATACCGTTTTATACAAAATTTTAAAATGAGTTTTGAAAAAATCTGTACAAACTGGATACCCATACCATCTAATGGTATATTATTCATAATATTTCGTGACCGTTTGGATTGGTTTTGAAATCTCCAAAGTGACCACCAAAACAGGGCAACTCTGTTGTTGTCCATTTTTGACCTTTGGTCATTCAAATGATCATATCTATATCTACAAACATTTAAACATCATTCTATAAAAGGAATAGAAAGTAGACATCCATACCTTTCCAACGGTATATCATATGAAAGGTTTCGATGTCATTTGGTCATGGTTTGGGGCACTCGAATCTTGAGCTATTGTGCTGATTTGCCATTGCATGGGTACTGCGCATGTCCCTACCAGTGTGTTCACCCACGAAGTGTTCTTGGGCTGATTTCTTGCTCCTAGTGAACTGGTAAATGCGTGGGTCTATACCAGCCAACAGAACAACACACTACTCCGCCCCTGTTTCGTAATTTAGCCATATCTTACTCATTTGGAATCTGATTTGGCTCATTTAAAAGAGAAATTCATGAAATTTATAGGGCTATCATTTAAGCACTATAAATACATCTCTTTCTTATCATTTGTCTTGAAGGAACAAAAACTATAGAACCCTAGAGAGAGATTAAGAGTTCCCTAGTGAGAGAAAGCACCAAGATTGCTTCTTTAACTCTCCCAAACCCAAAACCCATGTGCGTTTAACATCATCATCATCATTCAAGCATGGGTCTTCATTAATGTCTTTACTTGGTAAGTAGAACAAACAACTCATCTAATTTATTGTTCTATTTATTCAAGGTATGCCTTTTATTGCTTAGGTTAGCAAATCTTCATATTAATTACATATCTAATGAAGTTATGGCATGTTTGGGGGTTTGTATTGTGATAGTTTGCATTTAGGACATTATTGCCCTCTAGCTAAGTCTTTATGCTTTGCATTTAGACATTGTTGATTAGAACTTCTTGATTGCATTTCTTGATTGCATTAATTGTCCTTGTCATGTTTAATGACAACTTATGTTGATTGGCTTTTTTTTGATGACTAGATTTTAGGTTTTCATATCTAAATCTAGTTAGGTCTTCATGAGCATTCATTTAGACATATTGATATCTATGATTGATTTTATTGACATCTTGAAATCCTAGATAAGCATTTAGTGTAGCCTAATATTAATTGCATTTAGAATATTTCATATATTTACATAAGTTGTTGATCTCTTAATTGAGAGTTAAGTCTTGTGACTACGTGGTGTAGTGCACAAGCATTTTAGTATAGGGTCACTATTAAAAGCCCATAGGGTAATAGTGGTGGGTTAGTGACCAAGAATGGTTGAGGTCAACCTAGGTTGTAAACATCATTACAAGTGGTGGATTTGAGGACTGTGTGTGGCTAGCAGAATAGCTCGTGAGTTTTTCCTTTTTGTGGGTTTCTCACGTAAATCAATCAACATTTTATTTATTGTTTTATGCACTTTAATTACGTTGATTGTATTTCATTGAATTTGGTTATTTTTTGTAATATTGACTAATCAGAAAAATTTGTAACTAATCGGATTAGCCACACCCCCCACCCCCCCTCCCCCCTCCCCCCTCCCCCCTCTAGGTTGTTTAGATGCATGCTTTAAGAGTTTCGATTTTCATACCTGCACAAAAGTGAGACCAAGCATATATAAACCTTCCAACCAATCATTTTCCCCCAATCCATAGTCATCAAGTAAAGCTAGCCAATTTGATTCAAATTCTTCAACAGTTTCCGGGTGGTACACATATTTTTTGAAATCTTTTGGGATTGTCTTAAACTCAATAAAGACTTGATTCAATCTCTTTACAGCATTCTGAAATATATGCCATAAGCATATTCGGTGATTAGAATTCAGTAACACTTCACTAATGGCTGCAGCAATTGCTTGAGCTTGATCTGTAAATATAGTTTCAGGTTCTTTTCCTTCCATAGATTGTAACAAAACATTGAATAACCACTTACATGCTTTAGTTGTATCTCTATCTAACAAACCATATCCAAATAGCAAACTCTGACCATGATTATTAACACCAACAATTGGAGCGCAAACCATATTGTAATTGTTCGTTTTGAATGTCGTATCAAAACATATTGCATTACCAAACATAGCATAGTCTCTTATTGACTTCCCATCACAAAGAAGCAACCACATATTTCATTCTCATTGTTTGTTCTAATGGCATAAAATAAAGACTTATCACCAATTTGCTTTTGCTTAAAATATTCAAATAAACACTGCCCATCACCTTTTTTTTTTTTAGAATTTAGTGTGCTTCCTCATTATGAAATTATTACATTCATCTTAAATGAAATTTAATTGTTGAGAACCTCCTACTTCTGTGGCCATGTATGAGAAAATTTGTGTTGGTTTTAATCCAGCAAAAATGTATTTGATTAATCAAACTAGCTTGCAAAGGTTGTATTTTTCGTTGTGACCTAAAAATATGTGAACTTGATACAGGAACAAGATCATGAGGATGTTCGACAATGAATTTTGTCACAACATATTTTCCATTTTTGTTAATTCTGATCTCCAGCATTGCCTCACATTCAAATATTCTTTTGTCTTTTTTTTTTTTTTTTGGTGGAGTTGCCTTTTTACTATAAGAGCCTTCACAAGAGCAACGAAATTGACTTTTTCATACCATACTCATTTTGTTTCTATTTAGTCTTTGCTTCATCACACTAAAACCTACACTTCTAGCATATGAGTTGTAATATTCATATGCATTCTCATCATTATCAAAAACCATACCAAGTACCGGAGTTTCACATATCCCTGCTTCATTGGTATCTCTTCCTTTTTCCTCACCATCATCCAAAATATTAACACTTCCAAAATTAGAATCTGAGTGCATATTATCATTACATTCTTCAATGTTGTTTGAGTTTGAGTATGCTAGGTTTTTGGTTTGTCTTGACATATGTTCAATATCAAAACGATATTTTTCTTGTACTTGATTAGTGGTCTTAGAGTTGATGATTCAAAGCTTCAAAGAAAGACATGACCACATATTCATGCAAGAAGGTGTCTTCGAAGAGAAATGTGCTACATTGCACAATAAAGGTAAAATAGACCTCATTCCTCTTACAAGGTGTAGGCACACACACACACATGGCATTCATATGTGTCTCTGCATGGTTGAACAATATTTATATAACACTTTCACACACTTGGTAATGTATGCACATGCATTAGATTTATATTTATAAACATTGTTAATTTCATGTTTTAGGACTATGTCTAGGAAATGGCATACTTGTGTGACATTGTGTTTATTTATTTCCGTATTATTATTTTTGGATTTGAACATGATCTCTTATGATTCCTTATTGAGTCTCGGTCATTTTGGTTACTCATTCATTAGGTTTCGAATCCAAACGATGTAGCTACGTTACTTTTTGTTCTCATTTGTTAAGTTATTTTCGTCGTCGTATTCTGAGATGAATTCTCAACCTTTTGTCAAATTTTCATAGTCATCGTTGTGCTGAGAAAGTCACAATTTGTAATCCAAAGACATATTCAAAATCGGAGTTCGAAAGCCCGGATACGGCCGAAGAACGTGAGTGGAGCGCAAGAGGAGCAAGCTTGGTGGCCACTTGTGGAGGTCGTGTGCCACACGACTAGGCAGGCCCTCTGCCCAAGTGTGCCACACACTCCCCACATGGGCTACTGACGTGGTTGCACGTGATTGGTCCGTCTTCTCCCTCTCTTTCATCTTTTTTAAATTCTCCATTTCCCTCCCATTCTTTGTAAGAAGAAAAATTAGAATTTTCTCTCAACTTTTTCTCACATTCCAAACACCATAATTTTCTCATACGAAGTCAGAATTGGTTAATTCAAGTTGGAGATTATTTGTATTCAAGTTATCTACCTTTTCCAAGTGATCTTATAGCTGTTTGATCGAGGTTTCTAGTGGTTTCATCACCAAAACCGAACCAGCTCGTGATCTTGAAGTATTGGTCATATCTTTGAGATTTCTTCTTTTATAACCTTCAATTTGCTTGGGGTTTCTTCTTTTATATGTATGTATATGTATGGTGAAATCTATTGAGAAAGATAGCTTCACAATCATACCTAATCAAAAGTCTAATTAGAGACATATGTGAACTAGGTTCTTGAATTCTAGGTTTTTCACATGATTGAGAGTTGTATTGTGATTAATTTGATATCTAAGATTATTTGTGACTTGATTGAATGATTTTATGATTAATAATCCTTGAAATGTGCTTTGATCCTTTGATTGATAACATCTAGGATTAGTGCTTGTGTATGTGTTTTTAGAGACATCTAGGATTTAATTGATTTATCATTATATCTTTGCTCTAAATCTTTGGTTAGAATATTCATTGAATACATTTTATGTTTCTACCATTTATGTGTATGTTTATAGCATCTTGAGTATGTGCTTCATGTTTATGATTTATTCAAGTGTTATTTATATGAATGAAATTAGGAGCTTTTGTGTTAGGTGTTTTCACAGACTTTAGGCTTAATTCATGTTTTTGCATCTAGACTTTTATTACTTGTGTTTCACATGTTTAGGTCTAGTTGTTCCATGAAATGTATTGATCACATGTTCTATCTTGTATTGTTTATTTGCATCATTTGCATTCACATCATCACCTATACCTGCCATGTGAAAATGTTGAAGTCTTTTATTAAAGTGTGTGAAGCTTTAATTTGAACAAGAAGACTTAGCTAGGAAAGTGGTTCGGATAGCCAAGCAAAAGTCTTAACTAGGAGTGTGGTACTCCGGATAGTTGAGCTAGGGAAGCTTGACTAGGATCATTGTGATCTAAATAACTAAGTAAGGAAATCTTCTTAGAGGCTTGAAAGCCTTGGATAGGAAGTTTCTTCCTAGAAGTATAGGATACACCTTAGATAGAAAGTAGGCTAAGTGGTTCACTAGCCCAAGGGTAGATTAAAAGATGATAGCTTAAGGTGTATATTATTGTTTTTGATAGCCTTGAGTGTGTAAGTCCTTTTTCATATAGTGGATTGTTTTGCCAGTGGTTGTGGTATCAACCCGTGGATGTTTCCTCCTTGGAGCTTTTACCACGTTAAAAACCTTTTGTGTTAATTCTTCCTATCTCTATCTATTATATTTGTTTATGTATATGTTTTAATCTTGTTGCATATTATTCATTTGTGATGTACATTGGAATAAGATTTTGTAATGTGCGATTTGTAAGCATATTCTTTTTTATCATAATTGTAATTATAATTCTTTTGTATGTAGTTATCTTTGTGTATAGTTATATTTGTTTATACTTGTAATACATTGAACAATATTGAAATACAAGTATTATTTGTTATTAAGTTTTTGTGCTGTTATACCTTCTGCAACTAATTGATATATGTAGACAATGCCTAAAAGATCACATGCTTATCTTGTCTATGTATGAATGTTTCGTTTATATGTTGTATATAAAGCTACTTTGAGGGACAAACGTGAGTTTGTTTCAAGGGATTGAAAAAGACGTAAAAACCTATTCACCTCTCCTCTAGGTATGCTTTAAGTGATTTAACTACGTTTGTATACTTTCAGAGTAAATTCATCTTTGTGATTGTCCATAAGTACAATTGCAGCAGTTCATGAACCTGTAATTTTTAACACCTTGAATTAATTTCATTTTGTAAAGGAAATAAAAATCAAACCATGTTAACTTGATTTCATATTCTTAAAAAAATAATTATGCTAAATTTCCCTTCTAAAAACAAAAAATAACTACATTATGCTAATTTTGAACATATCAAAATGATGTTGAGAATAGTTTAGTGTATGTCCAACATCAAAATTTATTTTACTTTGTTACTAATATTGTGCATGAAAAGAATATAAAGATTTAGATTCTACAAGTTATGTGGACCACCTAAGTAAAAAGCAGGTAACTGCATATCTTGGTACTTTGCTATTGTTATGATCAGCTTATTTACATCAGAAAATATTGCTTATGTTATACAACCCAGCATTCAAAAAAAAATTTATTAAAAAAATTGTATTATTGAACAGTGTTAGAGTGCTATACTGGTGGAGGACCACCTATAGAGTTTAAACCCACATTGCTAGACTCTTACAATGTTGTTATATGTTTCAACAGATATATTGCAATATAATCTGTATGCTATTTACATTTGCTATGTTCACAAATTATCAACTTAATCATTAATCATTTGATGATTAACTTTTACAAAATCATTTAAAGTTATGCCCCTGAATTTAGTATGAATCAGAGAAATGTTGAGTCAGTATAAATAGCCATCGAAGTGTTTTCCAAACATGGGGAAAATCATATGAGAAGCATGCAGTGCCAAAAATTGTTTTAATAAAAACTCTAAAATAAAATTACAAACTGTATGTAGAATAATTAATTGATAAAAAAAAAGTGTGTGGAATACCTATGAAATAGAAAAGTTGTTCTTGCTGTGTATTATTCACTTAGATGAGTTCTATTTTTTTTTTTAGATTGTCTACAACTATGCAAGTGGCTTTTGGCTTCTCAATTTTTTTTTTCTTTTACTGAAACAAAGGGTAATATTGGTAAAACAGTTTTTAAAAAGTGAAAAGAGTTAATTTGTTAACCTTGGATAAATTATGGACACATGGAAGTAAATGAGGAGGGGGGTAATGCTCACCCCCCTTCAAGGGGAGTGAACAAAAATGGACTCTATCAAATGGAATGTTTGTCCATCAATCAGAATATGTTGACAAGGTTCTAAAAAGAATCCATATGGATATTACTCATCCATTAAGTAATCATATGGTTGTTAGAACTATTAATCCTAAGAAAGATCCATTCCGACCAAAAGAAAATGGTGAAAAGATACTTGGTCATGAAGCACCATATCTTAAAGTAATTGGTACTTTGTTATATTTGGCTCAATATTTTAAACCAGATATTTAATTCTCAATGAATGTACTTGCTAGATTCAGTTCAACACCAACTCAAACGCACTGGAATGAGATTAAACATCATCTTTATTATCTTCTTGGAAAGAAAGATTTAGAATTATTTTATACAAAATATAACAAAATTTTAGGTTTACTTGGTTATTTTGATATCGGATATCTATATGATCCACAAAAAAACTTGTTGACAAACGAGATATGTTTTTACCTATAATGGCACAACAATTTTATATCGCTCCATAAAACAAGTCTTTTACTTATACATCCTCCAATCATTTTATCGGGGGGAACATTCCATCAAGGGGAGCATATCGAATAAAGTATATTAGTTATTTTGGGGTATATGTGCATTTTACTCTGTTTCCTTCAATCAAGTTTTTTTCCCATTGAGTTTTCCTGATAAAGTTTTTAATGAGGCAATTTTTTAAGCACACTCAAAAATCATTTGATCCAATAGATCATCGTATATAGGTTGTCTTAATCAAGAAGATCATCGTAAATATTACTTTGATCTAACAAATCATCGTATATATGTTACAATGATCCAAACGATTATCAAAAACATTACTTTGATCTGACATATCAATCAATATCTTTACTCAGGTTTTTAACCTACTGAGTTTTTCCTAGCAAAGTATAAATATGAGAAATTTTTTGAAGAAAACAATAATTCTAGGCACTAGTTATACTATTTTTCCATTTGATCAGGTTAGTGTCCCACTGAGTTTTTGATAAGGTTTTTAATGTGAGGGTTTTGAGAATGTCCAATCCCACTATATCCAGATGATCATTGTATATATTTTATCAAGGTTTTTCCTTGAAAATTAAAATACAAGTGGTGAAAATCCAATGAAGAGTGTTGAAATCGATGGTTTTCCCCACCTTGTTCTCAAACCTTCTACTATATGCACACATGTGGGTTTCATAGTTATCACCTAATTTACTTACCCATTAAATAAATACACGATCAAATACTTTGACCATCATCGATCCTTATACAGTAAGACCTCTCTATAGTGATACTCTATATAGGAATAACCTCCATGTAGTTATAAAAAATTCTAGTCCCAACTTGAGCCAGTTATAAATAAGAATAAACTCTACATTATAATAAGTTATAATTATTCTAGGTCTTGCCTTAAGGAACTTGCCTCCACATAATAATTATCTGTATATTGCAAAAAATATATCCTATGTTACATTAAAGGTTTAAGATGAAATAAAATATTTATCTAAAGTTGTTTGGGACAATGATTTATTACAATGTATTTATAAAATTTACATTGAATGAAAAACATTAAAGAGAATACAAAATTTTAGACTTTTAAGATGAGTTTGCATATTCCCAACACTATATGGATACATGTACTAGTTTTTTAAAACTATGTCTATCTCTTTTATCAATGTCTAAACCTTGGATTTGACATGCTCCATTAATTAATTATTAATGTAGTGTATACTTTACCTATATACCACTTGCACTAAGGATAACTAAGTCATAACAATAATTTTGTAACTGCACCTCTATTAAGCTATAACCTCCTCATAGTAATAAAATTAGTTTGGTCCCAGCATTATGACTATAGAGAGGTTTTACTCTATTGTCAAGTGGCTCGTACAAGGCTTATCATCATCAGAATCCATGCAAAGTGACTGCCTCTTGTCTTCTTCAAAGTGAATCAAGTGGTTTTCTAAATCACTATAAATGGAGATCTCATCTTTTTCTAAATGGTTCTCTTGAAATCAATATAAAAGTAAATATTTTCTCTAGTCTCTCTCACTTTATTTATTATTTATTTTATTTATTATAAAAAAAAATAGGGTTGATGTTAAAAGTCAATCTTGGATTAAAAAAAAAAAAGTATTAAAAATGAGAACTTCACCAAATAAATTTTAGGGATAATTACCCCGGTGGCCATCGAATTGATGGCACACTATCAAAATAGCCACTAGATTGGAAAGTTGTTCCAAAATGGTCATTTTTGACAAACTTTGTGACACTAATGGTCATTCCATCCAATTCCATCTCCTTCCATCCAATTTCATCCAATGAGTGGTAGTAATGAGTGGCATTTTGGTAAATAAGAGGATGCCATTAATTTATTTTAGATTTTTTTTTTGCAATCAATTTTTTCTTTTGTTTTTGAAACGAATAATTATATTTAGTGTATATATGTATAGCATATGTCATATATATATACATGTTTTAATAAGTTCAAATGTTATATATATCTCAAAAAAAAAAACACACACACACACATATGTATATATATATATATATATATTTCTTTTTAAAGAAGAATAAGGCTAAAAAATCTAAAAAAACAAAGAAGAGACATGTGTAATGACTAAACCATTTTTTTTTTTTTAAAGAATAATTATATTTAGTGTATGTAAATACATATATATATATATATATTTACGTACACTAAGTATAATTATTATATTTACATACACTAAATATAATTATTCCTTTCAAAAAAAGAAAAAATTGATTTCCAAAAAGAATCTAAAATAAATTAATGTCATCCCCGTATTTACCAAACTGCCACTCATTGGATGGAATTGGATGGAATGATCATTAGTGTCACAAAGTTCGCCAAAAATGACCATTTTTAAACAACTTTCCAATCTAGTGGCCATTTTGATAGTGTGTCATCAATTCGATGGCCACCGGGGTAGTTATCCCTAAATTTTATATAATTTTGATAGCACTAGAAATTCTTACTTATGTTTTAAACAAAAATTATAGTATGCTTTCATTAAAGATATTTTTATTTAAAATATTTGGTTTTTTTTAAAAAAAAAAAATTTACATATAGATATTTTAAAATCAAAATTCAATTTAAACTTATTTTCAAAGTTTGCTAAAAATTGACTATTTTGGAACAACTCTCCAATCCAGTGATCATTTTGATAGTGTGTCATCAATTCGATAACACTGGGTAATTATCCCTATTTTAAAATCAAAATTCAATTTAAACTTATTTTCAAAATAAAACCATATTTAACCAAAACTTTTAAGAACTATTCAAAATTAACTTGAAAGTGATGACTAGGTTTTTTTTTTCTTCTCTTACTTTCTTTCTTCTCTCTTAGTTCTTCACTTTCTCCCTCTAAAATCTCTTTCTCTTCCTCCCGCTTCCTCTCTTGTATCCACTCTTTAAACCATACGGTGAGTTTTTAATGCTTTAAATGGCTAACAATTGTTTGTACCGGTGTATATTTTATGAGTTTTGTTACTATTTTAGATTAATTATGTCATGGTTTTGAAAATCAATTTTAAAGTTTTCTAAAATTTTGGATTTTTGATGAAAGTTGCATGATAGTCATCCATGTAATATTCCATAGTTCATCATGTAACATGTTTCTTCAATTCCTAGGATTATGGTGAACACTACATGATAGCTTGCCATATAATATATTTTCAGTTCATCATGTAACAATTAACATGTATGATATGTAATTCCTTAAGGGCAATATAGTTTTTTTATAAGCAAGGTTGTTAAAAACAAAATTTTACAACAATAGTGAGATCTCCCATATGGAGTGAGTTATATAGATCCGAACTGTACTTTAAGAGTCTAATCTCTCAAGATAAAGGGTTGGTCTATGAAACAAAACTATTCTCCGGTATTTAATTCGAAGGTTTGAAAGTCATAGGCAGTGAGGGAGTTGACAAAATCTCAAGGGAGGCCATGTGCACTTGTATAAACTATGTATATATACGAGGAGATCCGGCATGAATGCAAGAAACCATTAATGTCACTAACATCAAACATCTATCAAAAACTATTATACTAACCAACTAATACCCCACCACTCTTTTCAGACTCCTAGCAATGGCCTTCAAGCATCATCATCAACCTTGTAGAATTTCCTCTTCTTCTACTTTTTTCCCTATCAAATTTTCACCAATTCTCACTTTAGCTCTCTTCTTCACCTCCTTCTACCTCTTCATTTCGCCGTTTCGTCATGTCCCGGAACCAGTTTTGGTCACAATGCCAGTTAGTTTTAGTGGAGACCTTAGAGATGCTGAATTTCCATGGAACAAGCTTTGTTTTGGACCAACATTTGAGAAGCTGAAGCTGGCAGTTTTCTCCAAAACATGGCCAATAAGCGCGGCCCCTGGTGGCATGGAGCGCCACGCTTCGACTTTATACCATCTTCTTGCTTCAAGAGGACATGAAATTCATGTCTTCACTGTGCCATCAGACAGGAAGCCTCACAAGGACATCCATGATGGAAATCTACATGTTTACTTTGCAGCCAATGATCATGGCTCTGTCAATTGTTCTTTAGCATTTGAGATATTCAATAGGATGAACAAGATTCGAGCTTTCGATTATGTCCACACCGAGAGTGTCTCTCTGCCTCATTGGAGAGCGAAAATTGTGCCTAATGTTGCTGTCACTTGGCATGGAATTTGGTATGAAATTATACACTCAAAACTATTCGAAGAGCTCTTTTCGAACCAAAATGGGGATCTGTCTGGTCCCATAATGACAGAGCTTCAAGAAGCAATCCCAAGGCTTATTGATGAGATCAGATTCTTTTCAAGTTACACACAACATATATGCATAAGCAATAGTGCTGGTGAGGTACTCGTTAAAATCTACCAGCTCCCGCGGAGAAATGTCCATGTTATTCTCAACGGAGTTGATGATACAAAATTTGTGTCCAAACCGGAAACTGGCTCAAGATTCAGGCAAAGGCACGGTGTTCCTACGAATGCAAGCCTAGTAATGGGAGTTGCAGGCCGTTTGGTTAGAGATAAAGGGCATCCACTTCTCTACGAAGCCTTTTCATTGATAATGAAAAGCCATCCGGGTGTATATCTACTCGTAGCAGGATCAGGTCCGTGGGGAAGAAGGTATGCAGAATTAGGCCAAAATGTGAAGGTCTTAGGAGCATTGGAGCCTCAGGAACTCTCTGAATTTTATAACGCGCTTGATTTGTTTGTCAATCCTACATTGAGGCCTCAAGGGCTCGATCTTACATTGATTGAAGCAATGCAATGCGGCAAAACAGTTTTGACTCCAAATTATCCAAGTATAGTTGGGACAGTGGTTGTGAATGAAGAATTGGGTTACACGTTTTCTCCAAATGTGAAGTCATTTGCCGAGACATTGGAGGTGGCTATAAGAGATGGTCCTATAGTGTTGCAGAGGAAAGGCTTGGCCTGCAAGCAACATGCGGTTTCCATGTTTACTGCAACTAAAATGGCATCGGCTTATGAGAGGTTCTTCCTCTGTATGAAGAACACTAAATACTGCCTGTACCCTCTTTCCACAGATTGTTAATTAGATTTTCTTTTTCTTTTTCCCTTGTATGAATTTCAATATATAATACTGATATTTTATAGTCATTTGATTTGGATTGCAATAGATTCATGTCATTGAAAGCATAAAAGGCTTAATATTATTCAATGTCAAAATAACATGGTCATTGAAATTTGAAACATGATAGAAAATGAAATGGAAACAAGAATTCACTCAAAATAAAGTCCTCTGCAATGAGCCTAGTTTGTTTACTATGCTTTAGAATGACAAATATACATGGTCATATGGTTCAATGACACTGAAACGGCTTGCCTTTCGAGTATGCAATTATGCTCTAGTTATATAACCGAACGAGCATCAACCTGTCAAAGAAAATCAATCCATGTCTGATGTCCCCCAAGACAATATCCAAACAAAGTGGCATCTAAGGACCATAATAAGCTAATGTGTTGTTAGTGATGTTGTGGATCCGGACCTCCAGGTGCAACTCTCTGGGTATCAGAATTGAGCATCCTCCTCCCCCCATAATTCTCAAGTTTCGATACATCATAACCCAATTGACGTAAAATAAGTTTGCTATTGATCTTTTCTGGTAAGACAGAGAATTGATGAGAAAGTCGTGCCTCAGAGCTCGCTACAAGCATCGATGACATGACTATGAGGACAAACAACAGGTTTAACTTCGATAAACTAGCCATATGTATACACCATAACAATTATGAGAAGGAAAGTAGCTTGTTGTACAAGTAAAAACCCACCTTATATACTCACCAAGAAACACAATATTGTCAATGATAGGAGATTTGAAATGGAAGGTGCTCTCACACTAAGCAGATAACTTTGATTTGATGTGTTTGTCATCTTCTCTGAAAAACATAGCAAAATGAATGCTTTCTTGACATCAATATCCACCAATACATGAAATATTCACATCACACTAAATACACAGATAACAAAACTGGTGCTTCTTTCTCTGATCACAATCTGCCAAAGGGGTGTTTTTTTTTTATAGTTCACCCTAGCTTGTCAATTTTGTTCTCTAGTGTCCACACAACATAAATTATACCAAGATTTGAACCCACAAAAACATATAAGACAGAAAGAAGTCTTTGTAATCTGCAAAAAAAACAATTAAGCAAAATCATCAGCTGACCCAAATGAGATTTTGAGCGTGTCATTTGTTGTTAATCGATTATGAATATGGACAAATTAAATTATGGTCTTTAATTTAATCCAATATTGTCTGTTTCTTGATTTGGCTGATTGTGATCCGAAATAGAGGTAAAGTCTTAGATATAGTTCAAAATTGAAGAAACTGGTCAAAAAGATGATCATTTCAAGTTGAATTAGAGAAGAAGAAGAATGTGTAAGAAATTTGTTAACCTTGAATTGGATATGACTAAATAAGTGTCTTATCCATATATGATATATGTAAAATGAGATAAGTTAGAGAGCATGATTCATGATTCATGAATCAGATCATTTGAAAATTCTCTCTTTTAATGATTACTTTTTTTGAAATATTATAATAATTATAAGTTTTGTACTGAGGAAGGAGAGACTCGAATTTACAACCTTATGGTTTTACCTCTGGGTCAACCGATCATCTTGTCTCTCTCTCTCTCTTTTAATGATTACAATCATATACGACCTATATATGATATATCATATGGTTGGGTGAAGGTTTGAACGAAAATAGATTGACAAGTTCAGAAATTTTCCATCCTGATGGATGACTTTTGAACTGAGCATACCATATTGAGAAAAACTGAAAAACTTATGTGGACGCGGCGGCACCATCTTTGTGCTCGTCACCTCAAGTCAATTAAATTAAATTAAACTCAGCAGAATTACACTCGATCCACTAATTCAATCTAAACCGGCCACTTGCAAAAATTAAAAATGTATATTTGTCAAAATATCAGTGGCCGGATGCATCACTGGTGCACCGGAGATTTTCTCCTAATCTTCTACCTCCTCATACTCACAAGATTATCATCTGATTTTTATGTTCATCTTTCATAGAAGAATTGCCATACACTCGTCTAAGCTAAAAAAGAGGTGAGAATTGAAAGGAAAACACACACACACACATATATATATATAGACTCTCAAAAGGGATCAATTAATTTAATTTTGGTAAGAACTCACTATATATATTGGGTCTTTCTCTAATCAGGTCTCGTCCTGACAATCTTTGTTTGGTTTTTAGAATTCTCATCGATTGGAATTAGTATGGACCAGATACGACTAAAGAATTATTATATATATTACATTTGCTAATCTTTCAAGTTGTTCAAGTTGTCAAAGGAGGCTTAGATACGCAATTCAAACACAAATCTAAGGAACCCAAGATCTAGATTTCATGACCTTCAATTCTCGATAAGTCTATGATATCTTGTATGATCCAAAAGTCATATAAGCAATTAGAGAACTTTGACTGGTTAGATCGGTTTTAAAGTTTTTTTTTTTTTTTTTTTTTCCCTTCCTTCCTTCTTCTAATATACAGTGCTTCCACACATATTTTCAGTAAACTTTGATTAGTTTGTTAAATTGTCTTTATTTTTATTTTTATTTATCAGTTTAAAATCGGTAGCTAGTTTTTTCCTAATAGAAAAGTTGAGGTATCTCAGACTCTCATACACACGTTGGGGTTGGTACACATTGAGGTTGTAAGTTTAAGTCGTATCCTTATTTTGAATTCCAAATTAATACTTCAAAAATAGAAAAAAAAAATATCATTATATTTTCTTACAAAAATTATATAAAAAAATCAAGGCATCCCACAGACACCAAGGGGCCGACTACTGTTCCCAAAACAAATCATTATATATATTTAAAAAAAAAAAATTATAAACACAAATATAAGGGACCCAATATCTAGATTGGATGACCTTCAATTCTTTGATACCTATATGATATGAAAGTTCTATATGCTATTTGAGATTTTTTTTAAAAAAAAAAATTATTATATTATTTTAGGATCGAGGGGTTTTTATTTTTATTTTTTTTATTTCATATTTACCTCACAGAATTTTTAATTTTTAATTTTTTTTATTTTGACCTCCCAATTTTTTTTTATTTTTGTACTCTTGGCTCCGACATCTGTTGTAGATGTGAAGAGCTTATAATTAAGAGTGGTGCTAATTGGCACACCCCTACAGATCTATTTATGCTCTATTTTTTAAAATTCTTATTTAATTAAATAGAATTAAATGTTTTTATTAATATTTTTGATTTATTTCCAAAACTACTCTTTTTACTTATTTTTCAAACTTAATATATCCCATCTCTGATCTCTCTATACCTGATCTCTGTATACGTCTCTCTCTCTCACTTCCATTGAATGATTTATTTTTTCTTCTTATTAATTTTTTTTGAGTTTTTTTTTTTTTTCTTCTTATTTTATGGTGGAAAAGAAAAAAAAAAAGAACATACAGTATATAGTTGTTTTAACACAACGACAACTTGATATCATTATAAAGAAGAAAAAAAAAAACTTCAAACTTACTGTTAGAGAATGAATTGTTTCCAGATGTTTGATATCATTGTCAGACAATTCTTACAGATTCTTCATGTCATTCTCAAACAATTTTTGTCAGATATTTGTTATCGTTCTCAAACAATTCTTATATATGATGATATCGTTCTTAGACTTTAATAATATTTTATATGTGTATAAGAAGTAAATTTTAGGGTTTAAGAGTTAAGAAATAAAAAATTCAAGAAACAGATGATAAGAAAGTGGTTTTTTTTTTTGGAAAAGGACTATGAGGTTATACTAAATTTACTTTGTATAAAGATTTTTATCATAAATTATATGTCTCTTTAAGTAATTTTGATAAAGGAAAAAAAAATACTACATAATTATAAAAATGGGGTATAAATAGACCGTAGCACCACCCTATACTTAAACCAACCACTTGTCCGCAATTTGGAAACTTTGGTTGGTTAGATTTTTATTTTTATTAATTTTTTTGAAAAATGTTAGACTGGTTTGAATTGATATATTTGTAATAAATAAGGCTTCCACATATATTCAGTAAAATTAAATTTCCTAGATTCGATCAAAACCTACATCAGATTTGCCCTTTAGGGAGAATAACAATTGTCATGGCATATCAATTTTTTTTTTAGAGCTTCTCCTTACAATCCATAAATTATCTATTCACACTCCAATTTAATTTTTTTTATTAATGACAATTTTAACCAAAATTAAAATTACTAAAAAAGACAAAAAAATTTAAAGACATTCCAAACTAATTAAATTATTAAAAATAAAAATTCTCTCCCCTAAATCATTATATTAAATATTACGTATTAAAGTCTCTCTCCTATATATGTTATTACCATATTAAAGACTCTCTCCTAATTAATCTCTCTACATTTAAAAAAAAAAAAAAAAATCATATTTCCATACTTTCTTAATCAATCACTGATTAATAGTAAAAGAAAGAAAAAAAAAAAAAAGATATATGAAAGCTTGAATTGTTTCAACTAGATTCGATTAAACTCAGAATTTCTAAAACTAATGAAAGAATTAAAGTTCTCTAGGCAATTACATACCTACAAGAGTAACAAAAAGCATTTTCGTATTTCGATTTTAAAAAAAAAAAAAAAAAAAAAACAAGGTATTTATTTATTTATTTATTTATTATTATTATTTAATATATATTCATATGGTTCCTAAAAATTAAGCTTATTAGTAATTTTTTTTCTTAACTGTTAGTTTTGTTTGAGAAAGAATGGAAATAGAAATAGAAAATTAGAGATATATATTGGAGGGGGGAGAGTTTAATATGGTAATTAAAAATTTAGGAGAGAGTATTTAATACGTAATAATTAATCTAATGATCTAGGAGAGATAATTTCTTTTTTAATAATTTAATTCAAAAAAAAGGTAAAAAGGATAATCTTGTAATAAAATGAAGTGTCTTTAGAATTTTTTAAATTTAAATTTTGAGAATGAAGTGTTTTTAGAAAAGAAGTGTAAAAAGAAAAAATTAGATTGTCAAAAGAATCTTTTTTTTTTTTTTAATATATTTTTGGAGTAATTACCCTAGTGACCATCAACTTATGTCACCACTATTAAAATGACCACCAGATGAGAAATTGGTTTTAAAATGGTCATTTTTTGCAAGCACCGTTATACTAATGGTCATTCTATCCAATTTCATCCAATGAGTGACATTTTGATAAATAAGTGGATCACATTAATTTATTTTAGATTTTTTTTAAATCAATTTTTTCTTTTATTTTTAAAAATAGATAATTATATTTAGCGTGTGTATATATGTATAGCATATCTCAAACACACACACATATATATTAAAAAGATTAAGGCTACAAAATCTAAAAATTCTAAAAAATATATTTGAGATAAGTTGAAAAGAAATATATATATATATATATATATTTTGAGAAGATTAAGGCTAAAAAATCTAAAAATTCTAAAAAGTATATTTGAGATAAGTTGAAAATAATATATATAATCTTTTTTGAGAAGATTAAATATATATATATATATAGGCTACAAATTCTAAAAATTCTAAAAAACTATATTTGAGATAAGTTGAAAAGAAATATATATATATATATATATAGATGTTTGAGATATACTATACGTATATACACATTAAATATAATTATTTGTTTTAAAAAAACAAAAGAAAAAATAGATTTTCAAAAAATATCTAAAATAAATTAAGTCATCCTTTTATTTACCAAAATGTCACTCAATGAATGGAATTGGATGGAATAGACATTAGTGTAATAATGTTTGTCAAAAATAGTCATTTTGAAACCAATTCCTCATCCAGTGGTCATTTTGATAGTGGTGGCATAAATTGATGGCTATTAGAGTAATTACCCTTATATTTTTTGTCTATCTTAATATATAACAGAAATTATATATCTTAGTTATTCTCTTATTATGACAGTATCGAATCAATATAAGTTGAACTCTGATTTTTTCTACATCGATTGCCAATGTCTGATTAATTTATTATAGACGAAATTTCATATTAATATTTGAATAAAATATTTATAGTTTAACATGAATTCTGTGTACATCACAAAACATAGATATAGATAGGAATTATAATAAAGTTATATTATAATAATTAAAAAATTCGACGGTAAAAAATATTATAAAAATATATGATACATCAGAATACATAGTCAAATTCATATATATATATATATTTAAATTAATTAATTAGAGCTGTGATTTTGAGGGGGGGGGGGGGGGGGTGTGTTCATGAATCTTCTACGGATGCTGACGCAGAGCTTTTCATTTTTTTGTTGATTAAAATTATAAAAAGTAGATTTGGTTAAATTATGAAGGCTACAGAAAGTTGATAAAAAAAAATGATTAGAGAGATTGCGTTTCTTTGATCAAAAAGAAAAAAATGGAAGAAGAAGAAGAAAGAAAAAGAGATTACTACTTTTCAAAAACTGTGTAATAATAAAAAAATAAAAAATTCACGTGCGAAATAGCAGTAGTTCTACAATGGCGGAAAGTAAAGGATAGAAAATCTAACCAGAATCTCCATGAATGTTGTTGCTACTATTATGGTCTTGGTAGGTATGAGACACACTACTAAAAAAACTAACATAGATGACAGTTTTTTTATGACAGTTATACAAAATTGTCATCAAATTTTTTTTTCTTGACAGTTTATATTGTTGACTGTCAAGAAATGTTTAATTTTTTTTATCTTGACAGTTTTATTCTTGACAGTTAAAAACTGTCAAGAAATGTTTATAATTTTTTTTTTCATTATTTAATATTTAATAATAATATTTAATTATATATATTGTATTATTATATTATTATATATTATTATAATATATATATTTATAATATAATAATATTATATAAATATATTTATATATTATATATTATATATTATATCATTATATATATTATATATTATTATATTAAATAATTTATATAATATATTTATATATAAAATAATATATATATTATTATTATATATAATATATATTTATATGTATATATATTATTATATATATGTATTATATATTAATATTATTATATAATTGATTAAATTTATGCAAAATAATTGATTAATAAATATTACTAGATAAGTTCTTGAATTTGTTATTCTTCTAATTATTGGTAAATTATTGATTTATTATTTCTAAATAAAAAAAATACTAAGGATAAAATAAAATGAATCACAATAATAGATAGACTATTTTAATTCAATAAATTAAAATTTGAGATTTTATGGTTTATTGATGTAATGTGTTTGATATGTCAAACTAAAACTATTAGAAATAATAAAAGTTCAAAATAATAATAGATTATTTAATATAAAATAAAATTGAATTAAGTAACCATAAATTATGGGTAGCTAAAATGTTGATAATGACGGAAAATAGAACGTAAATTATTTTTTATTTTAGAAGAAAATGAAAATTTGATAAAGGAATTAGAAAAGATAATAAAATAAAAAAGATATAAAACATTAAGCAAAATATAATTGTTAGGACTTGAAACCTCATCATCAATAAGAATATGAAGTACACTACCCACTGTGCTATTAGTTATCTTATAATGTGAGTTAATTATTATTATTATTATTATTATATTAAAAAATATATTACAACAGACATATATTAAAAAATATTTATTGAAACTTTTAATAAAATTATATTTTTTTTTAAATATATATAGTTGAGTTAATGATTTATACTCTATGATCACAAATGGTAATGAGAATGAGAATGAGAATGAAAATGAAAAGGAAAGAAAAGGAAAATTGAGTTTTTTGTTTGGTTGGGACTTTGTTTTGTTTGTTAAAATGCCATGAAATTGTCATTCCATTGAAATTAGGATTCCACCATTTTAGTGGAATGGGCATTCCATCAATAAACTAATGGAAAGCCATTCCATTCCAAACATTAATTATATTATCATATATTATATATTATTATATATTATATATATTTTATTATTATTATAATATATGTATTATATATATTATATTAAATAATATATTATTATCCATAATATATCATGTTATTATACATTCATAATTAGGGGTATTTTAGTAAAAATACAGTTAACTCCATTCCATTCCGTTGTTAACTAAACAAAATAATACTGATTCAGAAACTAATTCTAAAGTTCCAACCAAACAAAAAACTTAGTTTTCCTTTCCTTTACATTCTCATTACCATTCCCATTACCATTCCAACATATAACCAAACGTGACCATAGAGTATTGATCAATAACTCAACTATATATGTTTTAAAAAATATAATTTTATTAAAAGTTTCAATAAATAATTTTTAATATATGTCTATTGTAGAAATTAAAATTTTGATTAGTTGAATAAATTTAAATTTATCTAATAAAGGTTTTTATTTTTTATTTTATTTTTTTGTAACAAGTCATATAGGTTATATATAAATATTGTTCAATTGTTATCACATCAAGTGTTGTAGTCTAGTGGTATAGACATAACATTTGGCTTGAGGGGTCACAGGTTCAATTCTCACCAATGACAATTAATTGTCATTATTTTCAGGAGTGGCTAGTGCTGGCGGGTGGGCGGTCGGCCGGCCGCTGGACGGTGGTGGGTCGTCGGACGAAGGCAGGACGGCTGCGGCGGCGGGTTACCGGACTGTTGCCGGAGGTGGGTTCGCCGGGGCGGTGACCGGCCGTGGTTGGCTAGATGGTTGTGACCGGCGGTGGGGTGCCAGCATGCGGTGGTGGTGTGGTGGCCAGATGGTCGCCGATCGGCGGGCGGCGGCGGTCCGGTGAGGAGGTCCGGTGGGATGGTATTCATATAAAAATGCCATTTTATTAAAAATTGTAATTAAATATTAAAAAATAAATAAACTTGACAGTTAAAAACTGTCAAGAAAAAAAAAAAAAAAACTGTCAACTTAAAACTGTCAATACTTTTCTTGACAGAGGCTTTGTTGACAGTTTTAAAAACTGTCAAGAATACCAGCGGCCGGTGGTGGGTCGTCGGACGAAGGCAGGACGGCTGCGGCGGCGGCGGGTTACCGGACTGTTGCCGGAGGTGGGTTCGCCGGGGCGGTGACCGGCCGTGGTTGGCTAGATGGTTGTGACCGGCGGTGGGGTGCCAGCATGCGGTGGTGGTGTGGTGGCCGGATGGTCGCCGATCGGCGGGCGGCGGTGGTCCGGTGGGATGGTATTCATATAAAAATGCCATTTTATTAAAAATTGTAATTAAATATTAAAAAATAAATAAACTTGACAGTTAAAAACTGTCAAGAAAAAAAAAAAAAAAACTGTCAACTTAAAACTGTCAATACTTTTCTTGACAGAGGCTTTGTTGACAGTTTTAAAAACTGTCAAGAATACCATTCTTGACAGTTTTTAACTGTAAACAAATCCCATATTTTCTTGTAGTGACACCATGTTCCAACTTATAAATGAAAGTATTAAGTATCAGTAATGCTACACAACCGACCTAAAATCCCATATTTTTCATCCCAACAAATATGGTAATTGAAATATCAAATGGTGAATGGATACATGAAGCAAATGAGATAAAGCATAATCAATATATATTTACTTTCAATTTGACACCTCACATGCCACATGTGTTGGGATGAAAAATGTGAGATTTTAGGTAGGATGCTTAGTATTATTCATTAAGTATATATTACCACATATCATATATTAGAATATATCCTTTTTTATGCCTGAGTTCTTGTGGATATTGATTTAACTTCGAATCAATTATCATTTTTGAATATGGAGAGAGATGATCATAGAGATTTCTCTGTGGATGTTATATATGAAAATCTTCTAGAGAGAACGAACTGTTAAGCTTTTGGTCATGACTCTACTAGATACCACCAAAATAACAAAGAGATTAATTCTAATAGAGGTCGATCGCGATCAAGAAATCCAAGGCAAACTTATCGGCCTATCACGTAAAACAATACCATTGACCACCATAATGAGTAGGTTGCTGTGGATGAATGCAAAACAGTCCCAAATCAATAAATGATAGAGGAAGAGGAAATTGTGCAAACTCACAATTTTGAAAATCTCGTCATTAATGTAGGAGACAAAAATGCACGAATAATTTTGCTCACCCCCCTCCAGGGAGATAACCATTACACCCCCCCAATGGATGACATGTGTCTATGGAGGGGGTAAATTTATCCAAACATGGGTAAATTTGTCCAAACATGGTTATCTTTTGGATAAATTTACCCCTCCCTAGACATATGTCATCCATTTAGGAGGGGGGTAATACTTACCCCGCCTTGTAGGGGGGGGAGGAGCAAAAATGGACTCCAAAAATGCTATTATCCAATTATTTTCACATTTATTTGAATTAAATGCGATTGATACTCAAAATGTGAATCGGGAAACGACGACTTGAAGTTGATAAATTTAGGTTTCAAGAAGTTGACCCAATTCGTGAAAGGCAGTTTCCACTTACAACCGGCACATTTAATGTACTTGCGGAAGATTAGGATCTAATTGAGAGTTTTTCTCCAATTCAAATCAGCCGAACAATTTTCTAATCAAGATACGAGAATTAATGTTGATATCTCCGATTATTTGAATACCAAGTATTTAAATCTGGACGATAATAATGAGAATCCTTAATGTTCTCTAGAGGTTATCTGCATTAATAACAGTGTGACTCTTGAAAATCTAAGGATTGATGAGCAAGTTTTGGATGAGATTTCAAGAGATAAAAGATAAAAGAATAATTTGGAGAATATATCAGAAGACCAAGATATTCATGCTTCAAATTTTAATCAAGGTCCAATAGATCCCGTGTTTGACAATAATTGGATTCTCGTGATGATCAAATCAAAAAGAAAAATGAAGTCAACTTTTAAGATTTTATCTAATTACAAGTCTCAAATGAGTAAGGGAAGTTCTAAGCGCCTCCCCGTAGCTGAAACTAAGATTCGCTCTGATTCTGCGGCTTCAGTGGCCCTAGCAGAATTATGCTTTGTCGCTAATAAGGTTGCATTGGTTAAGGCAAAAATGAATGATCTCGCTGATCTGGTTAATTAAGTTCATGTTTTTATTTTTGAGACCTACGTGCCTTTTTAGATTTATGTGTTTTAGGGCCTACTCGCCCCTTCGGCTTTCGTTTTTCTTTTTCCTTTTTTATTTTTATTTTTATTTTTATTAATAAAGGTTGTGTTTAAAATTAAATATATATATATATATATATTAGAAGATATGTCATATATATTTAAATGTGGTATATTACGATATTTGTTTCACTTTACTTAAATAATCTAGACGCCTTTATAAATCGGGAATGAAAATAAAAAGGAATCAAGTTCAATAGAAAATGACAAAGGGAATTAGGAAAGCAAAACTTAATTCCTTAGGTGAGAGTAGTGGCGGATCTAGAAATTTTAACGAGATGGGAAACTTGAACAAAAAAAAAAAAAAATTATAAAAAAATAGTGAAAAATTAAGATCATAGGAAACTGAAGTTTAGATAAAATAAAACAAATAGAATACTTACTCAAGAGGAACAACATAATCTTACATTCAAAAATAAGAAACACAATATTAAAAAAATAAATAATAACAAGAAAAACAATATAAACAATATAAAGTTACAATATTTATTCTTTTAAAAAAATTACAATCTAATTTTATAATAAAAAATTTCGTTTTGTATTTAAAATAAATTCACTTTAAATTTATATAAAAATAATTGATTAATAAATATTACTAGACATGTTTTTGAATATTTTATTTTTTTCAATTATTGCTTTGTTGATTATAAATAAATTAAAACTATAAAATAAAAGAAAAAAACTAAGGATAAAATAAAAATGAATTATAATAACAATAGATGGACTATTATAATAGAATAAATTAAATTTTGAGATTTTAGGGTTCATTGATAGGATATATTAGGTATGACAAACTAAAACTATTAGAAATAAAAAAAAAATCAAAATAATAATAGATAATTTAATATAAAATAAAATTGAATTAAGTAACCACAAATTGAAGGTAGACAATATTTATTATTATTATTATTGGAAAACATGATAAACAAGAAGTTGATGATAATAGGAAAGAGAAAGTGAATTGTTTTGTTGCAAAAGAAGATAAAAATTTGAGAAAAAAAAAATTGGAAATGAGGGCAAAATAAAAGATTAGAGGATAAATTGCAAATCGTGAGACTTGAACCTCTCATAGGAAGGTGGGAAAAAAATTCACTATCACATGTGATAAAAGGTAGTATAATTTTAAATGTGTTATATATATTTTGAGATGGGGCACAGGCCCCACCTGGTCTAACCATGGGTCCGCCCTTGGGTGAGAGGGAGAATTAAGTTCTCTTTAATCTGAAACTTAATTTTTAATTTGTGTCATTATGTGTAGAATCCACATAATTTGATTCCTAACTATTTTAGTAAATTAAACATTATATAATCACAAATCATGAATTAACTTCATTTTTCTTGATTCTTGATTAGTAAACATACCAAAAAGAATATTTTAATTTAACAAAGATTTGAACTTGATCATGACAATTGAATTGACATCAATTAAATAAAAACTTGATATAAGCTTTTAAGACCTTGAAGGGTCATGAACATTTCATGACCCTTTAAGAAAATGAAAAATTCGAATTAAAACCTTTTTATTATATATTGATCACTATCATCATTATTGGTTTTCAAAATTTTGTTAAACCATGATTCAGAATTAGACAAAAATCATGTCAGGTATAATTAGATATATCTCTTAAACGTTTTCTAAAACATCTTATAAAATAAGTTGTTAATATAAATTAACATATATTAATCAAAATGATGTAGGTTAGTTGTGTAGTTTGTGAACTGCCTTTTAAAGCCTCTGTTGCCCTTCTGATCATCATATTTGCGACCATCTTTATTTTTGCTTTTGCTCGAGCTGTTATTCTTTTGGTCCTCTTTCTGACCACCTTTGAAACCACTTTCTTTAGGCTTTTGGCTCTCCTCTGGTTGGCCACTGTGTATGAATTCTCCGCCATGGGCTATATTTTCTTCTTCTGCCATCCCGTATCCTCCCACGTCATTCACCAGAGGGACATAAATGGTCGCCCCCTATTGCCTCAAACTAAGTGATAACTGGTTCTGCTACAAGTTGTTGACAAAGGCTGATACCACAGCATCGTCATTAGAGTCTTGAACCTCTAACACTTCTTGGGAGAACTTGTTCAGGTAATCTTTTAATTTCTCATTCTTTCTTTGCTTTTAAGGTAGAGAAAACAGATATTGATTTTCTCCTCTGAATGTTCCCCATGAATTGCCTAGTAAAGGCTTGTATCAACTCTTCGAAGTTTCTGATCGAACCGCCGGTGAGGCCACCGAACCATCTAGAGCCTTGATCTCCTAGAGTTTATGGAAACATTCTGCACATGAGCGCATCATCAAAATCGTACTATGCCATTGCACTCAGCTATCTCCTGACATGCTTCTAAAGGTCGGTGTTGGTATTGAATTGCTCCATATGTGGTAACCTGAACTTCTCTGAAAAACGAGCTCGTTGAATTTCATTAGAGAATGGGCTACTAGAATTGCCACTCAACATATTATTCTGGCCTTGCCTTCACTCAAACACTTCTATCCTTTCTAACAAGACTTCTCGTTCACAATCTGGTTCCCTCTATTCATCAAACTTTTGGTGAATGGTGATCCCATAAGGATCCCTTGGTATACGCCCCGTGATTTGAGAATTACCTTAGTTAAACTTGATTGGAGGGTTTGCCACTCGGCCTCTCTTAGGCAGGACATCTTCATCGGTCGAGGTCGACTGGGATCTTCCTACTTCATATCTTCCACATCCTCCATGACTGGTCTCTTTGTGATCTCTTTCATCACGAATCACGATCACCTTTTCCCTTATAGCCTTTATCACCTTGATGATTATCCTCCATGTGGCCTCAGTCATTTTGGCGATAATCTCTTCTCTAAGAACACTCCTTTCTTTCATAGTGTTTTGCCATATCTTTACCGGCTTTATGAGGAGCACCTAGGGCTGCACCCACTATCTTTGAGTGCACCTTAGGGTCTTAAGCTACTACAGGTGTTGACAGCTGGTACGGTGAAGTCAAGTTTGTAGTCGCCATTATGTTAATCCCTTGTCTAGCCGCATCCTCAATAACTCTTCGTAGGGATTCTTGAACACGTTGGATTGCCTCGAGGGAAATCCCATTTACGGTGTTTGAGGTAATTGTTACGGCCTAGCCGTCTGTGATTGGGGTTCCGGAGAGTAACCTTCCTTCGGTGACAATAGCATTTATTGGGCCTGAGGCTTTAACATGATGTGGGAATTGGCTTCCATCACGGCCTGAAGCATCTCCATCTTTACTGTTTGCCATGTCAGCTTTTGACAAGTCCTCGAGGTGATTCTATAACACAATTCTAACACCACTCATTCTAGCGCCAATTGTCGACGATGATTTTTGGATTATGAAAAATTAACCACTCGTCCAATGTTAATGTGATTAATAACTTAATTGTAAAACAAAAAGGAAAACTTAATCACAAAGAACACATTTATGTGCAAAACCCAAGAAGGAAAAAAACCACGATTGCCGAAAACAGCGAGGGAAAGATTTCAATATGGCGAGGGAAAGATTTCAATATGTAAGAACGAATTACAAACTCAATCTCTCCTACACTCTCGTTATTATGCGTTTTTTCACATCATCCATGTAATGGTATTTGAGGGTCTATTTATACATGCATATGACCCTAATTCTTAATGTACAAGTAAGGAAAGTTGACAATAATTAGTAAGACTCTAACTTGTTAAAGTCGACTTTATCTTCTTCCATGTTTTGCATCTTCTGCTCATTTAATGAATTAGATTCTCCATTGAATTCGGGATCTAATATCTTTAAGGAAGTTTGTTTCCTTACTGGAGTGTATCTTATGGTTCTTTGTTTGGGTAAGATCCTTTCTCAACGTATTTGAGTCTTGGTTGTCTTGGACTTAACATTTTTCCACGTATTGCTAGCCGATCAGTTATCTAACCCGATCGATTACTCAATCCCGACCAGTATATCTTTCTTCTACTCATTTATCTCACCAGACCAGGCTTCTTGGACAGATCAACTAGTTGGACCCGATTGGTCTGACGAACTTGGTCAGGTTGTCTTTACTCGATCTATCTGATGAATCAGGTCAAGTCATCATTATCTGATAGATTGGACAAACCTAACCAGATCCCGTCAGGTCTTAAGATTAACTGTTGGTCAACTTAAGTTGGTCTTTTCTAGCTGACTTTGGTGACGCGGCATATCTAATCACTGTCTTCTCTAGTAATAATGCTAACCTGTCAGTTTTTCAGATTTTACCAATAACAATTTCCAATGTTTGTCAATATTGTCTAATATACAAGGACATCGTCAATGTGTACAATAGTGAAGCCTGTATAATGATTGAAAATTTCATTCATTATACTCTGAAATTCACTGGGGGCATTTTTTAGACCAAATGGCATAACGTTCCATTCGTATTGTCCAAATGGTAATGTGAAAGCTGTTTTCACGATCTTTCTTAGCAATTTGGATTTGCTAGAATCCAGGCTTCATGTCAAAATTTGAAAATATTTTATAGTTATAAAGTATTTTTCTTATGTCTGATTTGTTCAGGATTAGGTATCTAATCTATTGGAGTGTAGTGTTTAAAGACTTATAATTAATGACAAGCTTGGGAACTCCCCTTTCTATTTCAGCATTTTTCTGAACATAGAAAGCAAGGTAGCTCTAAGAGGATTTTGATGGTTGGATGAGTCATTTTTACAATAAATCTTTGATTTCTTTTTTGCAATATTCAAGGAACTCAACAGCATCTAGATTGGTCTGGCCTTAGTTGGAATTCCCTTATCAGTAATTTTTTTATTGTAGGGAAGACTAACTATGTGCTTCTTTCTATTCCAAAAGGCATTAGAAAAAAAGGAACACAGTTCCTTTTCTAATCGTTGTCTGAATTCTTGAATTTTGTCTTGTAATTTTGGTTCTGTGAGGTAATTTTTTTGTCTTTCAAATTTTAGGTCATCTTTTAGGAAGGATAACTCGTCTAGTTTTCAATTGAGATTTGCTATAGACTGTTCTAGGAAAATTGAATTGTCTTTGCAAATGTATTTTTCTTTTAGGATATTTATGTCTCTTACTAGGACAAGAAAAGTAAATTTGAATTAGATCTCTTTCCCTAAGTATTCGGAGACAAGACCTTCATTGGTCACTTTAAAATGTGAGATTAAATAGAGGAATGGTAATCCAAGGATTATGTTTTGTGATAGGGTTATGACCATTATGAAATCTGTTGTATATCATATTCCCTCATTACAAACTCTAGCTTGAAAAAGTTTATATTTGTAAGTTCCTCAATTTGATTGGCCTATTTTATGACAAACCACATTTGAGGATGGGTTTATAATGGGGAGCTTAGGTCATCGATGGCAAGCTTACAAGCATCTCTGTGACTTCAAGAGCAAGAGCGAAAGGTAAATCACTTGATTTGCCTCTTGAAGAGATTTAATTGCACACACACACACTTTCATATTGCATTGCTTCGATTGCAGGTGTGTTTCTCTTAGTTGTGTGCATTTATGTTTTATCATCACATTCTTGCATTTTTACATGTTGTATATTCTTGTGTGTGTTACATTCTTAGTGCTTATTCATGATGTTATCTATTCCCATGCATGTTATTTACTCACTTCACACTTGCACAAAATTCATATAGTTTAGGTGTGTTTGAGACCCCGGGAAAAGAGTGTTTATCTCTTACCACAGTGCAGGTCGCTCCCCATGCACCTGCCTATACC
The DNA here is from genome assembly GCA_954870605.1 of Acer campestre. Taxonomy (NCBI): domain Eukaryota; kingdom Viridiplantae; phylum Streptophyta; class Magnoliopsida; order Sapindales; family Sapindaceae; genus Acer; species Acer campestre. The sequence goes on from OX940801.1 coordinate 34,055,122, forward strand.
ACGGCACCCACATTGGTAGAAACCAGTGGGTTTCACGCGTAGGGTACCATGATTGGTGACCTTGCCTCCACGATGGTCCCAACCATGAAGCTTTCCAAGGCTTCCACGCCATGTGTACCACGGTCGTAACACTTTGTCCATATTGTGGCACGCACAGCGGTTTTGATGAGTTTTTGATAGCTTTGTTCTAAACAACGTCACTTCGACTAACGTTTGATATATATATATTCCTCTTTCCCTTCTTGGCCGAATTAGAGCTTCAAGAACCCATTTTTAGAGAGAGAAAGTATCCCTTTTGAGAGAGAAGCTCCAAGAGTTGTTCCATAACTCTCCAAACCCAAAACCCATCTTCTTTATGCATTATTGAGCAACTTTAGGCATGGGTCTTCACCTTTGAGTTGACTTGGTATGTTGAACAAAAACACCACCTTTGTTATTTGTTCAAACCTTCCAAGATTGTGTTTTTATTGCATTTATTAGTTGATTAAATGCTAGGACTCTCTTTATTGCATATATTTATGAGTTTCCTTGTATGATTGGGTTTGTATTTTGATATCTAGCATTTAGGACCATTTTAGCCTCTAGCTAAGTCTCTATGCTTTGCATTTAGACATTGTTGATTATGACTCATTGATTGCATTTATTGTCCTTGCTATATTTGATGACAACTTATGCTAATTGACTTTTGTTTGATGACTAGATTTTAGGTTTTCATATCTATATCTAGTTAGGTCTTTATGAACATTCATTTAGACATATTGATATCTATGATTGATTTTATTGCCATCATTTAATCTCTAGATAATCATTTAGTGTAGCCTAGCATTAATTGCATATTTGAATATTGTCATATATTCACATAAGTTGTTGATTTCTTCATTGAGAGTTAAGTCTTTTGGCCAAGTGGATATTGCATAAGCACCTTGGTCTAGAATTACTATAAAAGGCCAGCAGGGTAGTAGTAGTGGGTTAGTAACCGAAAATGGTGCGACAAGAGGTCAACTTAGGTTGCAAACATTATTACATATAGTGGATTTGAAGACCGTGTGTGGCTAGCAGAATAGCTCATGAGTTTTTCCCAGTTGTGGGTTTCTCATGTAAATCAATCAACATGTTATTTATTGTTTTCCGCACTTTAATTATGTTGATTGCATTTGATTGTATTGGGTTAATTTTTTGAATATTGACTAATCTGAAAAAGTGGTAACTAATCGGATTAAAAACTCATTCACCCCCTCTAGGTTGTTTAGACACACGTTTATATAGATTTTCAGTATTGGATGTCAAGTTTTTGTCTGTTGGTTCCATATAGAGATTCGATGGGTTTTTTCTAGGTATTTGGTGGGTACAAAGGCTTCTTTTATACAATTTAGTTCGGCTCCGTAATCAATCAAGACATTAACCCTAAGGTTATATTTTGTTGATATTCTAATGTCAACCTTACAACACCATTTTTGGATCTTGACATTGTTGATAAGGCTTACAAAAGCATTATTGGGTTTTGATAGTTCTGTAGATAGTTCTAAAATTGGATCTTAGTCTGTTTGTCTTGATTCATTGTCTAAATCATCAGAACTGCTGAAACCTAAAGTTTTGACAGGGATATGAGCCTTTTAGATAGGTGTAGGAGTCCTGTTGTGGAGAGGTTTTAGTTTTTAGAACTTCTTTTTATAATTTTTCGGTTATGAGTCTTAGTTCTTTAACTTCGTCTTTAACATTCTGTATCTCTTTTTGAAGATCAGATGGTGACTTTCCTTTGTTTTCCATTAAATCTTGTAAGGACATTTTCTTCGAAATTATGAGGGATAAAAGGGGCTTTGAATTCTTTATTAGGGTTGTCTTTGGAAGATTGGGAGATATTAGGAGTTTTATTTTTTAAAATCCTTTGTTGTAATTGTCTGGTATAATGACCTTTGACGACAGGATCACTAATGACATCGATCATTCCTATTATAAGAGAATAATCTTGTTGGTCAAGGACGTAAAGTTCATTGCATAAGCAATGACCTTTGCCATTTTCAGTATTGCTACTAGAAGAGGTGTCATAACCAGAAGATTCTCTTATAGGCATGAAGTTATTGTCAGAGCTGGATTCCTCATAACACGAGTTAGACTCGCTATTACAAAGGGTTGAGATCAATATGTCTTTAGTGTTGTCATCAATTTCACGGGATTTTATTATGTTTTTGAGTTCAAGACATTTGTTAGCAAAATGTCCTTTCTTGCAGCATTTGAAACAAGTTGAAGTTTTGGAAGTAGATTTCTAGTATTTCTTTTGTGTTACCCTTTTTTATTGTCGTTTTTATTTTTTTTTTTGGAATTTTCTATAATTCGAATAATTTTTTCTATGGGCTTCCTTTCCCCTATAGGGTTTGTATGATTTGAAATTTCTTTTCTTTCTATGATTCTTGGGACAAGAAAGTTTTTCAAAACCGAATTGTTCGCACTATAAGCCGAGTTCTCTTTTGGTTGTCAATTTTTGTTTTTTCAATTGGCTCTTTAATTTGAGGTCGGTACATACCTGCATAGCAATGATTGTATGTATGATTTCACCATAAGTCCATGTTTCAAGGTCAATTTCTGACCAATTAGCTTCTCCTTTTTGGTTAATCATTTTGTCTTTAACCTTATTGGCAAAGAGGCTTGGTAGTCAAGAAATGAACTTCTCTTTCCAATAAGAATTAGCGTTGTCTTTTCTTTGGAGGACTCTAGTCATGAATATGTCTTTATACCATTTAAAATCACTGAGTTTTTTGCATTTTAAATTTTGGATGTTTGAATATTGTCTTTCTGTGAAGTGATTGGGGTTGCTAATGAAATGTAAGGCTATAGTGAAACATAAAACGTCAATGTCATCTATTTTAGAGGTAGTTGTTGTGGTGTGTGTGGGTGGAAAGAAAGATGCTAGGTCAGATGAGGAGGTCGAAGGGACAATCATGGTAATGGTCTTAGTATGTGGAGTTGATTATATTACTCTTTCCTACTATGCTTAAACTGTAGTTCCACTGTCCCAATAATTGTCCTTCAAATCCCGTTGCAACCATGGTAACAGCATCAACATGTGTCATTTTTTGTTTTTTTACTGTAAATGTATCCTACTGTATGCATTTGTCTTATAACTGTCATGATTTGGTATTCTGATAAGCCATAAATGTTTCATTGATAGCAAGTGTTGCCGGAATAGGCTCGGTAAGGGGACAGACTTTTCATATTAGAGGTTTGGGGGTGTTGGTCTAGGATAATAGGGTTTTGTTCCATGATAATATCTTGTATATATGAGTGACTGTCTATTTTTGTAGTTTTGCGTTCTATGATAAACCATATTTGTTCTAATTCTTCTTGTTCGTTTCCGGTATTTTCTTTAGAAGAAGATTGACTGATGTTATCTTATAAAGTTTGGATGTTTGGTTTAGGAAGTTTGGTCAGGTTTTCTTCCAGAATTTTAAGGAGTTCTTCCTCACTTTCCTATTGGTCAAAACATTTTTCTATCCGTGTAGGATCAGATAATAGTATAGCATTGGGTTCATATTCTGTCATTTTCCCCTTTTTCTTTTTGTTTTCGAGATTGATTTTGTTGGTATCCTTCGGGAGTGAATTTGCCGGCTGAAAATATGTTGGTCTCAATAGGCTTTGTTGATATGCTAGTAGTATGTTCAGATAGTTTCATGAAAGTTTGATGTTGTCTTATTTCCATTCCAATTGTTCTCCGATCGTTGTAAGGTATTCATTAGTGTAATTATTTTGTTTAATAATGATCCTTATCTGTTGTGAAGATGAAAGGACAGTTGGGGATAGCTTTTCATTGAAATAGGCAAAAGGGATGCAGTTTGCTTTTTCGTTATTTATTTCAACTGCAAATTTTCTATTGGGAGGATGCAATAGGATTTCTTCGCCTAGTTTGGATTTCTTCGCCTAGTTTGGATTTGTAGATCTTTTGATTTCTTTTGTCAATAACAAAGCATTATTTTTCTAACTGCTTCCTCATTTGATACCAAACGAAGAAAGTAATTTCAGTTTTCAATGTCCTAATGCAATGCATTCATCTTTCATAGAAAACTTTTCGTTTTTCAATGGAATAGTTTTTCTCATATTTCTCCCTTTCTGTGTTATGCATTTTGAAATAGTATTCCTTATGGAGAAAATCATAGTCAATTTTTGATTTGTCAAGAATGTTTATAGTTTGCTTTTGTGGTTGACCTTCAAATATTTCTAATTGAACTTGAGATTGGGTAGGAGGAAGTGGCTCTTGTTCATTGTCATACACATGAATGGGTCGAGCTATTTGTTCTTCTATTTTGATAACTCTTGTTATATGTGTAGGTTCACTTATGGTCTCAATTATTTCAGGGATGGGAGGTCTTTGTCTAGGTGTTAAATTTATAGGTGTAGAGGAATTGCTGGAACCTGATTGGTAGTGGTTTGGTAATTGGATTTTTAAGCCTATAGGGTCATTCAGCTAGTCAATGATCTGGTCAATGTTTGTCTTGTTGTTTGGAAATCTTTTTCAGAGGTCATTGATTCTCTGTCAGAAAATGAGAATCTCTCTCGATTATTGAAAGTTATTCCTAAACTACCATCGCTATAGACCGCAATATCTCTAAGAATCCTTATAGGAGGTCTGTTGATGGGTGGTGCTACCTTTTCCTTTAGCCAAGAATCTGAGAAATTGATATATTTCCAATGTAATGGTTCAAGAACCATAACATTGATTATAGGAGAGGCACTATAACAAATGGTTTGTCCAGGAGGAATAATTGGCGGTTTGAAATTGGGGATTAATCCAATTGTTAATAATTGGTAATGGATTATGTAGACAAGTTTATATGGACTAGATCCTTTTAAGAATTTATAGTTATGGGTCTGGATATCAACAACAAGGCAGTTTTCTTTATGTTCATCAGCATTTAGATTATATATATATAGTATCGTTCTGGTCAGTGCGCATTGATATAACCTCATTAGTGTGTTGTATGTGGGCAACTGATTATGGAAAAGCACAGACAAGTGCATATACACTTGAGTCAAAGCATGTAAATCTAGTGGTCCACATGCAACGCACTGATATAAGTTATATCAGTATACACTGACTTGAAAATTTATATATATATATATATAGCATCATATTTACATGCATCATTACATGTTGTATACTTGTATATTCCATTTCAAATCTAAAACAGAGTTCTAATATTTATTAAAGATTTGAAATTGATCATGACAATTGTGATCAATGAAAAAAAAAACTTGATATAAGCTATAAATTTATGATCTTGAAGGACCATCATCACCCTTCCGATCAAAACTTTTACATTATTGATCAGATCATCATTATTAAAATTCAAATTAATTTTGTTAAATTAATCATGATGTTCTCACTTGAGAATTAGACAAAAATTACATAAATTAAGTATGTGATAAATGTTTTCTAAATCCTCTAATAAAATAAAATAATGCTGCTTTGTCCAAATAATGTGGATCCTTGATTTTTTTTTTTTTTTTTTTTTTTTTTGTATTAGAATTGCATGATTTGCCAAGAAGAGGTTGGTCTAATGGTAAATCTCTCACACATGCACCACGAGATTGCAGGTTCGAGTCCTCTCCCTCCCCCAAAAAACCCCCAAATTTATGTAATATTATAATACTTCAAAAATAAAATTGCATGATTGAAATGATTGGATTTTAGAGATGCCACATAGTTTGCCCAAATTTAAAGAAAGTAGCATTATTCATAAAATAAGTCGTTAATCTAAATTAAAGAACATATCATCAAATTGATGTAGGTTAAGTTCTTTGATCTTCTCCTTTGGCAAACACTATCACCCTTGTATCATAACGATTCCAGTTTCATAGAAAAATAAATAATAATTACATCGAATAAACTAAAACTTTCTAGATGAAATGAGGTTGGTTCGATATTAAACACCTTTTGTGCGGGTTCAAGTCCTCACCCACCTTAAAAAAAAAAAACCTCGAATTTATATAATAGTATATTACTTAAAAATAAAAATTTAAAAAAAAAAAAAAAAATCCTGAAACGCTTGTGTGGGAGAAGTTCAACCTCAAACTTAATAAATTAAAGATCTCATCAACTAAACTAGACGATAACTATACTCGATAAATTAAATTAAAAATTCCGTCTACCAAATAAAAAGAGGCAACCAAGTAACCAACCTATGAGTGATCATATCCCTTTTAATTGTCATGTAAATTAAAGAAAATCCAATAAAGAAGAAAATTAACAAACGTGCCTAGGCACTTTGGTCGGCCGGTTGACTAAAGCCGACTTCGATCGGCCCATTAATTCTAACTTTTTAGTAGAATCCACATAAGGTCCACTACTGTTGATTGCTAATGAGTAATGACACTAAAAAAATAAAAAAATAAAAACAAACAAACAAACCATCATACACATATATGACCATTTTCAAATATTAGATAACACTTAAAAGTTTCTTCACAAAAGTCAATTATCATTCTTTATATATAATCATAAAATGACTGCTGAGTTCATATTAAAATTGGACTCCAAAATACGACCCAATCTATATTCACATTCTATGATGCCTTGCAGGAACCATTTGGAGCACTTTTCATTCCTAATAATCAATTAAATATAGTTATACACCAATAAGATACTTGGATGGTGCATTCATTTTTTAATTCTAGCAAGGACAAATTAATTGCTCTTTACATTCTTTCATTATCTCGTACGGTTACGGTCTTATGTTTTTCTTTTCTTTTTTGAATAAATTTTTAATGAGCTCTATTGAGAAATGTGGTCTAAGGGGTAGTTTGTTTTTTACTCTAAATACTGAATAATCATGAATTTAATGTTTTTTTTTTAAAAAAAAAAAAGGTTTATCATAAGTAATAGGTTAAAATAAATAAATTTGTATAATATAAAACTATGATAAAATTGGAAATTAAGAGAATAATCTTGAAAGAAAATATATTAAATGCACTCTAATGATTTGGAATTGAGTTAAAAGTCAGGATTTGTTACCTTTTATTTTAAGTTGTTTGACCATTTAAAAAAAAAAAAAAAAACTTATTAAATTCAATTTAGACCAATTAAGTTTTAAGTGGAAAAAACAAATGACCCCTAAATGTGACGAAGCTAAAGTGTTAAGTTTTTGAATTCAAGAAGAATTTTTCTCTTAAAGATCATTTTTTTTTATTCATCAAATCAAAAGTCATGATAGCTATTTGGATCCTTGCTTAAATAGAAAAACAAAACCGATTCCACTACGATTTGAGATTCTTAAATTGTCTAAAACACGAAAATCTCAAAACTTACCCAAAATGAAAATTTTGAATTATTGTAAAAAACTGAAACATAAATACTAAACAAACTCAAAGAAACAAACTTTGCTGAAAATGAAAATTCCTACTAAAATATATTAGGATCCAAAAATATATGCCTAAAGTGGACAAATCTAAAAAACCAAAGGCAAAACAATCGTTTTTGAAAAAATTACAATGCACCCTTGGGGGAAACCTACTGTAAGACTCGTCGATATGGTTCCAACAATATCGTTTGCCTCCTCCAAAGAAGCTTCCAAACCGCCATGCATCAACATGCAAGAGGATTCAAATAATCTTCGAATTCATCAAAACCCTCTTTAGAATTATCATATCTGTTTCAAAATGAAGCTGTACGTTGTAACTTATTGTACTAACAAAACGGATCAGAACGCAAGTTGATCTTTTGAACATCAAGAAGAATTGCATAAACAATTTTGTTACTTAGAATGGAAGTTTAATATATACAGCAAAATTAATCAGTACGTTTTTATTTGGTGATGCATGAATCCAGTGAAAAAGACAAAGTCCCCACCATCTAGAAAATGGTGGGAGAGAAGAATACTATATAAACTCTATCTATATCCTGGCCATGAAAATTGTCTATATATGAAGCACCACTTTATGGGCATATTATTTTAACATTAATTTTTTTTTTCTGGATAACTAACGATTGCTTTAAAATTACATGGGATAAACTTCTTAATTCCCATACACAACATTATAATAATATAATATAGTATAATTAGTAGAAACATTTGCAAACTTAATTTAAAATTAAAATTTCAATTTCCTCATAATTATTACAAAATAAAGTTTTTGATTAAAAACTTTGGAATACCTACCAGTACAACTGGTAATTAAGTTGCATTTGATATATCCAGTTCTAACCAAATCTTCATGATCATCTACTCTATTTCTCATGCATGTAAATGGAAAATCTAGAAAGAAAATTCGACAAATTTTTGTGAGGAAAATCATAATAATTTATGATGGTGAGGATCAGGTCCTCCAGGGCTGACTCGTTTGGACTCAAAAAAACTTTCCAAGAGCCTCCTGTCTTCGTACACTTTCTTTGAACATTTCTTGGCGCTCTCCATCTTCAATACTCTTTTCTCATCAGCATCCCTCAAAAGCTCCTGCTTCTTCGACTCGAAATGCTTTTCGATTATCTCTTGTTTCTCCATACTAGTCTTCGATACTTGTCTGACAATTATATGTTCGGATGCTCCACTAGTCCCATTCTTCAAAAACATGTTGGGATCATCAAGAAACCGTGCTTCGAAGCTCGAAAACGAAATGAAAACAATAAGCATGCCTAAGTACCGGATCAAGTTGATCATCAATAAGCTGACCATTATTTGTAGTCAGTTTTGATCAGGTCTCAAATCAAGCTTTGTAATATTGAGTGTAGAATTCTAGGGCCACGGTGGTTGGCTATTTATAGATCGATCCTCCCTCAATGTCACCACTATGAGTTTGACGTACCGTTTAATTAAAAAGGGTCAACTTGATATTGTATTGTAAAAAAAAGAGGGGGGGGGGGGGGGGGGGGGGGGGGGGGGGGGGGGGGGGGGGGGGGGGTGGGGGTTGTCAACTTTATTGTACTTTAATTAGTGCTTTTGCATTTTTGTTTAATTAACCGACAAGTTTTATCTAATCTGATTCTTTTTCTTTTCTGAAAGCTGGTGCTAGTCTGTTAGAATCTGACGGTATGATTAAACTCTACAAACACAATTTGGAATGGAAGAGATTTCGCAGCTCCTTGAGTTTGAGATTTAGTGGTTTAAAGTAAGACTCCATCCACTTAGTGAAGTGACCTAATTTGTAATCCACCATTTTTGTTGCTCGAAATGTTGTAATATAAGATGAACCGACAGTTGGTTATGTGATAATTAAAAGGAAATATTTTGACGTGCTGAAATTTTAAAGTGCCACATGTGCGCCGCACGCCTTTGGTTACTTATTTTCAACTAATTATATAATGACAACCACAAACAACAATGTATGTATTAATTAAGAAAAGTATATTCTTTAATTTCTGAACAATGTTAGGACTTGAGAGTTGTTTTGTCTTTGTCAGGGACTTGGTAGGATTCTATAAGTCGAATCAACTTGAAAAGAAAAAATTGAGTGTGAATGCCAACAATATATCTTGACCACCGTCCAATATAAATTAAAAGTAAGAATATTCCTTTAATTTGGTCTTATAATGTTCCAAATTCGAGTAATTATCCTTTGGTCTCATAATGTTCCAAATTCGAGTAATTATCACCACGTGGTACGTATAAAGAAAAAACGAACAATCTTGAAAAACAACAAATGCAAACCAAATAGATAGATAGGCTGCCCCCTGCTGCCACCACCTATTAGCTTCTCAATACAAAAGCCAACTTTATGTTGATTTACGTTTAATTACTTGTCAACAATGTATCTTTCTGTGATACCTTCAAGTTCTTCAAGGTTTTAATTCTCCAATGAAAATAAAGAAACATGGAGCAACAACCCCACTCAGCAAAAATAATAAAAACATGTTAGAATTAATGAAAAGTTCTATATATATATATATATATTGATCATATACTGAAGGACAATAACCCAGTTTTAAAAAATAAATAGAAACACAACTTTGAAATTTTAATATGATTGTTGTACATGTTTCTATGGAAATGGAGGGTTATGATGGCCGATCACTAGTTGTGTAGTGATAAAAAGACCCCGTTATTTGACTTGGTGTGCGGAATTGGTTTGGTGTCTTCGTGGGGTATATAGGGTATGGCAATTTACTTTTTATTCAATATATTGTGGCCACGCCCCTTTTTTTATTTTATTTTTTTATTTTTTATTATTATAATCTTTTTTATATAACAACGCCACTTTTGTTATTATTATTATTAAATTTATTATTATTAAAATTTCGTACCGAAGGGACTGTCGGAACTTGTCGATTATATCAATTACTACATGCGCGGTTCGGATAACTACACCTACAATTTGGAACATCTATTCATATTTAAGGGTGCAGCCAAGACTTACTGTCCGGGTGGGCCAAGTATAATTTTTTTTAGCAAACCTTACACTAAAATTTTTCTAGATAATAAGTATGTACCTAGATAATAAAATATAATGATATTTCCCCCTAAAAACATCGAAATAAACTTTAACGTGTTTGAGTGTCAATATAATATTGAGCATATCACTCTAATGAATTTATTGAGATTATCTCGATTAAATTAAAACTAGAACTATTGTTGTAAATTATCAAGCTTTCATTTAATTGTATTTTTACTTTCATTTTAACAAACACTTAAATTTTTCTAAGAAAAAGCTAGCATGGGCTTCAAATGCCTCCGCCCCTACTCATACATTACAGAACGAAACTTATAACACACACTCCTAAATGCACATTGTGGGACTTGAAACTAATGTGGGCAGACCATCTTTTTATTGGTAAATACTTTCAATAAAATTAAAAATCTAAGGTCTAAATCTTTTTTGAAATAAATCAGAAAGCAACAAGAAGTGATTTTTCTAAGTTTATAATTTGAAAATGGTTTTTAATTATTATAGCAAATGTGTTTTGCATCTAAAATTACAAATTCTATAATTCGATTATTTCGATTGTAAGTTATTTGATTTCACTTTCAACGAATAATTTTTCTTTTCTTATCTTTTTCTTCTTTTCATTTCTTTTTACTTTTGACTTGAATTTTTAGATTTGGGACCAAAAATAAATAAATAAATAAAATAAATCCTTGAATCATTCTTTGGTCGATTCATGAATCAAAAGATACGTATTTCAGTGATATTGAGTTATAAATTTCAAATCTAAACAAGAAATAACAAAATTTGAGTTCAATTGTCCAATTGTAATTAAGGAGAAAAAATTGCATGGGACAATCTAATTGACGTGGCAATAAGACCGTCCAATGAAAGTATGCCGTGTGGAATTTTGAAAATATATTTTTATGTTTCAAATGTAAATTATGTATTTTCATTAGACGGTCTCATCACGTGATAACGATACCGTCCCATCCAAGTTTTTCTCGTAAGTAAGAATATGAATGATAGCTTGGATTGGCTCATTTTATCCAACCAAATAGAATACCATTGCTTTTTTTCTTTTTTTTTGGGTATAGTATCTATCTATCCATCTATCGATCTATCTATCTAGCTAGTCTACGTATTTTTTATTTTATTTTTGAAGCTTTTTACCATTTATAGGATTAATTTAAGCCGTTGATTTGGAAGATATTTACCCAAATTCCAAGCTCATTCATCTACCGGTTAAGCTACGTCCCTAGGTGCTTGAATACTGTTACTATTGGTTCTTTTCATCACATAAACGTGTGATATATGCCTCTTTGATTGAACCAGACACGTAAATTAAGTTGACTAAAATTAAAGTCGTGTGTTCCATAGTTTTACGACTTCAATTGTATATACCCTCAACAATGTGATAGAATTTCTGTCCGAAAATATTTCATGATCGAATCCCCGTAACAGTAGTTAGTATATAAAAGAAAATGTGAAATAAATATTGTGCATATTTATAAATTGGAAAATTGTATAAACTATTTAGTCTTTTTTTTTTAACTATTATAAATTAATTTCAAAGGTAAGAGAAGGAAATATATATCTAACTCACGATCTCTTTATTATACATACAATGTGATTAGCCACCCCAAATACCATCGTAAACTCTTTTAATCTTAAGCTTTCAGAAGAATATTTAAGCACTTACAACTATTCCAAATGCTTATAAACTATTAGCAAGGAAGACACCTTATTTGGACAATATGAGTTGCACACCTACATGATTACACCATGAGGTTGTGTATTTGAGTCTAGCCTCCTTCCCCCTTAATAGGGACGATGCTATGATTTTGGCTTTGGGAGAGACTAAGACATAAAATAATACTAAATATCAGGCAAGAAAAATATATTAATATACTAAAATGTAATATTGTTTAGTTTTTAAGATAATGATACAAAATAATAATAATAATAATAAAGAATCAAAATAGAAGTTGCTTGTATTTTGTACCTCAAAAATCATCTACAATCAAATTTATTTAATTGCTTTACAATTTCCATTTTACTATAAATAATCAAAGAATTATATTTGTGAGAAAATGATCTCCACCTTGTTATATGGATGAAATATCTCTTTCAATAGTTCCAAATTAATAAATATAAAATTTATATAAAATATTTAAAATATCATTGTACCATTAATATATTTAAAAAAACAATTATTTATATACTTATAATTCAACTTTATAATATTCATGTCAAAACAAATTAACTTATAAATATTTTTAAACAAATTTAAATAACAAACGAGTAAAACAAATTTATCAAAACCATAGTAACAATTAACAACCTAACCAAATAATAAATATATAATAACACAAGCATTAAAAATAAAATTAAAACATTCATTAATTTATAATCACAAAACCTAAAATCTTGGAAGTTGATAAAAATAATCTTAACATTCAAATCGAAAAATTACGAGTAAACAAACTATGTAGAGTAAACAATAAGAACACCTCAAAACAAGATGGATATTGCATAATAAAATAGTACATAAAATGTTAATTTGTTCTAATGAGTACCTAATAAAAATAAAAATACATACGTACATACATGTGTATATATATACGGATTTAGCTACTATATAGTTCATGTATAGTTACGAGGGTAATTACAAGAGGATGTTATTCCTTTTAGTTTTAATTTCTTATAAATTTTCAAATCTTTAGTTTTTGTAGACATTTAAGGGGGTGTATTGGTTCATGATTTTATTAGACAATCTAGACTTTTAAGATTTTTTAAAAGTCTTGAAGTATTGGTTCTAGACTTTTAAATTTTTTTTAAAGTCTGGAGGTATTGGATTGAGATTAAGATTTTTAGGATTTCATGACAAAATGGATTATTCAGACTTTTTTAGTAACATGTATAAATAAGTAGAACTCAAAATTGTCTCGCCCTCTTCCACAATACTTTCTAGACTTTTTTTTTTTTTTTTGGCCCTCTCAACATTAGCTTCATCTTCCCAAAATGGAGGCCTGGAAGTGCCTTTCAAAACCAGAATGAACCGGTTTGTCATTTTGTATCATTCCTTTTACATTCTTACACAAGTATCTTTTGTAGTCTCTCATGTTTATTATTTAAATTATGTTTTTTATTCGGAGCCAAGTATGCCCAAGACCTGAAATTGCACCTGACCAGAGGGAGAAGTTCTTGCAACGGCTTCAACAAGTACATCAACACAGTAACCTTCTTGGCATGATCAGATGTACAATATGCAGATGCTCAAGTCCGCATATTATAAACTTCCACAACCAAAGGACTCAGAACGTACCAGGAGCTACATCCAGAATGGATGCACAAAATTTGCACGTACTTGTTTAAATTTGAGCATATATGGTATATTAGTAATTAGTATGTAGGTTTTAATTATCATTTTTGTTTTTTTGTCTTTCTACAGAGGCACCCTGCAGTAACACCTCCTAGCTATCCTCAATCTCAGACGCCCATTTTTGCAAAATGTGATCCCAGTTATTCTTGAAATAGTAGAAAAAGTAAAGAGAAGTAAAAATTTTACCTTAAAAAAAGTCCAAAAAGTCTTAAAATAAATTCTACATAATCCTAATAGTCTATGAATAAAGTCCAAAGACTCTTTCAAAATCCTAAAAGTCTAGTCCATGTAATCCTAATAGTCTTTAAAATCTTACAAATCCATAAAATCCTTACACCGAAAAATTGTCCGTTAAAATCCCAATCCAATACACCCCCCCTTAGATTGAAATCCAATTATTGAAAATTAACCATGTAACTATACAATAACTGCATAGTAGTTGAACTAATATATAGACTAGATTAGAAAATAATGTATGAAATCATAAGTAATTAAAATACTAAAAGGGATTGATTTTGTCTTGGCAAAAAAAATATAGAAGAAAGTTATATTATTAACAAAGTGGAGGGGCCAGATTGCATTTATCATATTTATACAACAATGTCATAGTATGCTTATAATGAAAATTATTTTAAATTTTTATTGGCTTGGGGGCCATGGCCCCTATGGGCCCCCTCTTTGCCTTCGCCCAATCGCCCTTGCCCCTTAAATCCTAAATTTGTAACATTTCGAGAAAAAGGAAGACATCTTATTTTCATATATATCCACAGTAGGAAAACCCGAGATCACCGGTTATAAATTGAGTTCTAAACATTTCTGACAATTTTGGTGCTAATTTTGTGACACCATTACCGATTTAATAACTTTAGTTTATGATAAAAATGCATTCAAACACAAACACAAAATAAGTCTCGCACTTTTTTTTCAAACCATTGGTTAAGACTTAATTATTTTTTAAAATTTTTTTTTTTTTTTTATAAGAACTCAATCGAGACTTGCAACAAGTCTCAATCGACTTGTTGCAAATCTCAACCAATCGAGACTTATAGCAAGTCTCAATTGAGAATTTTTTTTTTTTTTTTTTTTTTTTAATGTATTAAGTTTAATAAGTCTACACTCTACACCAAAGGGTGACACCTTCGGCTGAGACTTAAATTAAACTCCACCCGATACTTAATTTTCTAGAAATTATTTCAAAAAAAAAATTCCATTTTTATGTTACTTCACTTTTTTTTTTTTTTTTTTCTTGTCGTCAGTTCTTCTTCTACATTTCAAATCACTTACATATTTTAAAAAATAAAAATAAATAGAAATATATAATAGTATTGAATGTCACGATTCAATAGATTTATTATTTAAATTGTAAAATTATCGAATACTATATAAATCATTTCTCAATAATTTAAAAATCTAATATATATAATCTTGAGACCCAATATGCCAAAATGGACAATACCTCAAAAAAGATGTTATAGAATTTAATTTCAGTCTGAAAATATTTCATGATCGAATTGCCATAACAGTAGGTAATATATAAAAGAAAATATGATGTGAAATGTTGTGCACGTTTACAAATTGGAAAATTGTATAAACTATTTAGTCTTTTTATTTATTTATTTATTTTTTAACTATTATAAATTAATTTCAAAGGTAAGAGAAGGAAATATATATCTAACTCATGATCTCTTTATTATTCAAGGAGATTAGCCACCCCAAATACCATCGTAAACTCTTTAATCTTAAGCTTTTAGAGAATTTACTATTCCAAAAATGCTTATAAACTGTTAGGAAGACACCTTATTTGGACAATATGAGGTTGCACACCTACACGGCTACACCTTGAAGTTGTGTTCGCCCTTAAATCCTGAATTTGTCATATTTCGAAAGAAGGTAGACACCTTATTTTCATATATATACACGGTAGGAAAGCCCGAGATCACTGGTATATAAATTGGGTTCTAAACATTTCTAGCAATTTTGGTGCTAATTTTGTGGGACCATTTCCAATTTAATAATTTTAGTTTATGATAAAAATGCATTCAAACACAAATACAAAATAAGTCTCGCACTTTTTTTCAAACCATTGGTCGAGACTTAATTATTATTATTATTTTTTTTTTATATAAGAACTCAATCGAGACTTGCTACAAGTCTTGGTTGAAACTTGCAACAAGTCAATCGACTTGTTGCAAATCTCAACCAATCGAGACTTACAGCAAGTCTCAAATGAGACTTTTTTTTATTTTATTTTATTTTATTTTTTATTTTATTATGTATTAAGTTTAATAAGTCTCCACCAAAGGGTGACACCTTTGCCCGAGAATTAAATTAATCTCGACCTGAGACTTATTTTTCTAGAAATTATTTCAATTTTTTTTCGTTTTTATGTTGCTTCACATTTTTTTCCTCTTCTCGTCAGTTCCTGTTCTACGTTTCAAATCACTTACATATTTTAAAAAATAAAAAATAAATAGAAATATATAATAGTATTGGATGTCACAATTCAATAGATTAATTATTTAAGTTGTAAAATTATCGAATACTATATAAATCATTTCTCAATAATATAAAAATCTAATATATATATATATAACATATAGTAAGGATCTCTATAAAATCCAACGATTTGAATGAATTTTGATATGATTTTTTTTTTCATGGATAATAAATTCAATAAATCTATTTGTAAACAAAATTTGAAGATTTTTCAATAAATACAATTTTTTTTTTTCATTTTTCATATTTTTCGCCTTGTTTTCTAATGCTTCATATTTAACAAAATCAATAAAAAATATTTATGGCACTTGAAAACTTTTCAAATTTTGTTTTCAAGTAGTTTCAATTAACTTATCATAAAACAATAATAAAAAATAAAAAATTCAAAATTCAAAATTCATTAAAAATAGACATGTCTCTTACAAGAGACATGTAATAAGGTGAGGTGAACGGATATAACTGTCCTAGAGAAGGGTTGCCATGGCAGCCAATAGCCACCTTAAACTGCCACTGGAAGGTCTATAAATAGACATATGACAGACCATTCATAAGTACTCTAACAAGACTATGAAATACAACTCGAAATAGAGAGAGTGCTCAAGGAAATCAGTCGATTCATTCCGGTTTTTGTGATTATGATAAGACCTAAAAGTGTTATGGCGGTCCTTACATGCAACCAGGGGCGAAGCTGGGATTTCGGCTTTGAGGGGGGGGGGGGGGGGGGGGGGGGGGCCTAAGACCGAAAACTATATTCAATTTTTTTTTGAAGTATTACAATGTAATTCGGGGTTTTTTTGGAAAGGGGGAGGACTCGAACCCGCGGCCTCGTGGTGCAGGTATGCGGGGTTTACCATCAGACCAACCTCATATCGTTTATTCAAATTAACGCTAGATAAATATATTAATATTTAAAAGCTAAGTTATTTAAAAAAAAAAAAAAAAACAAACAAACAAACAAATGTAATAGTATCTAGTCTCATATGTAACGGTATATCAAATAAATTAATAAATAAAATAGATACTAGCTTTATAAATCAAAATGGAACTCATCGCTCTTCTAAATCTAGTACATATTTTTTATAATGGTCAAGAATGGGTTGGAATGGACCAACTTTAATATAAGCTCGACGAATTTCATCACGTTCAATGACGAGATACTCTCATATTTTTCAATGTAATCCTATGTCACACTCCAAAGATTTATTATCTTGTTTCATATCATTTGTTGAAGATTTCGTGGATTGATTTTTAGAAGCCGAAATATTAATTTTAGATGTTGACGAAGATGAATTGGCTTCTAAGGTTTTAATTTTTTTGAAAAATCACTACAAGAAAATTGACCTACAGTGACAAAATATTTATCACTATAAGTGAAGAAATTGTCACAAATTCAATATGTGACAAAAAACAATGTCACTAACAATTTGTCACTATGTCCTAATTTTTGGGGGTTTTGTTTTGCTGGTGTTGTGGTGGCTTTCATTGTTTCAACAGAGTTGGTAGTTTTTGTGATTTGATCTCGTTGTAGCTTTTTTGAAAAGTAGTTTATTAAAAAGAACCACAAGGGCAAGAACATACCCCCCACAGAAAACAGAGGCCAGGCACGCACAAACCCACCACCTAAGCGAGAAACAGAGCAACAAGGCTGAACAAAGAACAAAACACCAGCAAAAAACACAAAAAATAGCCAGGCACAAGCCACTAGAGAAGATTCTAAACGCAAAAACAACAAACCAAAAAAAGGAGGACAGAACACCCCCCCAAGCACGAAAGAAAGCACAAACAAAAAAGAAACAACATCAAGTGCCACCCATTCCATGAAATCGCCCGTCGAATCGGCACCCATCTTTGCCAAGCTATCGGCAAAGGAATTGAAAATTCTAGAATCGAACACAACCTTAATGGAACCCGAAGCTTTAATATTTTGACGAATGTCATAGATGGATTTGACCTAAACAATATTCTCATAATCACCTTGATTCACCCACGACACAGCCACCCTCGAATCACTGACCACCATAATATCGCAACTGTTAAGATCCGAATTGGCAGCTATCAGTTCCGTGGCTCGTTTAATTCCCCATAATTCGGCAGTGTTCGAATCCAGAATCCCCATATGAAAAGAAAACAAACAAAACACTTTTCCGTTGGAGTCCCTCAAAACACCACCAATTCCTGACAGCCCAGGTTTGCCTTTCAAAGAGCCATCCACGTTGAATTTGAAGCTACCAACCTTAGGGGGATGCCAATCGGCAATAGCAACATTTTTCCTTCTCTTATGATCCACGCACAGCTCTTTCATATTGAGTAACAGAACATCCATTGACTCATGCGAACCTTTACCGAAATGTTTGAACCACCACACTACTTTGAATTTTTCCAAGTCAGTAGCTTGTTTAACCTCCGTCTTCTTATCTTCAAAAATCACCTGATTTCTACACTCCTAAATAGACCAAACAATGGCGAAAAACAACGAATTCCAAGCTCTCTTCTGTTTGAAACTCGGACAAATACCACTCCAACCTTGCAGCCAACTGTTAACTGAATTGCTCATGCAAAATTGAACCTCCCACCACTCCATACACGACTGCCACAATGATTTCGCCACCAACAGTGCAAGAAGAGATGGTCAATGGTCTCTTTCTCCTTACCACATAAAGGGCAATTCATATCTGTAATCTGAAGCACAGCGAATCGATGAAGCACCTCATTCACCATCACTTTAGCTCTCCAAAGTTTCCATAAAAACATTTCAATCTTCGGTGGGCAAATACCTTTCCATAAGAACTTCGGAATCATGACCACAGAAACAGCAGCATCCTCAAACTTTCGACCGAAAGAGCTTACCGAAAAAACCCCATTCGAATTGAAAGACCAGGCCAAAGAATCATCAAAGTGCCATCTAACCCTCAAGCATTCCAGAAAAGTTGAGAAACATCTCCATTGATCCCTTTCCCAATCAAAAACTGGCCTTCGAGTTTCAACATTCCACACCCAATTCAGTGTTTTTCTTTGTTTTTTGGCTCGTATGGTTTCTTGTTTTTAGCTTGTTAGGCTTGGGGCTTTGTTTTGGTGTTTTCTTTTTTTGTAGTCTTGGGGTGTTGTTTTTTGGGTAGGTCTTTGCTCTGTTAGTTGTTGTGATCTTGTTTTGGCTTCTTATTATGTGTGCTTCTAGCTCTTCTTGGCCTTCTTGGTCTTTTGGTGAATAAAGTTTTGCCATTCAAAAAAAAAAAAAAAAAAAAAAACTAACAATTTGTCACTTTTGACCACGTCACTAAAAGTATTTGTGACACTTTTTTGGCACTTGTCACAAATCATAACTTTTAGTGACATATTATCACTTGACCTTAATTAGTGAAAAAATAAGAAGTGTGTCACTAGATTAGTATTTAGTGACAATAAACCGTTTGAAGATTTTGTCACTGTACACATTCTTAGTAACAATTTATTGTTTAAAAGTGTCACTATTCACAAATATAATGACAACTAATCATCTTAAAATTATGTCACTATAGACAAACTTGGTGGCAATTAAGTTAACCATATAATAATTGTCACTATAATGTAGATTTAGTGACAGTTAGCAATATGAATATTAAGTCACTATCTAAATACTTAGTGACAATTTAATCGATTGTCAAAATTTAATATAAATTTAAATTGTATAATATATATATAACCAAATAAAACATGTCATTCATTGAATGACATTGAATTTGAAACAAATATACCGATGTGTATAAGGTGGGGTGAATTAGATTTTAATCAAGTCATATTACCAATTTTTCTTGATTAGTCAATATTCAATGAAAAGCCCCAATTAGTCAAAAAAATCAATCAACCTAATCTAAGTACGGAAAACAATAAATTACTCGTTGATTGATTTACATGAGATACCCTCAACAGGGAAAAACTCACGGGCTAGTATGTGCGTCACACACGATCCTCGAATCCACTATTTGTAATAGTGTTTACAACCTCAGTTGACCAAGTCAAACCCTACACGGTCACTAACCCATCACTACTACCCAACGGGCCTTTAATAGCGAACTTAGATCAATTTGTTTGCGGACTAAGCAACTTAGCCACAAAACTTACTTCTCAATGAAGAGATTAACAACCTAAGTGAATATCATGGTATTCAATATGCAATTAATGCTAAGTTACACTAAATACTTATCTAGGATTAAAGATGTCAATAATAACAATCCTAGATATTAATAAAGCTATATGACATGGCATACAACTTAGCTATCATAGATAAAGCAATCCTAGGCAATAGCTATCAAAATACAACACTCAATCAATCAACACAATAATCTCAATCTTGTAGATAGAATTTAATCTATGAGCATACAAGTAATTAAAGAGATTAAATGACAAGTAAGAACGCAAAAATGGATGAGTATGGTGTTCGACTTACCAAGTTATGTGTTGAAGAAGCCTCATGCATAGATGCATCCTAGATGATCCTAGATAAAGTTAGATGCACATGGAAATGACTTTGAGTGATTAAAGGTGAGTTCTTGTGAAATTTTCTCACTTGGGAAATGTTCTAAGTAAAAATTCTGATTTTGAACTCTTGGAAACGACCTAAGAACAAAAAGGCATATATATATATGTGTGTGTGTGTGTGTGTGTGTGTGATGTCAAAATGAAACTACAACATTTTGTAAAGTTGTCACATTTTTTCCTTGGGCGTTGTACAGGTTGATGTACGTAAGGCAACATGTACAGCGCCTAACTGGGAAATAAAGAACAGTTCTTCATAGTCGCTCTACGAACAGCGACTCTTGGGGGCGACCGCATAGCGACTCATGAAAATGAGCTCTCGGGTTTCAGATGGTCGTTGTACGAGCGTTGTACATACATCGCTTTGTACAGCAACCGAATTAAATCGATCAGGTCTGTATAGCGATTGAGATAAAAATCCACCAGGTCTCAGATGGGTGCTATTCGTACAGTGCCCTAACAATGCTTTGTACGGCGCCCTTACCAAATGCATGCATCCTAAGCCTAACATGTCACGGCAATAAACAATCAAGATGCAAGCAATCAATCCATGCATGAAGAGAGATTAAGAGCATGAATGCACACATATAAAACACACAACATACAAGAAGTATAGATATGCATGAGTTGTGTGTGTATGTGCAACTAAGTCTCTTCAATTGCAAGTAAGCACAAGTGTTTTACCTTTGGAGTGCTTATCAACTTGAGGTCTTGAAAAGGGCCTTTTATTGAGCTTGATCATCAACAATTAAATGCCTAAGATACCCTTACATCACAAACCCCCAAATGTGGTTTGTCACTGAAATAAGCCAATCAAACTTTGAGGAACTTACAGAATTCTATAAATAATCATTCCATTAAAAAAATATCCAAAAACTAACATAATTTCAAATTGATACAAAAATAATCCAACATCTTTCAGAGTCTACTACTAAATAACATAAGTGTTAGGTCACACATATAACATCCAACTATATAACTACAAACTTGAAACTTCTGAGGTTTTGCGAAATATTAGAAGTCAATGATCCAGTGTCAGTTGTCATGTAGCTAAAAAATCTTTATGTTTTACAAGAGAAGCATATATACATGAAGACATGAAGAAAAAAATAATAGTGAGAACAAATTTAAATCACCAAAATAAAACCAAGGAAAAATGAAACAATATTGGCAAAACTTAGCACACGTATAAATTAAATTCTATAAGTTTGATATCCAAGTATAAAACTTATCGGAACAGTTAATCTATTCATCTTCATATAAAGTTCTCTATAATGTCAATCTATTAATCCATTGATTGTCGATTGCTTTCACATCGATCAAATAAAAAAAAATTGAACTAATTTAAATAAATAAACGTTTAAATAACAAACTAGTATAAGAAATGTAACAAAATCATATATTTTTTTGAAAGAAGAAATCATTAAAGAAATTATATTAATAGCCTAAGAAAAATAACAAATATAAAAGAAAAAAAGAAAAAAAAAACCCAAAATATTTATTAATTAGTAATCATGTACCAAAAATTATTCAGATAGATGAACCGGCGAATAAGAAGAATTTAACTGCAGTAGTAGGAATGAAATTGCTTAAGTGAAAAACTAGTAAAAAAAGACACACACACACAAAGTGAGTCTCTCATAAGAGATCTTTTATTTTAATTTCGGTAAGAACCATGATGAAAACACATTGACTTTAATGAATTTTAATTTGAATTTTTTTTTGTGAATGATGATTTCAATGAAATCTACATATGAACAAAATTTGAGAATTTTTTGAATACCAGAGCTATTTATCCAAATTTTGTTAATTATGAACGTATCGAAAAATGGGCAAAATATAGGAAAATTCAAGAAAAATAGTTTTAGTATTTTAAAAATTCTCAAATTTTGTTCATAGGTAGATTGCAATGAACTCATTATCCATAAAAAAATTCAGATCATAATTCATTTAAATTAATATATTTTCATCAAGGTCCTTATCGAAATTAAAATAAATGATCTCTCACTCTCTCTCTATATATATAGTTTTTCTTTTGTCAGTTTGCATGTGGGCAATTGGATTTAAAAGATACTTTGACAAATGCATGCAGCCCCACATGCAAGGAATTGATATATTTTATATCAGTTTGAACTGACAATAGAAAAACTATAGAGCAAATTGCAGCCAACCTCCCTGAGGTTTTGTCTTTGACAATCAGAAACAACTTTATGTTTAATTGACAATGGCATCCCCTACCATTAGTCAAAGTTAGTCAAACTTAATAGATATAAGGTTATTTTCATCCTTTCAAGCCATTTTATTTATTAAAAAATATATATATTTAAAAGCTTTAAATCTTCACCATTCATCTTGGCCACATTTTTTATTTTTTATTTTTGAAAAATCTAAAAATCTTGAATCTGAAGAAAAATCTAGAAATACATCAATGGAAGAAGAAAATGTTATTATATTAGATTTATGTGAACCGGATTTTTTTTTTATTTTGTTTTAGTTTTGAAAAATCTAAAAAACTTGAATATGAAGAAAAATCTGGGAATCCATATAGAAGAAGAAAAAATTATCTGAAGAAAATGTTGTTGGATTGGATTTTGATGATCCAGATTACTAATTTTTTAGAATTTAGAATTTGAAGAAAAATATAGAGATACAACCTATGTCTCCACGTTTTTTATTTATTTGTAATTTTCTATTTTTTTTTTTTTTTTTTTTTTTTTTACAGTGGAGATCCAAATTTGTTTTTATATGTTTATATATTTTTAAATTCAATTTTTTTTTTATGTTCATGGACATTTAGGTATTTGTAGCCGTCAAATCCGGTCAACGGTTAAACTTGACTAGTATTGACTAACGGTAGAGGAGGTCATTGTCAATTAATGATAAAGTTGTTTTTGTTCGTCAAAGGATAAACCTTAAGGAGGTTAGCTACAATTTGCTCAAAACTATATATATGTGTGTTAGACCAGTTTAGAGATGCACATTTCCCCCCGGGGCCCCAATTTTCCCCGTCCCCATCCCCATTTGGGGATTTTTTTTTTGGGGAAAAATGGGGAAATGGGGATTGAAATGGGGATGGGGATGGGGGGGACCCCTCCCCATCCCCATTTCCCCATTTTCCCCACAATTATGTTGAAATGGGGATGGGGATGGGGATGGGGGGGAGGTCCCCCATCCCCATTTCCCCATTTCCCCATTTCCCCTAATTATATATAATAATATAAATATAATTATAATATATATATTTTATATTTTTTTTATTCTTTGAAAACCTAACTCCCTAACCCTAAGTATATATACAATTTTACTCATTTTAACTTCAAGACCTAAAACCTAAAGTTGCTCTTATTTTCTCAACAATTAGTTGTTATTGTAATGAATTGAACTTGTGAATTTTAAAACACTTTATTTTGTATTTGTAATGCACTAATGAATTTTATTTTATATTTGCAATGTAATGTTTGATTTTTCAGTTTAATTTGTAATTTTTATTCAAATGGGGAAATGGGGGAACGGGGGAAACAGGGGAACGGGGAAACGGGAAAAAGCGGGGAAAAACGGAAAAAATGGGGAATTAGGGATGGGGATGGATATAGGTCCCCCCAAAATTTCTCATCCCCATTTTCCCCAAATGGGGAAATGGGGAGGGATGGGGGAAGGGTCTAGGTAGTGGGGATGGGGATGGGGATGGGGATGGGGGGACCTATATCCATCCCCATTCCCCAAATGTGCATCTCTAGACCAGTTCATGATATATAGGTAATCAAATGAGGAATATATTTTCTTCTAAGTTAAAGATAAAATTGTACATTTCTTTATTTATTATAATAATAACATTTTTAATTTAAAACTAACCTACTTACATACGATTACGAATACATATGTAACAAGGTTCAGCCTTTCAAAAATAAGATTCACAACTCACAATGCTTTAAAAAAAAAAAAAAATCAAAACTGACAGTCGAAGGGACAATTACCTTTAGGATATATAATATATTATAAACTTTTGAAAAAATAAAAAAATAATAAAAACTTTGGGATGGACCCCCCTAATTTCGTCCCTGTATAGAACCAACAGCTTCATAGGAATGTTATAAAAATCCTTTTACAAAACCTAACATATATCACTGAATCAACCTCTTATCAACCTCGTATGTTTAAAGTACAACTACTAAATAAAGGAATATGATAATGATCTATGTATATATGTCCTTCTCTTCAAAAAAAAAAATAAAAAATGTATATATGTCCTATACGCAATATCTTTTTCATCGTCATCTATGGAAGCTAGCTTAAACTCCATTTTGATCACGTAAAGGATAAGGCCAATGCCACTTAATTTTTTATTATAAAAAATATATAAATATGTGGAAATCTTATCTAAACAGCAGTGAAATGGTGGCTGGACCTCATCATTAGGGGCATCATCATCAAGAAGCTTTCGGTTCCATCCCTCAAATCTATTATATTCAAATATATATATATATATATATATTGATAATTAACAATATGATCAACACGGTCATGAATATAATGCCGATGCTTTCTATTATTTTCATCATCCTAAATTATATTTCTTCAAAGGTTTCTATACGATATTATTATGATCAACACACCGAAAAACACTTTTCTTTTCGTTTTTTCTAACCTTTGTTATATATGGGAGGACCCATAATATTAGCAAGAGACAAGACTCAAAATAATCAAAATGGTTCATGCATTTTGTACTACAAAAACAAAATGGTTTTTGCCACTGAAATAATCAATAAGTTGCAAAATCTCTTTTATGTTGGCAAATGATTTATATCTACTATAAAATTAAAGATTCAAAATTTTTAATATTTATCACGTATTTATAGCAATATCTTATAGTATATGAGTCGATAGATTTTGTTTGGATAAGGACAAACGATCATACCTGGCTTTAATCCAATAAAGAGAGTGCAGTAGTAACTTGTGCAACTTTTCTAAAATTTAAAAGAGCTTCAAAGTGGTAGAAGACTTACCCATGAATAATATGTATATATTAATACTCACTAGCAAAATCATATACATGCATGTCATGTGTGTGCAACGTTGACTCTTCCTTTAAAATTTGGACTTCTGCAACTTATGTGATAAGTATAAAAAAAATGGTTTGACGCAATTGCAATTCAATAGATGTAGTGTCAAATATGATTACACCAAAAAAAGGCATTTCTCTTTTTTCTTTTGCTTTCAATAATACTCTAATAGTCTAACTTGGTTCATGCATGATCTTATGATATTGACAGGTTTCACTGGCCAACGCAAAATAAATTATCAAGTTTGGATTGACTTAATCGTTTTTGTTCATTTTGATTCATATTCATGTCAATCTATTTAATGAATGAGCTGTGTTTGGGTTTGTATTAACAGGTTCGGGTTGACACGATTATTAGGATTAAACAGGTTTAAACAGGTGAAACAAGTTAAATGTATAAACATATTAAATTTGAGTTAGCTAGATTAAATGCGTCACTTGACATAACACAGCACGGTATGAATACAACCCCTATAATAAATAAGTTATACGGGTCATTTGGTATATCACCACTTGACTAAATGAGTCATGTCTGAGTTGATAGACCTATCACGATTATTTTATCTTTATATTCTAATTGAGTAAAAAAATAAATAAGTCGTGGTATCACATTTGGCCAAACTCTCTCTCTCTCTCTCTCTCTATATATATATATATATATATATCCACCCAAATTGCTATATCTAACTGTAAAAACAGTTATATATACTACAATTTAATTGATGAAAGCCTTCGTGCTGGAAAGGGACTAATTAAGGTGATTAATTATCTATATAAGTTGGATTCTATTACGTTGTAGATGAGGTCATTAGGAAATAGCAAAGCCAAAAGTCAGAAAAGCTTTTACATCCCCTCTAATTATTTGCAAAGTCATGATGAGGTGTACTTAATTATAAATTGATTTGTAAAGGTTTATATTCTAGTGCAGCCGGTGAGAACAATTTTGTCACTTTCAATTAATCCAAATATTAATCACATATAAGTGCCAAACTTTTTTTTTTTTTTTTTTTGATGGAAAGGCACCTGAAAATCTGGTAAACCAGATCCAGGGCAAGATTACAACCATAACTGGGACTCCACAAGTAAAGCCAATCGAGCACAAGCCCAGAACAGAGTCCCATAACGGGAGAAAAACATCCACACAAAGTGGAAATACAACCAAACCAGAAAAACAAACTAAAAAGAAAACTAAACGGGCTGGATCCGACTGGAGGAGAGACCTGGTCACCGGAGAAAGATCCACCAGATCACCGCCGACCACCATACCGTCTTCGACAACTCTGATGCCCAATCAAACCCCAAAATTACCACCAATCAAACCTCCACCAGTTCCCACCATAAAACCATAAAAACCGACCAAGCATCATCACCAAAATCAGAGAAAAGGCCACCGGATCAGCTGCCGTTGGTGTCCGACGGAGAGGATGGGGTCTGTCAAGCTCCAAGACCTCCGATCAAACCAACTCACGCCAAATCACACCAGATCTGACCAGAAACCAGCCGATCTAACTGCTGCCGCCATCACTTGGACAAAACATCCCATGAACCAATTGACTTAAATCAATTCTATATTATCACTTGAAAACCTTCCAAGCCTATGATTTTTAGCACCTGTATCCTTTTGTCTTTCTTAATTCCATGATATAATCTAGTTAAAACCCACATTGATTTGCATTATGTTTAGCTGATCGGAAGTTGTTATTATATTGCATTATGTTTAGTTAAACGACTTCTGGTTAATGATATACCCTTACGGTGAATTAAACTTAAAATTTTGTCAAACTGAATGAACGTTTTTTTTATCTCTAAACAACATTATATGTAATTAAATCTTACCTTGTTCTAAAACTACATTTTACAATTTGATTTTATTTAAGGAGATTTTCAAATTCTTGTTATTCTTAAAAATCATTTTGAAGTTTGTATCTTAAAATTTTAAAAAATTTATATTAATATTTTAATACCATGAGCCCATTGTACTTCAAGTCTTCAATTTAATCATTTTTGCTTCCTGGAATCCACTTTGCTTTCAAATGACACATTTAAAAATAATAATAATAATAATAATTAAAAGCTTTTAAACTTATTGTAATTAACTTATCAATTAATGCTGACTAATACAATACAATAGAAGGAAGACAAAGGTTCCACCAGGAAGAAGCACAATTGACCAACCGGAGTGTCGACGTGGCGTCACATCACCGAATGGATTGCTGACTTGTCAACATCTCTATGAATCATCCTGCTTGGCTCTATTGGAGTTGACCAAAGCAAAGACTCAATTAATAATTGTTTTGACTTCAATTAATTAACTAATTAAGTACTTAATTTAATGATATGCTTTGAAGATAAGCACTTTGACAGTCCTTTCAAAAAAAAAAAAAAGCACTTTGACAGTCTCCATGCTTTTAATTAAGCATGGTTTTAGGCCACTAATCTAATATTAATTTATTGGCTTTGAAGATTGAAATGCTGTTAAAAATAATTACACTTTTTGAAAACATTCCAAAATATTTAAATAAATTTTTGTATTTTTTTCAACTTTCTTTGGTCGTTATCGGTCTTTAACTCTTTATAAATAATATTTTTGTTTTATCCTTATAAAACTTTCAGACAAAAGATACTAGCAATCTATTTTATAAAGAGGATATCTCTACACAGTTGTTGATATGTGAACAGTAATAAATGTTTTACATTAAAAATCTAACTTTTATAAATAGTCTACTTTTTCATTTTATTTACGATACAAAACAATAACTAATTGGGTAAGGATATTGATACCCATAAAACTTATTAGTACACCTATTTTTATAAGTACACCAATATCTAAAATTTAAAAAATAAATATTACTATGAACACTCATCCTAATGCCAATAGTACCCTTATTGTAACAAATATATTCATTTTAATACATATTATTTATAAACACTCTTAAATTATTATCACACCTAATTTATTAAAAATAATAATATTATTTTTGGAATTAAATCCTCTTTTAATGATAGTCCAATTTACTTTTGGAAATATCTTGAAGGTAGGAGTTTTATAAAAGGAATATATGAAACCATATATGAGGTCAAGAGATTTTCAATATGGAATTCTCTTATTTATACAGCTATCTTAAAATTTATTTATTTTTTTTTAAAAAAAAAACTTATTGATATCTTAAATATATATTTTTTATTTGTTGATATAGTTCATAACTATACATAAAAGAAAAACAAAACAATATGATAATCATGTGAGAATGAGAAAGTTTGAAACTTGAAATAAAATTATAGTTTAATTAGGGTTTATCATAAGGTTTTTTTTTTTTTTTTTTTTTTTTTTTTTTTTTTTTTTTAATAAAGAAATATAGTTGAAGATATGTGTGTAATTAATTAGTGTATATAGTATTTGATTTATTTTTAATAAAATAATTTGTCCTTATTGGTAAATTTCTATTGAGATATTTTTGTAATTAAAATTTTTAATAAAATATGGGTGTACTAATAAGTTTTATGGGTATGGATGTCAATATCGACACCCTAACTAATTTCCTAGATTGCTCTTCTTCTTTAACTTCAACAAATTGTCATTTAATTCATTTTTTAAAAAACAAAATAAAAATAAAAATAAAAAGTCTGTGTTGTTAGACTCTAAGACTCTGCAACTTCTCTTCTTTTTACCGAACTTGTGTTTACAGATCTAAATTTAATTTATTAGATATATTTTTTTTTACCAAATTTTCATTACTAAACATCACTGGTTAACTTGATGGTTGTTGCATAGAATAAATAATTAGTAAAAAGAATTAGAATTAAATATAAAAATATATTATAAAAATTTCATATAAACTGAAAGAAATTAAATAAATGGTACATCGTTTATGAACCAAAAGAAAATTGCAGAATATTTATCCGAAAACATCATAAAATATAAAAAGAATTTCTCTTTTTTCAATTAAGATTGTATTTTTCCATTTGAGAAAATGCTTCTGACATTTGAATACCTACAAAACATATATAAGGAAAATTTACAAATTTTAATATGAAATGAGAAATATTTTTTATGTCACTGTTCATGTTACAAACCCAATGCAATAAAATTATAAGACAACTTATGTTTTAAAATAGTGAAAACTGCTTAAACAAGTATTGAAAAAGAAATTCAAATAAAAGAAGTTAAATATAAAAATTTAATCCAATACAATAAATTTATTTAATAAAAAAAAAAATACCTAGATAGAGCTGTAACAATGGTGAGAAAGCAATTTTTGTTTATAAATGTTGAGAGTTGGAGTTAACTCGGATCTAATGGAACTGTAGAAGAAAAAAAAGTTGTAAAGTCGTAGAGTAACAAAATAAATCACATACCTGATATATATATATATATATATTAGTTGATATTAAATGAATAAGGACAATCTAGGAAATTAATTGTTGGTTTATAATATAAATAAAATGAAAATGTAAACTATTTATAAAGATTAAATTTTTAATATAAAACATTTATTACTGTCCACGTGTCAACATAGGAACAGAGAGTGGGTTGAGAGAGTAAATTTAACACTCCTCTTTTACTAATTACTACTTATAGGTAATTATCAAATAAGTTATGGATTTCTTTTCTCTATTTTTTTTTATTTTTTTTATTTTTGATCAAAATCGTTCTCATATTTTCATAAGTATCAAATCTGACTTTTCAAAAGAACCAAATTGTTCTTTCTATCTGCAAAAACTGACAAATAGTCCTCGCCTGATCCTCAAATTCAAGGTCATACACATGTACAAACTTTATGATTGAGTGGGCAAGGCTTGACTATTGAAGTCGGGCGTCCGAATAGAATGGCAAAACTCAAACAACTAAAATAAAAAATAAAAAATTGACAAATTTACATATAAAATAAGCTGATGAATAGACCAAGATGTATAATATCTTTTAAAAATATCCAAATTTATTATGTTACACAGTGACCACTTATCGGACATAACCCATGAATTAGAATTAAAAATATAATAGCGATATTCGCATTCCTCTAAAACTATATGTACACTCAGAGACGGACCTATGGCTTGGCTCGAGTGAGCTTAGCATTTTTTTTTATTTTTTTTAAAAAAAATGAAGAGTTTAAAAAATATATATTAATGATGAACTTCTTAACATTCGGCAGTAGGAATATTGTATTATTAGAATACTCTTATCTAACTTTTTCTCACTCCACCGCACTGCTCAAGGGAATTAATATCAATTAATTATTCTAATTTTAATTTACAAACTAACACTAATGTTGAATGAATTTCTTTTTATTTTGGTTGAAATTTAGATACATGTTTTTTAATTTTATAAATTATTCTTTTATTTTTAGATTTGTTAGTAATTAATAATATAAGTGTATATTTATTTCCATATGTGAAGTGAATGCTCCATCATGACTAAACTAAACAGATAATTAAATAATTATAATTTTTTAGGAAATAATGAATTAGATTTCTTTTAATAATTGACATTGTATTTGTATATTTCGAATAAATCAATTATTATTATAATATAAGAACATTTTATATGTAAATAATTTGTTATTTATTGACGTATATAGAAGTAATAAAACAAGGATCAATTTAATAACTTATTTATGTGTCTTTTTGTTATTTATATAGGTCGTAATGCAAAAACGAAACATATTCCATTATTTCGATAAAAAAGTTGATGGTGATTCATCATGTTGGCCAAAAAAATATTTCTCGTATTGTTAATGATCGGAAAATAAAAATAAAAATTCTAGCCTACCCTAAGATGTAATCCTAGTTACGTCCCCTGTGTACACTCCAAATTTTTATATTTTTTAAATTCCAACATTAACCTTAAATTAAATTATTAATATTTTAATTTAAAAAATATAATAATTTCTTATAACTATTTACTTTTTCGAATTTTTAACTAAATAAATCAAATTAAAAATAATAAATAAAAACAAAACCCAAATAAAAAAAGAAAAGAAAAGGAAAACTCAATTAAAAACGTGGGAGGAGTGCAGCTGCCTCATCGATTGAGAGGAAAACTGCGGCTTGAAAAGATGGCTGCCTCCCAAAACCTCTTTTAATTTGTGTTTTATATTGAAAAGGAAAAAAACAAAACAAAACAATGCAGAAACTATAATAATAATAATAATAATAATAATAATAAAAACATATGGCATTCTCTATTTCTCTTCCTCCTTTTCAAAATGGAAATAATTAATAATAAAATTGTTAAAAAAATTAACAATAAAAGTGACAGGAAAATAAAGAAAGATGAAGACGAAGCAAACGAGATTCTTGCATTTATTTTATGCGTTTTTCATTTCCTTTTTCTTTTTATTTTGTTTGAAGTAAAATAATAAAAAGAAAAAATAAGTAATGTATTTATTTATTATTTATAATATTGGGAAAATTGCACAAACTTACCCTAACGTTTCCCATTATGGCATAATATTCAACTAATTTATTTAATTGCACAAACAACCCCTCATGTTAGTCAAACATGGTTAAAAATAACCATTGACCATTATTTTTTTTGAAAGCCCCAAATTGCCCCTGCACTTTATTACAAAAAAATCTAATTGCCCTTTATTTAAAACATTATCTACTTTAAATTATTAGAATATAAAAAAAAAAATACTAAACATAATCCTTTTTAAATCAAAAAAATTCAAAAATAATATATTAAAAACAAAACAGTTTAGGAAAACTTTATTTTGAGAAAATACAATTTAATAATATTTTAAAAACAAAACAAAAAAAAATGTTATTTTGAGAAAATATAATTTAAAATTATGCAAGTCCAATATGAATAGTGGTAATGTATTATATATTTTTGAATTTTTTTTTATTTAAAAAGGATTAAGTTTAGTATTCCAAACACAAATATAAATAAAATCATCAAAAGTTTGAAATAAAAATATAATCATTTGTCATAATAAAATACAGTAGCACCGAAAATGTGTTCAATGTTCATCTCTATAAAACAAAATAATTTGACTCAATATAAATTACGCATTATATTTTGATTCAAAAAAAAAAAAATACTAAATATAATCCTTTTTAAATAAAATAAAAATATGTTTTAAATTTCAAAAATATATAGCACATTACCACTATTGATAGTGGACTTGCATAATTTTAAATTATATTTTCTTAAAATAACATTTTTTTTTTGTTTTGTTTTTTATTATTAAATTGAATTTTCTCAAAATAAGGTTTTCCTAAATTGTTTTTTTTAATATATTATTTTTGAATTTTTTTGATTTAAAAAGGATTATATTTAGTATTTATTTTTTATATTCTAATAATTTAAAGTAGATAATGTTTTAAATAAAGGGCAATTAAGATTTTTTTTGTTATAAAGTGCAGGGCAATTTGGGGCTTTCAAAAAAAAAATAATGGTCAATGGTTATTTTTAACCATGTTTGACTAACAGGAGGGGTTGTTTGTGCAATTAAATGCATTAGTTGAATATTATACCATAATGGGAAACGTTAGGGTAACTTTGTGCAATTTTCCTATAATATTTTAAAAAATTAAAAGCAAGGGCATATTTGGTAATGTGTGGGGTGTGTTTACAAAAATTCATATTTTAAAATTTTTTAATAGGGTGTACATAAAAAATGGGTGCACATACAATTTTTCAAGGGTGCAAATATCATCACTCTTAAAAATAATATATGGGACATGAACTATCGCAGATCGAGGGATTTTAATATGAGAATCTGTCATCCGATCCAATCCAATGGATTTTTTAAATATTGATTCAATTGATACAATTATACTTTAAAATTCTATCCAATGGATCATATTGAATTGGATTGACTTCTGCAAAAGTGATTCAAATCAACTATGCAAATTGAATCATGTATTTTTTAATGCAAGTCCAAGAGAACCTATATGGATTTTAATAAGAGAATCTATCATCCGATCCAATCCAATGAATTTTTAAAATATTGATTCAATCCGATACAATTATACCTTAAAATTCAACCCAATGGATCATATTGAATTGGATTGATTTCTACAAAAGCAATTCAAATCAACTATGCAAATTGAATCACGTATTTTTTTACTGCAAGTCCAAGAGAACCCATATGGATTTTAATAAGAGAATCTGTCATCCGATCCAATTCAATGGATTTTAAAAATATTGATTCAATCCGATACAATTATACCTTAAAATTTGACCCAACGGATCATATAGAATTGGATTGATTTCTGTAAAAGCGATTCAAATCAACTATGCAAATTGAATCATGAATTTTTTTAATACAAGTCCAAGAGAACCCATATGGATTTTAATAAGATAATCTGTCATCCGATCCAATCCAATGAATTTTTAAAATGTTGATTCAATCCGATACAATTATACCTAAAGATTCGACCCAATGGATCATATTGAATTGGATTGATTTCTGCACAAGCGACTCAAATCAACTATGCAAATTGAATCATGTATTTTTATGACTAGATATAAAGACTATCAATTTAATGTATCAACATATCAAAAAAATAAAAAATAAAAAATAAAATAAAGGTAATGTATCAAACATCAAGGGCTAATCAGGGAGGAGAGGTAACCTGTCCTCCACACTATAAGGTGTACCATTTGAGTCGCCACTGGGGCCGATAAAATCATCAAAAGCAATGTCTACATCATCCGTTTCACTACTGTCTCCACCTGCATCCAGCTTAGTCTGGAAGGGAAGAATGCGGAGACGAGCATCAGGCTCTTTACCAACTCGTTCGTATTGTAGCTGGTATTTTCGAATGAGGTCCATCTGAAAGGACAAAATGTAGGGTGCCCTTGGGAGTAGCTCGACAGGTTCCTCTTTCGGAATTACTACCTGCTCTATGGCTATTCTTGCCTCCTGTAAGACGGAGAGCTACTTTATAACGTCTGATGTGAATTGCTCGTAACAAAGGTAGAATGCTGGCTATATATGTTGGATATTCATATAATGTATAACAAGGGTGCATTTTATTTTTTAATAGGAACTGTTTCCACCAAATCATAGGTTGATCAACTAAGTGGTATGTTTTAGAAATTTCACAACTTATTAGAACATTGTACCATAATTACCTCGAGGGCATCAATCTTCTCGGATGAATTTATCTTGTCTTCTGTTCCAAAACCCTTCAATCCATCTGTACGATCATCTATTAATGCCCGTAAGGCCTTCATTATCTGCACCAATGAGCTTGTCTACAAGAAAAGCAGAAAGTATCATGATGGAGAATATCAACAAGAAGAACCTACTTTAAAGTAGTGAAAAAAAAGAACTTCATTAACCTTTGTGACATATATAGGTATTTCATGAGACCTAGCTGCAGCCTGAATGCGGGAATTCTTCTTGAGCCTAGACTGCAAGCCAAGTAGCGCATCTGCTTCACTGATGTTATCAGTTAATTCAATGGCAGCATCCATTTTCAACTGCTTGATTCCTTGTATCACGCTTGACTCCAAGATCTAGAATAACTCCTAATTCTGTTAGAGAACAGTTTCTTGTCACCCATAACTACTATAAATTCCAACAGTTAAGAATTGGATGGGCTGTACATGAGAAGGAAAACATAGATAAACGTTAACATGAAAAGAGGACGGGAGGGGGGTTTCATTGATCTATTCACAGCACAAATTTATGATGATTATAAAACAACCTTTAAAAGATACTCAGTTTCTTGCTGTCAAACGTTTAATCTAAAGTCTAAAGTCTACTTTATCCTAAACTCATCAAAAGAACTAGAAAAACTGTCTTAAGCATAACCAAATAAAAAAAAATGCCAGAAACTTGCATCAATCTGTTTCTAGCAACAGAGAATCATAGGAGATACTGTACATTTTCTACACTGTTCATACGAAAATTGTCTTGAGATTCCTTCCCACGCCATTCATCATCTGAAAACAGCACTTAACTAACGTGTCCTTTCTTGGTTGCAATATTCCTAATAAATCAATCCCAACATTTCCAATGCTCTTCCGTGATCCTAACACCGTAACCTCGTACGCCCTCCTGTCCCCTCCCTATGCTTCATCACTACAACCAATACCCATGAACTACTCATCTCAACACCAAACTTTCATTATTATTCCCAAGCAATGTTCTAATAAGAACTACTTACTACCATGTTTCCAAACACAACTTGGTTGATCAAAAATGATTCAAAAATCTCAAAATGGAGAACCTCTATGAAAAATAAGCTAGCTATGTAGGCATCTTTTCTATAACTCCAAAAAGACTTGGTAACATACTTACAAATGCAAGCCTTGTTTTGTAAAATGCAGATATTCCCTGCTGTTACACTTGTTACTGAAAATTAAAAGAGAGAGTTGTAGATGTGTAAATATGGCTTCTGCAGATTCTTTGTTCTGACCAGGTTTCTTTGGCACACAGAACTGAAGTTAATTTTTTTTTTTTTTTTTTTTTTTTTTTTTTTTTTTTTTTTTTTTTTTCCGAAACTAGAAACTGAAGGGGTCCAATTATATAAGTAAAATAAGTCCATCAAGAAACACAGATAATGTTATATGGCTGGCATTTCAGGCACACAAGAATACAGCACTCTTTTGGTTATAAGCACAAAAGTCATACACATACCGAAGAACCATATAACATTGTCAAGTGTGCAAAACAATACTCTATCTTACCATTTACGATGTCATAAGAATCTAACAATAAAACATAATGAATTAACTTCATAAAGATGACAATCAATATTGTAGAAGTATAAGGCAATGATTTCTTACCCCATAAACATACAGGTGACGTGGCAATCCTTCGTCCAAAGAATCCTCTCCCGTGTTTGAAGGAAACTCAGAACTGAACTCATTATGGCTGATTCTTTCTTCTATCATCTCTGGACCATCCTCAACCATCATTTCATCTTCCTTGTCAGAAGAAGGGTCAATCGAAGTTTCTTTTTCCACAGTTCCATCAGAGTGCATCTTGCGAATTTCAACATTCGGGAAACGACCTTTGGAGAAGAGAACAATAACAGCAAATGAAAGGACAGGTATATCATCACTTCTCCAAACAAAATAATGAAAATGATAAGAAACATGAAACTGCAAACATTTTTATGTTCTTAAATAAAATGAAAATATACTTCTGAGAACAGCATCAACTGTTGCTTCAAGACTACGATGAACTCGCAACTCAGTCTTTGAAATTATCTCCACACCACAAGTAAATGTTGAAGGCCCTTTCCTCTCCAGCACTGTTTTCTGGCCACCCCTCCGGTTTGCTTCTTCATCCCCTAGTGTCACACTCTGGAAAATATAGCATGTAGATTAGAGGTGTATGGTACTGGATAAAGAATGAAATGGACTACCTTACAATTACTTTCTTCTATTTTCAAAACCTGTGGGTCCTGCTGTACATTCAGCTAGCCAAAGGGGTGGAAGAAATATTCCCTACTGCTAAGGGAACAATCTTTAAGACAACCCACAAAAAAGGCCTTCCAACCCAAGTGAAGACAATCTGATATGTCAACAATACAACACTTACACAACCAGATGATGTCATTTTTAGACACAATAGAACCGTTATCCCAAATAACTTAAAAACCACTTTAAACTATGAGAAAGCGGGGAATTGGTCTGATGTTAGATTATGTCCAATCTACTTAAAGACCGAGTACTTGAGCTCCAAATAAGAGACCATAAGAAGGATGACATCCAAGGGCAAGGAAGCAGGCAGATACTCACAGGTTGACTGCAGTTTTCTAGTTGTTTCCTTTGTGTCTATATATTTTTCCTTTTTCTTTTTATTTTTGCAGCCCCTGAATACTAAATTTTCATGGTGGACTCTTTCTAGGGAACTAACTGTGGGTTTTCCCAATTCCTCAAAGGATTTCCTGCAACTTTCTTCTTGGGAAATTGAGAATGATCTTTAACTACTAAGTAAAAGTAAACGAAAAAACAAAAAAAACACAAAAAATAGAAGATATTCACAGCTTTAATTGGTTATGAATATGTTCTTTAATTCTTCATTAAGATGGTAAAGATGGCAAAGTAATATGAAGCTATGGCGGCCCAACCCATTTTTGGAACATAGACACATACAACAATTAAATGGTATGTAGCACACTAGCACCCTCCCACTTGAACATATAATACCATGTCAGACAAACCAATGCTTTTGAACCTAGCAGTAGTACCATTCAGGAAACAAGCTATAATGTAGTTTGTTGTACCGTGAGATTGTCACTGCTCAAACCGATATCTAGGCACGATCCCAACATCCTTCTTGAAGACTACAAAATAATTGAGAGCCTCTGGGCTTTGTCTATGAACTAAATGCAGTAAACCAATTATATATAGCTATGTCAATATCTCACCTGTACTCCTCCAACAAGCATCTCCAGTGAAGGATTCATTATCAAATTCTCTATTGTTACTCCATGAGCAGTGGCAACTAGTTGAATTCCACGTTGTGCGATAGTGCTTGCTGCCATTGCTTCAAGTTTTGTGCCAATTTCATCAATGACAATGACTTGTGGCATATGATTTTCAACTGCTTCGATCATTACCTGAAGCATGTAAGATTATAAACACAAAAATTATAACAAATGTTCATTTAGAAAACAAAACAACATAATATAGATAGCAACTATCCATTTAACTATGACCATGCCTCAAACCATATGCTAACGTGTCATATAATACTTTGCTGCTATGGCGTGGGGAGGGAGGGAAAGCACATTAGGGCCTAGTCGACTAGTCTTCACCATACATTCATGCAAATAATGAAAAATCGCATGGTACAATTTAAATTGAAATCTCCTTTTAACTTTGCATTACATTACAGTTAATATAGCAATAATCTTTTCAAGTTTTACAAGATATAAAATTTCACACTTTGCATTTTATAGGCCCAGCATATGAAAGCACAATTGAAGTTTCTTTCTAAATTTATCTTTATCATTGTCGTTTGAAGAGTTCATACTCTTTCATGACAAAGTAATTTTCTAACATTTCAGAAAATTACCCTAATACATTATCCTTGAATATTTGCAACCACTCAAATTTTCAGTTGTTAAACCTTCACTATAAACAGAGGTGAAAATCATTTCACCAAAGAAAGCGGCTCAAACCATACACTGATACACATCTGCCTCATACCTTGTGTTGCATGTCAGTGTTTGGGACTTGCATCCGACGAGCATTACCTATTCCTGCATGTGGTATGTCACCATCCCCACCTATCTCATTAGAGGTGTCAACAATCATCACACGTTTATTGTAATCTTTTGCAAGCATTCGAGCTATTTCCCTGCAAAAGTTGAAATTTTAGGTTATCCTACAGGCTACAACTATCCCAATACAAAAGGGTCAGCTAATCGTAGTATTCATAGCAATTTGGTCTCACATCTCACAGTGTTAAAAAATAGTTACCTGCATTCTGACACAGTCCCATTCTTTTATAAGTGTAAGGGTTCTTTATTCCAGGTGGTAGGTCAAATAATCTTATTCTTCTCAAATACTATAAGATATGGTGAGGCAAGATACATAATACTGTATCCAAGAAAGAAAGCTGTATCTTGGTGTTACTCTTAAATTCCTCTCTTGTCCTCAGGTAATGATCCCACTTTAATCTCAACAGGCAATGGTTTTTTTCCCCTGAAATCTCCTAATGTAAATGAATCAGACTTATGTCATAAAAGAGTTCATTCTAATACTCCCACTATCTTAAGACATGCCTCTAGGAACAGAAAGTTATAAAGACATTTTGTATCAAGCTTTGATTTAATAGTGGCAACTGGCAAGAAATGTGAAAACAATAGAAGACATTTTGTAAAATACATCTTCGCAAAACTGGAACCAGTAAATGACACCAATAAGTATACACTTATAAAGGCTTAACATAAAATTTCGCTAAATATAAAACAAAACGGAAAGGAAGTTTCAAATATCACATAATTTTGTACAAGTTTTCTATCATAAATTTGTGAATGCCAGATTTCACATTTCGAACTCAACGAGGACATTGAAATATATGATTTGCATAATTCCATTTCCTGCTAACAAGCATCATATGCATCAAATTTTAATGTTTTATATGCTACATCAA
Source organism: Acer campestre (assembly GCA_954870605.1). NCBI lineage: Eukaryota > Viridiplantae > Streptophyta > Magnoliopsida > Sapindales > Sapindaceae > Acer > Acer campestre. The sequence continues at coordinate 34,094,993 of OX940801.1, forward strand.
TGTGCAAACCTCTGTCTATTCTGACATTGCTACTGGCTTGAATCTAACGATAAATTCGAATTTCAGAGGGTTCAATATACTCAGCTGAATCGGGAACTTCTAAGAAAATTTATGAAGGATCCAAATTCATTTAACTTACAAATGCATGTATGCAAGATTATAACATTGAATCTTGTTGTATTGGCTTTTGGAATGGTTTGAAGAGCCTCTTCAATTATAAAAGCTCTTTTGAAATCTATTGTGCATGATAATGAGGTAGATTAGTATTTTATGGTAAGAATTTACCAGCTCGGGCAGATGATGGTACTTGGACAACAAAAGACACTGCCCACTGGTACAGACACAACGGGCCTAGACATGACCTCATTCAAGTAAAGATGACAGAAGAATTCATATATCAAAATAAATTAATAAAAACAGTTATTAACGTATGCATAACAAGTAGACCAAAAATAAGACCGGCAAACCTGATAATTGTGGTTTTTCCCACCCCTGGAGGTCCAATGAGAAGTAAAGAAGACCCATCTTGAACCAAATCTCGCAGCAAATGAGCACTTCCTGATATTGCACGACCAACACGACAAGTTAGACCAATAATTGCACCCTTCCGATTCCTGATGGCACTAATCCGATGTAATGTCCTACTGATGCCTGCTCGATTGTCAATGGCAAAATCACCAACCTGCTAAACACAGTTCTAATGAGTGGAAAGCATCATAATTCCCTATGATTCATCAAAATATTACATAATATAATCTTCAGAAAATTATGCAATTGCAGTGCAACTGAAACGCTGATAAAGGTACTCATGATGGAATCAAAGACATTTAATCCTTTTGAAACTATATGATAAATAAGCACAAGAATAGTAGGATAAGTTCAAACTCATATAAATTCAAGACGCATCTGAACCATGACAATCTCTTTCCATTTTTTTAAGGCTCAAAATCTACCTTCAAACTCTTCGCCCTTTTCAGCATCAAGGTTATTTTATTAGAGTATTTCTCCAGCCGGGTTCAGATTAATCATCAGCTACAAATTAGTTAAGTCTATAACCTACAAAAAATCATTGAAGGATGTGGAATTTTATTTTCTAACAAGAAGATCAAGAATTTCAACCTCGAAATAAATATATTAAAGGGGTTGTTTTGTTGGCCAGATGTAGCACTTGGAAGTGAGAAGTCCTAAGTTAGAGGCTCCCTTATCGGCCACCGACACAAGGTTTCATGATTGGCGTGGAGAACTTAACATCATTCATGGGGTTTGCAGGATCTGACACGAACTCAGATTTGAGCCATATGTACTTTGTAGCAAGTTAAACAGTTGCCTGCATTACCCGAATGCCTACATTACATACAGGGTCTATTATGCTAGTCCTAGTCCAATTGTAGCGAATATTTTACTTCAATACCATATGAAAACGAACCCTTTAATAGAACCCCTTTATAGAATACCAGCTTCCAAGGAGAGGGTGAATAAGGGTCTTATACCCGTGACTAATCCAATACTTAACCAATGTAGGATTCGATTACACACATAACAGTGATAGCCACTAGACTGAATCAATTATGTTTTTCATTTAGTAACCAAATAATATAAAATCTTAAAAGAAACAATAAAGAGTCGATTAACAACACATACACAAAACCCCACAAATCCCATCCAATCTTGAACTAAAAACTTCAATCAAACACTTGTTATGCAAGAATTCAAAGAACCAAATTTCACCTGAGACGTGGCATGTTCAAGATCCTGGACAGTGATCGGACAATCCGATATAACAAAGTCTCCAGATGGAAATCTAGCCAACGGTTTGCGACCCAAATCCATCACCACTTCCATCAATTGATAAAGCTCCGGGTGCTCCCCAACTCTGCTACGCATCTCCTCCGGTAAGAGAGCCAAAAGCCGACCCAATTCGACGTCAAAATCATCATTCAGCGAGGAAGAAACTGCCGAATTCGAAGAAACAGAGAATTTCGATGGAAACCCAGAAACCTTTTTGGTAAAACAAACTGGGTTTAGGCAGAAATTAAGAGACGACAAATGGGTTATAATACTTTTGGATTGAGGTTTAAACAACGAAGTGTGTTGTTTGAATTGGGTGGTTAAAGGAGGCGTAGTTTGAAAGAGAGAAAAACAGAGCATCTGTGGATTTTGTATGTGTTTGGCGGGAAAATTTGGTCTGGTTTTAACGGCCTCTAATCTCTTCGTCGTTTCAAGTTTAGCAAAAGTGAATCTACATAAACCGATTATATGGTTTTTTGTTGTATATATATTTTCTTTAAAGAGAATTATAGGATACTGTGACTTCTGTGAGTGTGAGGTTGGCAACCACATATTTGGGTTTCGTTGCTTTTGCCATTTGTTTTGTGTTGTGGATAAAAAATAATTCTCTTCCTATGCTTCACAAAATTTTCTCATATTTCTTTTACATGCAAATATTGTGACATTTATCGATGGCTCCTTATTTCGGTGGCCAGAAACTTCATGATCTCCATTAACCTACCAATCTTCAAGCTTTGACATTTGTATGTATTGTCTTGCCATTATAAAACCGTAATAAGTGTGCCCGTGTGAGGGAAATTTGTTTAGATATTATTATTTAACTTTTTCCGATTGTAAAAATAGATATTCAAATCGTGTCGTAATGTTTGATATTACCAAACTTCAAGCTTTGACATTTGTATTTATTGTCCAGCGATTATAAAACCGTAATAAGTGTGCCCATGTGAGGGAAATCTATTTAGATATTATTATTTATTTAACTTTTTTCAATTGTGAAAATAGATATTCAAATCCTGTGTGAGGGAAATCTGTTTAGATATTATTATTTAACTTTTCCCGATTGTGAAAATAGATATTCAAATCGCGCTGTAGTGTTTGATATTGGTAGATGCTCTCTAACCTGTTTAGTATCAAATTTGAATATATATTTATACATAAATATATATATATATAGAGAGAGAGAGAGAGAGGTTGTTTCATTACATAAATATGTATAAAAAAAATGAACTATATATATATGGAGAGAGAGAGAGAGGTTGTTTCATTACATAAATATGTATATAAAAAAAAAAGAGTTCATTTTTTTGTGGTATATGAGTACATACTAAATTAATTAAGTTTATGGAAATTTAATATGATTATTGTTCAAGGGGTTCTAAATTTTGTTGGAATCCAAAAAATGAGAATGACAACGACGACAAAAATAAATAAATAAATAAATAATAGTGGTCGGAAATTGTTGAAATCACCGGTGAGTGATAAAATTAATGGTGTAAATTTGGGCCGAACCTAAGGGCCTGGCCCCGCTAGGCACGCCAAGGTACGGCGGGCCGATCGTTGCCACCGTTGCCACCTCTGCTTTTTTTTAATACTAAACCCCCTGAACTCTCACAAATTAGAAAAAGCTGACTATAGATTCCCCCTCACAGGGGGTAATAAACCCAAGTGTTTGCCAATAAACGAGAGTTTGAGGGGTTTTGTGCTGGAAAAAAAAAATACAAGGGGCATAGTGAAAAGTTTTTGAAGAGTTTAAAAAGTATCAGTGCCAATTAGCCTTAAAAAAAATAAAAAAAAATTGAATATTATTGCTGGCCCCTATTTAAAAAAAATAAAAAATAAAATTCCCTCTATTTACCATTTTACCCTAATTTCCCTTTCCCACCCATTCCATCTCCAAATATTTTACACTCTCTGCACTATCTCCAAATTCTCATTCTCTCTCTACTCTTACTTTCTCTCTCTAATCTCTACACACTCTCACACTCTCTAATCTCTATTCTCTAATATAATTAATTCAATAATTCTCTATCTCTTCTCTATAATCTATCCACCAAATATTTCTCAACCCACATTCTCTCAAGTCTAGGCATTTCTTCTACAAAGTACAAACTACAAAGGTAATTAAATTTTATTATTTATGCTTGGTGTTAGGGATATTTTTGAAGAATTTAACACGTCATAAAAAAACAAAAATTACAGAACGCCACATCAACAGAAAGTCAAAGCTAGACCATGTCATCAACAGGTCAACACACATCATGTGGCAACACCGCATTCAAAAGCAATTAAAGGTCATGAGACCTATTTGCCAAGCACAACAGTCCAACCTTGATACACCATATCAACTCAAGATCACGCCAGATATAGAATCTTAGATTTATCTCTCCAAGTCATCTCCAACAAGGAAACAAAATAGTTATTCCCCAAATCAAAGACTTCCAAATTGGAAGAGATTCCTTAATTCAAGGAATCTTTATCACAATCACATCAAAGCTCCTATGTGGGAAATAATTTCTAAAATCAAAAAAATTAATCACTATCACGAAATTAACTCCCAAGCAGGCATGCAAATCAGAATCTTAGAAGATATGATCTCCTCAGAATCCTGAGAAGAAATGATCTCATCAATCCTTTACTTTCACACTAAGGATTAGGACAATACCCTATCACTCCTATAAATACACTTGTAAGATGGTTCAACGCCCAATGTGTACATGTATATATATATTATTTGTCCCCCTTGGCCATTAATCCCAAATGTGGGTGTTGGTGTTATCCCACCAATTGTGGGTGCTCTCTCCCCGCTTGTGGGAGCTGTAGTCCGAGCTGCACTAGTAGAGTCCAATCTCGTCAGGTCCCAACAATTGTTGTATATTCAAAACAAAACAAAAAAGAACTTGAGAGAGAGTATTGAGTGTGTAACAATATTATTCATAGTGATATTCTTTCCCTCGCCATCTTTGGCAACCGTGGTTTTTTCTCTGTCTTAGGGTTTACCACATAAATAATGTGTTATGTGTGATTAGTCTTTATTTTCTTATATTTCTGCTTTATCACCATTAATACAATTATTGTTGGACAGTTAACTTTTCAACGATCCAAAAATCACTGTCAACACTTAGTATATTTATTCTTAGGTTTTAATGTTTTATATTAAATATTTATGCTTAGGTTTTATTTTTAATATTTATGCTTAGTATTTTTATTCTTAGATTTAATATTTAATATTTATGCTTAGGTTTTATTTTTAATATTTATGCTTAGTTTTTAAATTTAATATTTATGCTTGGTATATTTATTCTTAGGTTTTAAATTTAATATTTATGCTTAGTTTTTATATTTAATATTTATGCTTAGTATATTTATTCTTAGATTTTATATTTGTTTTTAAATTTAAATTAAATATTTATGCTCAATTTTTAAATTTATATTTTTTATGCTTAATTAATGGGTTAATATTTTCATTGTACGAAATGGATCCTTTTTTTCGGAACAGTTTGAATGTGTACAATGATGACTTTAACTTTTATACATGATTGAACCAAAATAGACATGTTTTTAGCCCCCATTTCCTACTCTTTTTGCTTGATTCTCGGACAATTTCCCATGTTTTAACATTATGAATTAAGTGTTTTAGGTATATTTGTGCCACAAGGGCATTTGTGAGATTGGAGGAGTATTTGGTACAAAAAGCACAAAAAGAGGAAAACAGAGAAAAGAAGTCGTGGTCATGTCGCTTAAAAGCAATAGTGACCCAACTCAGAAGATTGTTGCGGTTTGGGTGTCGTTACAATGACACCGCGACAGAAGAGTCCACTTCTAGCGAAGGCCAAGTTCAAGCAATTGTCGTGCCTTATGTGTCGCTGCTAGGACACCGCGACAGAAAAGAGAAATTCAACTGCGACACTTATGCAAGGAAGGCAGCAAAGACTAAAAATGCACAGTGCATGGGTATTCAAGCGTAGGAAATTGTCGTGGGTTATGTGTCGCCTATAGGTTATCGCGACAGAGAGAAGAAAACTCAAGGAATTAATCAGGTGTGAGTGTAGGAATTCTAGCATAGAGACGACACTCATTCCAGCGTAGGAATTCCCACACAGGAACCGTGACAGCTCAACTAATGGATGATTTTCAGCCCATTCAGGAGGGGTATTCTTGTCCTTTCATGCTCATTTTGTACCCTAGCCTTCTGAACCTATAAATACACCAACTTTTATAGAGGAGAAATTCAACCGTGACAGATGAGTCCAATTCAAGCAATTGTTGTGCCTTATGTGTCACTGCTAGGACACCACGACAGAGAAGAGAAATTCAATCGCAACACTTATACAAGAAAGGCAATGAAGACCAAAAATGCACAGTGCACCGGTATTCCAGTGCAGAAAATTGTCGCGGTTTATGTATCGCCTTTAGGACACCACGATAGAGAGAAGAAAACTCAAGGAATTGATTAGGTGTGAGTGTAGGAATTCCAGCGTATAGATGACACTCATTCTAGCATAGGAATTCCCGCGCAAGAATCGCGACAGCTCAGCTAAGGGATGATTTTCAGCCCATTTAGGAGGGGTATTCTAGTCCTTTCATGCCTATTTCGTACCCTAGCCATCCTAACCTATAAATACACCAACTTTTATAGAGAATGAGAATCCTTGATCAATCCATTATACTCATCTCAAATTCCTCCATCTCTACTCTTGAACTCATCTTCTCCACATAAACTCAACAATAAAGTCTAGATTACTTCACCAAAATCATTCTTTTCTTCCCATCTTTTACACCCATCTCCTTTGTCACTACCCATTTGACATCCACCTATATAATCCACCACTCTTTGCACAAGGATCAACAAGGAAACTCAAGGAAGGATCAAGCTTACAAGAGAGGCTCATGGGTTATTCTCTTCATTTTACTTCCTTTGTTTGTTTGTGATTATGTGTAATTAAACCCCCATTCTAGGGGAATGATTTGAGAAACTCTTGGACAATGGTATTTGTTAGCTTTCAATAATATGTTTACACAATTATAGTTCTATTTACTTTCTAATTAGATCTTGCTATTATGTGATTGATTGAGTTATTAACACACTTGTTAATTGCAATATGTTGTAGGATTTACTTGTGATAAAATTGGTTGAGTTATTGACACACTTGATTGATTATAGCACATTATGAATAGGATAGGTTGTTGGTGGTTATATCAACCCCAATTACCTAGGCCTTTGATCGTCACTAACTGATTCCACCATTATCCTCTCTCTCTTTAATCGATTAGACATTTTGGTGGGAAGTTGTTTGGTTTAGTACCCACAGCTAAGCACACTTTCGAATGAGATCGGTCCTTGATTGTGTGAACCGTACGTTAATGAAGCTATGTATGAATTGCCCAAAGTCCATTAGCAACTCTATCAATCCCTTAGACTTCTCATTAATTGTTTATTTCATATATCTTATCTAGACTAATTGGGTATTCTATTTTCCATAACATTTTTATTTTACTTTACTTATTTTGCATTTTTAATTACTTTTGGTTTTCGAACCACCCAATTTATCAAAATCTATGATTTATGCACCTAGATGAGACTAACATAGAATAGATTGCTAAACAATTAATCTAACCCAATCCCTGTGGACAACCCCTGCTTGCCATTATATTAATTCTCAAATCTAAAGCGTGTTTGCAAGTGGTAAATTTCGGTTTTCAAAATACATGAAAATATCTTGTTTTGGAGGATTACAAACGACCTCTTTAATACACCGTGAGGTAGTGTTACCAATACGACAGCGGGCCTAGTGGAAGAAGGTCCTTCCTCCTCCACACCGACATCACGTCCTAAAGGACCTAGAAAGACATCTAAGGTATGGCAATGTTTTGTACAAGAAACCGTAACCGGCCCAGACAGTAGGAAAAAAAGAATGGCTCGCTGTAAATTTTGTCAAACATTATATAGCAGTTCTGGGTCGAGAACATGACATTTGGATAGGCATATGAAAAAAAATGTATGTCTAAACATGGATAGGTAGATACTACACAGACACACGACTCCGCGTATACTAGAGAATATATGGCATGTTATATTGCCCAAACTGATCAACTAATTAATTTCGGTGATTGTTTTTTAAGAAGAATTTATAAAAAAAAGCTTTAAAACCCCCAATTTAAAGTTGTTTCTAGAACAACCACTAAAACGATTTGAAAAAATGTTCTTACATCGAACGAGACAACTTGATCGATGAATTACAACATCTAAGTATTTCTATTGCACTAACTTCTGCTATTTGTAATGCACGTTCCAAACAGGATTATTCATATGTCACAAAAAACTATTTAGATACAAAAAAGAATTCATGGTTTTCATTCCATGGATTTTCAACATACCCCTAAAAATATTTATGAAGTCATTACTTCTGTTTTACAAGATTATAGAATAACTCAACGCATTATTTCTATCACATTAGATAATGCATCAACAAACACTAGATCTATTGGCTTGTTTTTTGACAACGATGTCCCTCGGGTTGGGGGTTATTTCTTCCACCAACGATGTGCATGTCACATAATAAATTTGGTTGTAAAATCTAAGATCACATCAGAGATGCCCTTTATTAGATCAATAGCTCTAATCCAAGATTGGTAGAATTTGACAGATACTGTCATGCTAACGGACTACGACCCCGTAGACTCTAAATAGATATGCCGCTAAGGTGAAACTCCACTTATTTAATGTTGCAAAATGCTATTGATTATTCTATCACTATTATAAATTTTTATAATACAAAAATGGGCAATCAAATACTGATCGTAGGAGATTGGTTTGTGGCAAATATTTTTATCAAAATTTTAAACATTTTTTATGATTCCACTGTACATATTTCCGGGGTCTATTAGCCCACATCTTCTCTTACAATATATACATCAAATTTTTGAAATGTCTGATATGATTGACACTTATAGAGATGATGAAACCTTAAGCACTGCAGTTGTGGCCATGGAAAAATTAAAAAAAAAAAAAAAATACTAGTATGAAATTCTTTTCCGCTATGCCTTAGGCGTTATACTAGATCCTAGGATTAAATTATCTGGTTTAGAAACCTTTCTTCATTATATTGGTACTAACTTGAACTTAGATTTTAATCAACATTACAATGACCTGCGAACAAAGTTGTTCAAAGTTTATGGTATTTATAAATGCAGATTTGACAACGTAAATACACTACCATTAGAAGAACAAGACACATGCCCATTGAAGAGAAGTTGGAGCATCCTCCTAAATGGTGGACATGATGAGGCGGTCGTCGATGCCCACTAAAAAAAGAAGATATTTTTCTATTCTAACTACCTCGCAAATGCAACGAGTCAAAAGACTAGTATAACAAGTAAGCAAGGGTCGTTCCCACAGAGAGATGGAATCCCTATAACTGTCTCTAGCAGGGACGAAACATTGTCGAGGCCAGCAGGGGCCATGGCCCCCACAACGTTTTGAAAAAAAAAATTATGTGTTAGTTTGGAATATGTTATAATTAAATGTGGCTTTCCAGTTTCCACTGTGTACCATTTATCATCATTTGTTAATTACCCATTAGTAGGACACATGTTATAAAATGTGGGGTGTGGCTTTCTCATTGAAAGAGCAAATGCAAGTGGGGCCAAGGAGCAGCAAAGCAATAAATGAACAACAGAAATTACAATAACCTCCCTCCTCTTTATTGCCTATATATGTGTGTTTGAGTTCATTTATAATTTTTTGGATCTATTAGAATATCATTACAAAACAAAGCTCTCCCGCATCTCTCTATATTCATTCTTCACTCTCTCACATTTTATTATTTATGATTCATATGTTCTTTGATTGTTATTCGTTTATTCACAACATAATAGAATCATTTTGATTAAGAAAAAAAAATCTAGATATTTGTTTATTATTTAAAAACACAAACATCTCAGCACTATCATTAGATCGAACCTCACATGACCATATGTGACTTTTTATGTTCTTTGATTGTTATTCGTTTATTCACAACATAATAGAATCATTTTGATTAAGAAAAAAAAATCTAGATATTTGTTTATTATTTAAAAACACAAACATCTCAGCACTATCATTAGATCGAACCTCACATGACCATATGTGACTTTTTATTTTCATTTTTTTTTTCTCTAGTCTTATTATTTGTGTCACTTCTGTTTCTCAGTATTTCTACACTCCACAATTCCACATTTCTTTTCAACGCACAAACACAGAAACACATACTCTCTCACTATCTCTCTTCATCTTCTTCGTTTATCTTTATTTTGTTTCTCTCTTCATCTTCTTTATTAGATCTGGTTTTTGAAACGCACAAATACTCTCCCTCTCCATCTTTCTTCAACTTCTTCATTCATTTTTACTCTAGGTTTCGACGATGAGTTCCAGCAAGACCAGATCTACTTCCTTCTTCTCATCTCTAAGCTTCGGGATAGGTTATCGACGTCGGACATGTTGGTCTTGGCCTGCAAACTGCAGCCAAAAATGACCGTTTTTCTGACGATTAATTGGCCAATTTTTCCGATTACTAGAACACTGGCCACATTGCACTCTGTCAGCTGCACATGGGGCATATTTTTTACATTTTCGGCCCCCGGGCCTCAGATCAATCAGGACTAGCTGTATGCATACCGTAGAAAATTCGTTAGATACACTGTGGCCCCCCCAACATCAAACTTCTAGTTCCGTCCGTGGTCTCTAGCTAAAGCGTTATTGAAAGCGATGTAAATAGAACATGGAAGTGATAAGAATGGTGTGTGTGTAGTGTATGCATAATGCAGATTGTGTGTGAGGTGTGTAATTAAACTAAACTAAATAAAATTACACTAAGGGTAGGTAGAAATGTAACCAGGTGCTTGCCTTTCTAAATCTAACTACATGGAAATCAATTACACTACAGAGCAATTAAAGAGGCAAGGCAATTAAACTACAAAGCATTTTAAAGTGGCAAAGCTAATAAACTAAAGGCTAAGCACCCTAGCTATGAAAATAAAGGTGGCTTAGAGAGATGCAAGATAGTGGTTACAATAGGTACATAAGTTCACCAAACATACAAGCAAGTCATGTTGATCATAAACATTTAAACATCATTCAACTCAGATTCAAGGGATAGTTCACTTGATTAAGGATTCTGAAACCAAATCATCTATTAGTACGAATAATTGGTTGATTAAGGAATACCGAAATCCATTCATCACTCAACCAAAGTCATGTAGTGAGCAATTGTGTCTCTTGGTCAAAGACCCATTAAGCACAAGAAGACCAAACAACCTAATCTAACATAATCATGCATAAATCAAGTTCACTCCATTCAAGAGTTAACAATCAAAATTCATTCACAATTAGTCAATTGGAACCCGAATGTGCTCTTTCACTCAAATAAATTCATACATATTGATTCCCTTTCGTCACCAACATGAAAACAAGAGTGAGACTCTACTTTTACACTACAAAGTTTGTTTACACTAAGTTATACTACATCATTTGTTTAATCTAAAGTCTCACTTATGCAAAACACATCAATTTTTACTCATTCACCAACATACATGTCAAGAAAAGAGAGATATAGCAAAACTCAAAGATTAGAGTTAATCAAAACAAAATTGGTATGATTTTAGCCCTCATTTCCGTCTCTTTATGCTTGATTCTCGGGCATTTTCCCTGTTTTTAATATTGTTTATTAAGTATTTTTAGGTATTTAAAAGTTGAAGGGCATTGTAGTAATTTGGAGAAAATGGGGGCACCGTAAAATATAAGGAGAAGATTGAATATTCCGCAATATTGGAAGAAAGCAAGGGAGCTGTCTGTAAATTGCCAAGCGAATCAGGCCACCTCATCTTATTGAAACGGTGTGTTTCATTAAGTTGGCCCAAACACCAATGTCTAAATGCACCCCAGCCCATCTCTTTATGCAGCCAAAACGGTGTGTTTCATTAAGTTGGCCCAAACGCCAATGTTCAAACACACCCCAGCCACCGTCTAAGCACACCCCAAAGAAGAAGAGACAGGCCCGCACCACGTGGATTAGTGAAACGGTGCATTTCACTCCTCTGAATGCACCCCAGCCTGTTTCTAGCTGCACCCCCATAAGAGACAAATCAGCTAATACTGTGTGCACCCCTATCCTGTTCTAATTGCACCCCCCTTAAGAGACAAGTGCAGCAACTGCATGCACCCCACCTGAGCACTAAATGCACCCCTTTACTATTCATCATCTCCTTCCTTTCACACGTGAGACAGCCATGGCACCCCTCCAAACCCTCACCAACGTCGTCGAAAGTCCCACTTCCCGTCACCGTCGCCGGCCAAAAACTGGTCCAAATTAACGACCACACGACTGGTAACCCTATCGTTCCATTTCCGGGGTCTCAAATGGCCGGATTGTCCAAGCCCCAATCACACCCAAATCTTCCTATTTTACCCCTAGGTCGCCACTTGGCCTTCCGATGTCGCCATGGCAACAGGGAGTTGATTTCCACACCTGATGATGTCGCCACTTGCATCCCCAATGTCGCCATTTGATGCCAAACCGCAAACCTCATTATGCTCTTCTCTGATTGGCTGAATTTTGGAGGAAAATTACAAGAAGGCCCCATAGAGGGGCCAAAATGGCAATTTGACAAGTATAGAGAGTGTTTTGGTAATTTTACCATCCGTGACCTAATTCAAAAATACTATAAATTCATCCCTCTTTTCAATTTGAAAAAGAATCCTATTCTCTCCTACCTATCTCCCTTTCCAACCTAGGATCACCATTAATCATCTCCCAAATTCCTCTATTTCTAAACTTGAACTAATCTTTTCCATCCAAAAACTCACACCAAATCTTGTTACTTCCCTAGACCATTCTTTCCCTACCATTCTCTACATCACAACTCCTTTATCACTCACCATAAGCCATCTACCTATCTGGACACATCCTCCTCCTCCATTCTTTGCACTAGGAGCATCTAAGGAAAACAAGGATCAAGCACTAAAGAAGGAGGCCCAAGGGTGATTTCCTTATCATTTACTTGTTTTTTATTTTATTGCTACTATGTGTAATTAAAACCCTAATCTAGGGGATTGATTTGATGAACATTTGGTTGTGGGTATTTGCTTAAGCTTTGTAATGAATCTCTATATGTGTTCTATTTATTAATTCATTAGATTCTATTCATTATGTGATTGACTTGTATATCCACTTGTTAATTACAATTTTGTTTAGAATAACATGTTATATAATCATTCTTGGGTTGACACCCTTGAGTGATTAAGAACCCAATAAATAGGATAGATTAGTGGAGGGTATATCAACCACACTAATCTAAACTTAAATTAGTTAACATGTAGAGATTGGTCCTTAAAGTGACTTAAAAAGAACTACCCATACCCACTTGCTAATCAATCAATTCCCTAGCATCTATATTAATTGTTTTTATCCATTTTTCTTATCAAGATTGTGAGTCTTCTATTTTTCATATCACCATATTTTTAGTTAGGTTTATTTTGTATGTATGTTTGATGGTTTGACAAACCATACACTCATTCATTCATTTATGATTTATTTTATTGTATATAGTTTAGCTAATTAATTCAACATATTACTCTAATTCCCTGTGGAAGAAATCTTAAGTTTATCGCTTTATTAATTTTCAAAACTTAAAGTATATTGCGTAAGAATTCATTTATAAACATTCTTTTGGTAATTCGCAATTTGGTAACGACACAAAAAGCGAGTCATCAAGAGTCAAGATCCAAATCGAATCTAAGTAAAGATCATATATAACAAGCTCAAATGTTAGGTTACAAATATTCCCTATTGGGGATTACACATCAAAGAAATAGAAAATAAAACAAAGAGAAGAGTTTAGAGATAACCAAGATCTATATTTCATTTGCTCTTCTTTCTCCTTGGATCTACTTCAAAGATGGATGGAGGAAGTGTAGAGGTGGTGGTGGTGAGCTTCCCATGGACACTACAAAAAAAAAGCCTATCAGTGACGAACTATTTCCGACGGCACTAATTGCTGTTGAAAATGGTACTATTTCCGACGACCATTTCAGTGCCGTCGGAAATGAGTAAAAATATGATACCACATTTCCAATGGCCAAATGCCGTCGGAAATAGTCAAAAAAGCCGTCAATTTTATTCTCAATTCCGACGGTACAAAAAGTACCGTCAGAAATAGTATTTGTTCCGTTGGAAATGAGGAAAAGGAATACACTATTTCCGACGGCCTAATGCCGTTGGAAATAGTCTTGTTCCATTTGAAAAAAAAAATGGAATACACTATTTCCGACGGCCTCAATGCCGTCGGAAATAGTGTATTCCATTTTAAACTATTTCCGACGGCCTCAATGCCGTCATAAATAGTCTTGTTTTGTTGATCTCAGTTTCATGGAATAAATAAATAATTTATTATTATAATATTAATTAATAAATTATAATGGAATGTATGTAATTTATAACACTACACAAAAAATGTGACTTGTAGGTCAATATTTTAAATGTATCACTATATGTGTTAAATGTATCCAAAATTCACTTTCAACAAAAACTCTAATAATTTTAATAAAATATTATTTTAAAAATCAATATCTCAATAGTTATATTTAAATAGTATACAAAAAAAATATTTAATTACATAGTATACAAACATATCAATAGCTTATATATAAATAATATGCAAAACACACTAGATATAAGGTTATAGCAAAATGGTAAGGGAAACCCTTACTGTCATCCAGGTCATGGGTTCAAGCCACATGAATTTCATGGATTTAGAGTGGCGCGTGTCGGGGTGACATGGCACGTGACACGTGATGAGTGACGTGGCTGACTATCAAGTCCAGTCACACTATTTTTTTTTTTATTTTTATAATTCAACTATTTTTGACGGCAATAAGCCGTCGGAAATGATAATATTTGTGACGGCCTCCGACGGCTTTTTCCCGTCGGAAAAGCGTATTTTCGACGGGAAATGGTCTTTTCCGATTGCATTTAGCGTCGAAAAAGATTATTTTTTTATTTTTTATTTTTTATTTTTTGTAGTGGGAGGAGAACCTCCATGGAAGCTTTGAGAGCTCCTCTCTCTCTTTTGTAGTATTGGTAAAATATCTAGATATTATGTAGGATAGATTCTAGGGTAAGATAGATAGGATAGGATATTTTAAAGACCAACAAGTGGGTGTATTTATAGTGGTTGAAGGTTAGGGCATTAATTGGGGTTGAAAAGTCAAGTTTGCCCTTAAAAATCACATGATCTGGAAGAAGATATTTGTTGCTGACCTAGATCTACGACTTCATTCTCGCGGATTTAACTCGTAGTACAATCTGCGACTTCGTGATGCTAGGTGTAACTCGCAGTTTCAACTCGCAAAAGGGTCTGGAATGGATCTACGACTTCGTTATGTGAGTACAAACTCGCAAATTTCACTAACTCGCAGTCCCAACTCGCATATTTTTCTGCTCTGCGCACCAGTCACTCAAATGGACGTAACTTCTTCTAGAAAGCTCGAAATCATGATCCGTAAAGTTTTGTGAAAAGTAGACTCTCGGTGCTTTCCGAAAACATGTATCTCGACACCCAATTCATTCTTAGGAGTGAGATATGGCTTTCGCAAGTTAGGCAATCTGCACAATCCATCTCAATTTCAGCTCTTTTTCCTCCTTTTTGCCTCAAAACCTTCACTTTAGGCTCAAACACCTAACTTTAAAGAAATGAACCTACACAAAGCTAAAACACATATTATATACACAAAAACGCTTGAAACCAAGCACAAAAGATAGGAAATAGGGGCATAAAATAGGTACATAAATGTATCGATCAGGGCACGGGACTTCCAGTGGGAGGTCGTCAAGTTCTTCATCTCATCTAATGGCAAGACCTGCTCAACCTCAAAATGCCAAACTCAATAACTCCTTAACGCCGAGTTCTCTTTATTGGAAACAACCAGTGGAAGGGAGGATGTTCAGGAATTTGATCCATTGTTATGGTGGAAGAACCATAGCAATAGATATCTAGTACTATTACAACTAGTACATGACGTACGTACTTGTTATCCATGTGTTCACTGTTTCTTTATAGCAGAAATTTAGAACGAATGAATGTATCATCGAACTAAGAAGAACTTCTTTGACTCCTGAAATGGTGGAGGTATTAATATGCCTTCGGGATTTGGAGCATGCTTGAATGAGGATGTAACATCAAATAGAGGACGAAGAAGTAATTCAAAATTTCTCCAACTTATACGTCAATGAGGGTTCCGGTAGTAGCTAGGAGGAGGCCTTAAGACTGAAGAGTTAAATTTTAAAATTTAATTATACATATACTTGTAAATTGTAATTCGATTGCACTTTTTTCCCTTACCAAATTTTTATCTCATTGGGTTTTTCTTGATAAGGTTCATTTCTTTACCTATAGCTTTTTTTATCTGACTTACACACTTTTTATTAAATAATTCATCTATTTCTTATTTTTTAAAATATTTATTTATTATTTGAATTATTTTATTAAATAAATTTATCTATTTATTATATTTTATTTTATTAGACTAAAATAATAAATAAGATAATCTATAATAACTAAAAAAATAATAAATTATTGTAAGTTTGTGGATTTCCACATGTCACTATGCATGTGTCTCATTGCTTTTATGTGTCAAATTTAGATGGGTAATTGCAATAAGCACCCCTCATGATATTGCCTATATATATGGGGTTTGTGTTGTAAATTGTTTTGGTTGTTGTTGTTTAAACATTTTGATATCAAACGTTGAAAACTGGAAGCTTTCAATTCAATATAAAGGCACGCCTATCTCTATTTCTCCTCTTCTCTATCTCTCTCGTTCATCCTCTTCTTTCTTCTTGAATTTTATTCTTTATATTGTTAATTAATTATTGTTTCCTATTATGTTTCCAATTTAATCACAACACGTTATCAGCACGAATGCTGTTATTTCCAGAGCCTGAGGCCTCTGAATTTATTACCTCTAGAACCTGGAGTTTCTAGATTTATTACTAGAGCCTGAAGTTCTAAATTTATTACTACTGAGACCTGAAGTTCCTAGATTTATTACTAGAACTTGAAGTTCTGAATTTATTAATTACTGAAGCCTGAAGTTTCCAGATTTTTATTTATTAATACCAGAACCCGCAGTTCTGAATTTACTTTCTCGCACTTTACTTTTATGCAATTTATTTTACTGCATTTTATTTACTTTTAAGCAATTTATTTTCTCGCATTTATTTATTTATATGTTTTTATGTGATTGGCCATGCCAACCTACCAGAACCTGCAGTTCTGGATTTATTTTATCGCATTTATTTATTTTTATGTTTTTATGAGATTGGCTATGCCAACCAATCAGAACCTGCAGTTCTGGATTTATTTATTTATTTTTCTCACATTTGTTATTACGCATTTTACTTTACGCAATTTTTATTTAAACAATTTGGTTACCCATCAAAAACCTGAAGTTTATGAATTTATTTATCATTACCAGAACCTGAAGCTTCTGGATTTATTTATTTACAAATATTCGTTTATATATCTGAAGGTATAAATTCCTCGGATTTTTGTCAGACCAGAAGTTCTGACTCCGATTGTGATTTTCGGATAACCAGAAGTTATAATTATGTCAAAAATTGTAAATTTGAAATTTGCTGCACTGGAAGTGTCTAGGGACAATTATGATCTGAAAGCCCAATATCTAACGGTCACAGAACCAGAAGTTCTATGGCAAAAACTAAAAATACCGATTTGATAACCAACAAGAAGTTGCATTACCAAATGCCAGGTATCAGTGGCAACATTTACGTTTTCAAGACTTTAGATCAGTCTCTAAGTATAATACTGCTTTATTCAAAATCACTACACAACTGAAATTGTGTGGTCAGGATGTAATCCGAAATCATTAATAAAAATAGTAAATTTTCTCCCCTATTCATTTTATCTCATTATTCTTCTTCATCTTATTTCTGTTATATTATCTATTATTTTAATTTTACTCATCTATTTAATTTTATGCAATTTATGTATCTGAATATGCAAACTAACCAGAACCTGAAGTTTCTGGATTTGTATAAATTATGTGTTGAGCCTAACTAGGTCAACCGTTAAGTTTCTGAAATTTAAACCAAGCTCGGCTAGACCGACTAACCAGAATCTGAAGTTTCTGGATTTCTCATTATAATATTTAAGTTGACACGGTTTTACAAACCGATCAGAATATGTCTGGATTCATTAATATGTACATGAATGTCATACTTGGGACCTGAAGTTCTAATTTTGAATACGAAGTAATTGAATCTGAACTTGAAGTTCTTAAGTTTTGAACACGAAGTTCTAATCAGACTTGAAGCTCTGAATTTAATTTAAATTATGATATTAAAATTTTTATGTCAAAGTTTATTAGAACTAGAAATTCTGAATTGAATCAAGTCACGATTCTTTTATCTAGAAAGTAAATTTGTAATTTCTATTTAGAACCTGAAGTTTTCAGAATTTTATGAACCTGTAGTTCATGGTCGAACCGGAAGTTCGAAAGATCAATATGATTCATGATTTTGTTTTATGAAGTGATATATTTTCATATCTACATGTTTATATTTTTGATCACTCTATCTGATTTGCACTTTATTTATTTTTGTTTTTGTTTTTGTTTTGTGAATAGATATGTCTCTAAACGATAAATTGATTGATGTTGAAAAGCAAGATACAGGAGATATATGTCTGGCCAATAGTGCAACGACACATATAATTCTGCGGAATAATTTAACCCTGCTTAAGGCAATTGTCAATATAATATCAGGTCCAGCAGATCTGATAGAAGGCTCTGGTAGAGCCATGATATTGTTACCAAACGATACTAAAATATGTATCAATGATGCTTTATATTCTAGTAGATCCAGAAGAAATCTACTTAGTTTCAAAGATATACAGTGTAATGGATATAACATAGAAACTATAAGTGATGAGAATATTGAGTATCTGTGCATTACTTCTCATAATTCAGGCCAGAAGCTCATTATGGAAAAGCTGTGTAGTTTATCATCTGGATTGTATTACACTCTTATAAGAGATGTAGAAATTTATACAGTTATGAACCAGAAGTTCTCAGACCCAAAAATATTTATGCTTTGACATAACCGTCTTGGTCACCTGGGATCTACAATGATGTGTAGAATCATTGAAAATTCTCATAGACATCCATTAAAGAACCAGAAGATTCTTTTATCCCATGAAAATTTATGTACTGCATGTTCACAAGGGAAATTGGTAATAAAACCATCCCATTCTAAAGTTGGTTTTGAATCCCCATCATTCCTACAAAGGATTCAAGGGGACATATGTGGACCTATTCATCCGCCAAGTGGACCGTTCCGCTATTTTATGGTCCTAGTTGACGCATCCAGCAGATGGTCACACGTTTGTTTATTATCAACACGCAATGTTGCTTTTGCCAGATTACTCGCACAAATTATCAGGCTTCGGGCACATTTCCCCGATCATCCGATCAAATCAATCCTCCTTGGTAATGCTGGTGAATTTACCTCCAAAACATTTGATGAATATTGCAAATCAATTGGGATTGATGTTGAGCATCCAGTTCCACATGTTCATACTCAGAATGGATTAGCAGAATCATTTATCAAGCGTCTCCAGGTAATTGCAAGAACTTTATTATTACGAACACAATTGCCGATTTCTGTTTGGGGACATGCTATTTTACATGCTGCTGCATTAATTCGTCTTCGTCCCACTGCTTATCATCAATACTCTCCTGTGCAACTTGTATTTGGCCATCAACCAGATATTTCCCATCTGCGTACTTTTGGCTGTGCAGTATATGTCCCAATTGCACCTACAAATAGAACTAAAATGGGACCCCAACGACGTTTGGGAATATATGTTGGTTTAGATTCACCATCAATTATTAGATATCTAGAACCTTTAACAGGTGATCTTTTTACTGCACGATTTGCTGATTGTCATTTCGATGAGGGAAATTTCCCATCATTAGGGAAAGGAAAAACTTCTCCTGAAGAGAAGCGTGAATTTTCTTGGAAAGTCCCTGGTCTAACTCATCTTGACCCATACACATCTCAATGTGATAATAAAGTACGTAAGATAGTTCATCTTCAAACAATAGCAAATCAGCTACCAGATGGATTTACAGATGCTACTAAGGTAACAAGGTCACACATCCCAGCTGTTAATGTACCAGCACGGGTGATTGTTCCAGAAGAACGATCTAAACAAATAGTAGCAAAAGAATCATCTACTATACGCCAGAAGCGTGGTAGGCCACTTGGTTGGAAAGATACTATTCCCCGAAGGAAGAAAACAAAATATCAGGATCATATTCCTGAAATGATAAATAAATCCACTTTCTCTGAATCAACTCCACAAGAGTTAGATGTCCCTGAAAGGACACAAGAGACCCCTGCAGGGGAAGGAATCTCTGAAGAGATACAAGAACACAGAAATGAGGAAATTTCTATAAATTATACAGGAGAAATGTGGAATCGTGAAGAAATAATCATTGATGATATTTTTTCGTATACAGTGGCTACTGAAATTTTAAATGATGATGATGAGCCTCATAACCTTAATGATTGTAGGCAAAGATCTGATTGGCCTAAATGGAAAGAAGCAATTCAAGCAGAATTGACTTCATTAACCAAACGTAAAGTATTTGGACCAATAGTCCAGACGCCTGAGGACGTCAAACCTGTTGGATATAAATGGGTTTTTGTACGGAAATGTAATGAGAAAAACGAGGTGGTGCGATATAAAGCACGACTCGTAGCACAGGGTTTCTCGCAGAGACCTGGTATTGATTTTGATAAGACATATTCACCAGTGATGGATACAATTACATTTCGATTTCTAATAAGTTTGGCTGTCTCAGAAAGACTTGAAATGCGTCTTATGGACGTAGTAACTGCCTACCTATATGGCTCACTCGATTCAGATATTTATATGAAAATCCCAGAAGGATTTAGAATGCTAGAAGCATACAACTCGAGATCTCGCAATTTATATTCAATTAAATTACAAAGGTCATTGTATGGATTAAAGCAATCTGGGCGCATGTGGTACAACCGCCTCAGTGAATATTTGATTAAAGAGGGATATATCAATAATCCCATATGCCCATGTGTTTTCATAAAGAAATCAGAATCTGGATTTGCTATTATAGCAGTTTACGTTGATGACATGAATTTGATTGGAACTCCTGGAGAGCTCCTGAAAACTGCTGAATATTTGAAAAAGGAATTTGAAATGAAAGACCTGGGAAAGACAAAATATTGTCTCGGTCTGGAGATTGAGCATAAATCAGACGGAATACTTATCCATCAATCAGCTTATATTGAAAAGATTCTGAAAAGATTTAATATGGATAATGCTCACCCATTAAGTACTCCCATGATTGTTAGAACCCTTGATCCTAAGAAAGATCCATTCCGACCACTGGAAGATGGTGAAAAGATACTTGGTCCTGAAGTACCATATCTTAATGCAATTGGTGCTTTATTATATCTGGCTCAATGTACTCGACCAGATATCGCATTTTCAGTAAATTTGCTTGCTAGATTCAGTTCAGCACCAACTAGAAGACATTGGAATGTGATCAAACATCTTTTTCGTTATCTTCGTGGAACAAAAGATTTAGGGTTATATTTTTCAAAATCTAACAATTTTTCAAGTTTACTTGGTTATACTGATGCCGGGTATCTATCTGATCCCCATAAAGCTCGTTCACAAACGGGGTATGTTTTTACTTATAATGGCACAGCAATCTCCTGACGCTCCACAAAGCAAACTATTGTTGCTACATCATCTAATCATTTTGAGATACTTGCACTTCATGAAGCAAGCCGAGAATGCGTGTGGCTAAGGTCAGTAATTTCTCATATTCAAAATACATGTGGATTTTCATTATCTACAGGAATGCCGACACCGATATTTGAAGATAATGCGGCTTGTATTGCTCAAGTTAGAGGTGGATATATCAAAGGAGACAGAACCAAACATATTTCTCCCAAATTCTTCTATACTCATGAACTTCAATAGAGTCGTCAGATCGATGTTAAACAAATACGGTCTACAGATAATCTTGCAGATCTGTTTACCAAAACATTGCCTACATCAACTTTTGAAAAACTAGTTTATGGGATTGGCATGCGTCGAGTCTGCAAATTACAAGATTAATAATGAAGTTTCATTCAGGGGGAGCGTTCAATCAGGGGGAGCAAAATTTTGAATGAATGTATGTATACTGTACTCTTTTTCCTTCTACCGGATTTTGTCCCACTGGGTTTTACCGGGAAGATTTTAATGAGGCAGTTCTAAACATACCCCCACCACTTGATCCTGAAGATCATTGTATATATTTTGCTGAGGTTTTTTTATCCCACTGGGTTTTTCCTAGCAAATTAAATACAAATGATAGAAATCCAAGGGGGAGTATTGTAAGTTTGTGGATTTCCACATGTCACTATGCATGTGTCTCATTGCTTTTATGTGTCAAATTTAGATGGGTAATTGCAATAAGCACCCCTCATGATATTGCCTATATATATGGGGTTTGTGTTGTAAATTGTTTTGGTTGTAGTTGTTTAAACATTTTGATATCAAACGTTGAAAACTGGAAGCTTTCAATTCAATACAAAGGCACGCCTATCTCTATTTCTCCTCTTCTCTATCTCTCTCGTTCATCCTCTTCTTTCTTCTTGAATTTTATTCTTTATATTGTTAATTAATTATTGTTTCCTATTATGTTTCCAATTTAATTACAACATAAATAAATTTTTAACTTAAAA
Organism: Acer campestre; assembly: GCA_954870605.1. NCBI lineage: Eukaryota > Viridiplantae > Streptophyta > Magnoliopsida > Sapindales > Sapindaceae > Acer > Acer campestre. Next base: position 34,117,615 of record OX940801.1, read on the forward strand.
TAAATAAATTTTCAATTTTTTTTTTAAATAAATAAGCCAGCTTGTTAAAGCCCGTGGGGCTGGACCTATCAGACGGCATGGCACGGCACATTAAATGGCCGTGATGGTTATATATTTATATGAAAATACCATTAATTAATGTCATATTTTTCATTTAAGTATAAAAATTCCACTTAAAAGGAAACATGACGTCCAACATAATTTTTATTTGTGATTGTAATTTTTTTTTTTTTTTTTTTTTTTTTTTGATATATAGAAACAACAAACATTACACTGAGGAATTACATTAAAACAGGACTAGAGTCCAACCAAAGATACTCCCTAGCGGAGGAAAAAGCTAAATTGGCAAGCATAAGAGCCAAGGAATTTCCAGTCCTGGAAACCGCCAAACACTTACTAACGCCTACAGCCAAGAACAAAGACTTAACGTCCTTCACAATAAAATTAGATTCCCCTACAGGAGGGACGGAATCATTTAGAACAGCTACCAAAGAACGAGAAAAAATTTCTACTACATCAACTTTCAAATTATAAAAATTAGCTAACAATAAACCTTCTCGTAAAGCAATCAACTCTCCTACTTCAGCATTAAAAGCCCCTGTCAACTGATGAGCACGAGCTGCCAACACCAACCCCTTATCATCTCTAATAGCTGCACCAACACCAATGGACTTACCAAATTTTTAAGAGCTGCTGCAGTATTAAGCTTAAATCTTCCAGGAGGAGGGGCAAGCCAACAGACATTCGACCTTTCATCCCCAGAAGGCAGCTGAACGGAGGTTACACAATTAAAACTCTGAAATTCTGACAAAAACGATAAAGCACCAGAAACTACCATCTCAGAAGGCTTCCCTTTACCTGTTATATTCAACAAGTTTCTATTATCCCATATTGCCCAAGCTATAACACAAAAATTGGCCAAATCTTCAACAGAGAGAAGGGAAGAAGCTTGCATAAAAATATCCAAAGCAGAGCACAGATTCATATCAGCAAAAATACTATAAAACTCTACAAGTTTCCAACATTTTTTAGCTTGAAAACACCCAAAAAATGCATGTACAGCAGACTCAACAGAGGAGAAACAGCTGGTACACACAGAGGAATCCACTACCTTACGTTTATAAAGATTCTCAAGCGAGGGGAATGCATTCCAACAAGATCGCCACACAAATAATTTAACTTTGGGAGGCACATTTAACTGCCACAGCAAATGCCACCATTTTTAAGAGACAACAGAATTAGAGGAGGAAGCACAATGCTTAAGAGATAAGGCCAAACGATAACCATTATTAACCGAAAACTCCCCATTCTTCTCATAATACCACGCAAGATAATCATCTCCCCCAGTCCAACTAACCGGAAAAATTATCCAGCTTCTCAAGATCCCACCAATGATGACTGTCAACAAAAAGATCCACAACACGAAGCTCAGACTCAGGATTAGAAGTTCCTGTTTTAAAAGTACTAGGACGAGGCAGCCAGCGATCCCTATAAACACTAATATTCTTACCATCCCCCACCACCCATCTAAGCCCTTCAGACAATAACGATCGCCCCCACAAAATACTCCTCCACACAAAAGAACAACCATTCTTCACCTCCACCTGCAGAAAATCTTCTGTCTTAAAATATTTGGCTTCCAACAACTTGGCAACCAAAGAATTAGGCTTACTCTGAATCCTCCAAGCTTGCTTAGCAAGTAGAGCTTGATTAAAAGAAATTAAGTCTTTGAAACCCAACCCTCCCTCACTTTTATAAATTTTTTATTAAAATAAACCTCACTCAAAACTATTTTGTTATCCACTCGGCATTTTTCCCAAGATATCTAATAATGGTATTTAAAAATCTGTGATTAGTTTAAAAATAACAAATAAAAATTGGATGTGGTTTCCTTTTGATTTTTTTATTCATTCATCATTTTATTAAAATAGAAAATAAATTAAACTTTTTAAAAAGGAAAAAAAAAAAAAACAATAGATTACTTCCAAATTATAATGATTATTGAGTGGATAGCAAAATAATTGTAACTCGTGAGTGAGATTTATTAAAAAAAAATACATAATACAATAAAATTAAGGAAAATATATTTGTAGTAATAAGTGAGTTATAATGACAAAGTAGAATTTAAAATAAAAATTATGAGATGTACATACGAAATTATTGATGGGAGCGGATATTGATACCTATAAAACTTATTAGTACACCCAAATTTTATTAAAAAATATAATTACAAAAATATCCTAATAGAAATTTACCAATAAGGACAAATTACTTTAATTAAAAATAAATCAAATACTATATATACTCATTAATTACACTCATATTTTCAAGTATATTTCTTGATTAAAAAAATATTTACCTTTCAAAAAAAAAAAAAAAAAAACTTATGATAAACCCTAATTTTTATGATAACCCTAATTAAACTCTAATTTTATTTTAAGTTTCAAACTTTCTCATTATCACATAATTATCATATTGTTTTTGTATTTCTTTTATGTATAGCTATGAACTCTATCAATAAACAATTTATTTTTTTTAAACGATAGCTATAGATATCAACAAGTTTTTTTTTAGATAGCCATAGATATTAGTAAGTTTTTTATTTTATTTTATTTTATTTTATTTTTTATTTTTTAGATAGCTGTATAAATAAGAAAATTTCAGATTAAAATCTCTTGACCCCATATACGGTTCCACATATTCCCTTTTATAAGGCTCTTACATTCGAGATATTTCTAAAAGTAAATTGGATCATCATTAAAAGAGGATTTGATTCCAGAAATAATATGATTTTTGTTTTTATATATATAAATTGGGTGTGATAATAATTTAAAAGTGTTTATAAATAATATGTATTAAAATAAATATATCTATTCCAATGAGGGTACTATAGGCATTATGATAGGTGCTTATATTAATATTTATTTTTAAAATTGTAGACATGAATTTACTTATAAAAATTGGTGTATTAATAAGTTTTATGGGTGTCAATATCCGTACCCATTATTGATGCACGTCAAATTTTAGAAGGATGTAAATACCGATAATCTTGATTTATTTCATTCTTTGAGTGCGGTTATGCCCTCAAGTTTGGCTCTCTAGGCTTGCGGGTCTCAATAATTACGCCCATTCCAACCAATCATAGGGTTTAAATTAGGCTGGACCTCAATTTTGAGGCCGGGCAGTCCAAAAGACACCAACTTGGATCGAAGCCCAACAACCAAAATTACTTGTTTTTCTCAGATTTTATGTCCATATTTAGATATAATATAAATCAAATTACAGACAACCTCTCTGAGGTTTGGTATTTGACAGCCAGAAACAACTTTATGCTTAATTAACAATGACCTCCCTTATTGTTAGTTAAAGTAAAGTTAAACTTAACAAAGTTAAGGGTATTTTGGTCCTTTTAAGCTTTTTTATTTATTTAAAAAAAAAAAAAACAGATCTCAAGTTTTCTCAAGTTTTTTTTTTTTTCTTTTCTTTTCTATTTTCTTCTCAAGTTTACTAACATGGAAGAATGAAAAACAAATATATGTTGTTGGATTGGATTTAGGTGAGCCACACTTTTTATTTTTTATTTTTGAAAAATATGAAAAACTTGAATCTGAAGAAAAATCTAGAGATACATTAATGTAAAAAAGAAAATATTGTTATATTAGATTTAGATGAGCCACACTTTTAAGTTTTTTATTTTTGAAAAATTTGAAAAACTTGAATATGAAGAAAAATCTAAAGATACATCAATGAAAGAAGAAAATGTTGTTATAATTGATTTAGATGAGCGATTTTTTTTTTATTTTTTTATTTTTTAGTTTTTATATATTTATATATTTTTAAAATCATAATTTTTTTATTCAGTGACATTTTGGTATTTGTAGCACTCAAATACAGTCAATGGTTAAATTTAACCAGCTTTGACTAACAGTAGGGGAGGTCATTGTCAATTAATGATAAAATTGTTTTTTTTTTTTTTTTTTTTTTTTTTTTTTTGTCAAATGTCAAAACTCATGGAGGTTGGCTGCAATTTATTCTATAATATATGTATCAGGTTTGAGTCGCCACATCATAGATGGTATATCAATATATATATATACTATATATATATATATATATAACGACTATGACACGAATGTATCACTCGATAATAAACTTCATGTATCAATCATGAGATTTTCAAGGGGATGTTTCAAATTAATAGTTTTAATATTCTCCTTTACACTCATGAACCTCTCTTTATCTGAATTTTTAAGTGCAATTTTACTAGATCTAAGATTGATATTGGTATTTTTTTATTAAAATAAAATATATTAAAAAAAAAAAAAAAAGTATATGAACCTCTCTTCAAGCGGACAATGACTCAAGCCACTCAATTAGGTAAGAGAGCAGCTTCCAGATCAAGTCATTTTCAGAATCTTGAATGCTTGGTTGGTAAAGCACTTGTACGTATACAACCAAGAAAATTAACTGTTCCAGAAGAAAAAGTAATTAACTAAGTAATTGTGTGTTGGTGAGGACATGAATAGAATTGAAGTACAGATTTAGCATATACATTTCTATATATATGTATGGTTATTGGTTGATATTGAGAATCAAAGATTTGTGTAAGTTGTCAAAAATCTTTAGACAATTAAAAAAGTGACTTGGAAAATATATATATATATATATTGCAAAGTTGTCAAACTGTTTATACCTTTAAAGATGGTCGGTGATATTGACATCCACATTTTGTTTTCATGACTAATAAGCATGGTGTTTCATTATCTTTCTTTCTCTTTTTTTTTTTTTCTTTTTTTAACTATTACAATATTTCGTGATTGAACACACAATCTATTAAATGTAAGAGTGATAGGTTTACCAGGACTGAGTCAACTTTAACTTTATCATTTTATTATCATACAATATATAAAGCATAGTAAAACATGATTTATTAAATTAAAAATATATAAATAAAACTTGGTTTGGACAGGCGAGGCTTATGTGGGTTCAAAATGTGACTAACTGCATGCTCACATCACATGATTAGATATAATTTGTTGGACAAGTAAATCTAGTCAGGTCGGATCTGATTTTTTTCGTATGGTTTCATTGATTATATCATGCTATTATCAGTTTTGTAGTACTACAAACTGATTATTACATGAAATAATCAGTAAATAATAATAAATAAAAAAATCTGGCCTGACTAGGGAACATGTGTGGATTGTGGATTCCAGGTTGTGAGAGTGGGGAAGGGTATTTAAATTATTAGGCTGTGAAGAAGCGTGGAAGGTCATCAAAATACTGGTTATTTTGCTTCATTACTGCTCCACAAAGACCACACAACATGAGAATGACTCAAACATAAACATACACTAACTTTGATGTTGAGTGTATTGCTTCCACATAAACACTTTTTGAAAAACAAACCCTTGCTTGCCATCACCAAAAAAGTTGCATTTTATCATTCTCATGGGACGTTGACTTATCTCTACCACAAATGCATCATCACTTAAACCCCTCCATGTATATGATCTTTCACACAAAATCTCCATTATAATCTAACCACAAAAGGGTACCTTTCTACTACATAATTATACTTAATCAATTCCTTTTTAAAAAAAAAAAAAAATTATGCTTAATCAATTTGCAAACTAACCCGGGACGTTATTATATAAATGTATGTATGTAGATGTACCATATCGTTATGCTTAAATAGCATACACATGTATTTGTGTGGATATAATTCTATTCGTTTCTGTTTTTTTGTTAAATTCATGTGTGGTAGGGTTTTTAATGAATAAACCTATGTGATATGCTCATCTATCACACCAAAGATTTGCGTCAGTAAGAGTTTTATTGAACAAACCTATATGAAAATATTATTGGCATACGATAATAACACGATACACTGCGTTTTATTAAAGGGTTTTTTCATTATCGATCAGTATAATAAAATAGGACACTTGTGAAACAATTCTGATTTTCATTACAATAAAGATTAATTAGAAAATTACAAGGCAGCTGGAAGAAATTGAAACAAATTAAAGAGAATTAGAGATAAACGTTTGGTCCAGTTGCACGTTAATTACACCAAGTGTGTGAAAATTTTCAAAAGGATACAAAGACTGCATTGATTGATTGATTGCAGATTTGCAGCATCAACATCCCTCCATCCATCAATTATACAGATAAGTTCACGCGTGAAAGAAAGATTTTTTTTGTCAATTTTTTATTTATTTATTTATTATTATTTTTTTTATCAAAGTTATTCAAACAAGAAAAAAGACACTTTGAATAGTTTTTGATAAGAAATCAAAAGTTATTGAATGTTTTCTCCAGCATATGGTCGCTTCTGATTGTGACTTCATCGATTCATGATCACATCAATTACAAGGACTTGCATTTAATTATCATTTATATTTTACATAATAAGTACAATCCTTCAATTGTTAACCATTCGATACGTCGATCTAACGATTAAGAGCCTTTTATCGTTACGGTTTTTATACGCACAAGAAATTTATTTATGCTGAAAAAAAAAATAAAAACAAAACCCATTTTTGTCAATTTTTTTTTTTTTTATCAAAGTTATTCAAACAAGAAAAACGACACTTTGAAATTTTGAATAGCTTTTGATAAGAAATCAAAAGTTATTGAATGTTTTCTCCAACATATTATCGCTTCTGATTGTGACTTCATCGATTTGTGATCACCATCAATTACAAGGACTTGCTTTTAATTATCATTTATATTTTACAAAATACGTACAATCCTTCAATTGTTAACCATTCGATACGTCGATCTAACGATTAAGAGCCTTTTATCATTACGGTTTTTATACGCACAAGAAATTTATTTATGCTGAAAAAAAAAAAAAAAACCATTTTTGCATTCTTTAAAATGAAGAGGTAAAGAGGTGTAAACAGCAATTTATTTATTTATTATTTTTTTATTTTTTTATTTTTTTTATGGATTTATTATTTTTATCCGCATGGAAAGATTTTATTGTTTTTATCGCTTTTAACCGATTTTGGACAAGTTTGCCCCTAATGGTATGTAAATTCAAAATCAAATAGCATGTAACTTTAACATCAACGGCATATAACTTGAAAATCAACTAGCATGTAACTATAAAATTAACACGATTGTAACTTCAAAAATAACTAGCATGTGACTTCAAAAATAATGGTCATGTAACTTCAAATCGAACTAGCATGTAATTTCAGAGAGAGAAGAAAAATAAAAACGTTGACAATATCATTTCGTATCAAATTGACTCCACTCTCTCTCTCCAAACTTCATGATTCTTGATCAAAAACGAATGGGAAAGAGTTATATATCTTTAAAAATGTCGCTCGGCACTAAATCAAGTTCAAAAGAGAGAAATTCGTGTTCCGTGCTATTTCTAGAGAGAGAAAATGAGAAAAATTTGGCACCAGGTTCGAATGCTTCAATAAGAGAGAAATTCATATGACCGAGAGAGAGAGAGAGAGAGAGAGAGAGAGAGAGAGAGAGAGAGAGAGAGACGAAGACTTGCTGAGTTTTGGTTGAAGAGAGAGAAAGATGAAGAACTCACTTTTTTGGTTCCGCTGGTTGAAGAAAGAGATGAAGAAGAGTGAAGAAGTGGGAAGAAATGTTGGTTGGAGAGAGAGAATGAGGGGTCGTTTGGCAAATGGGATGAGATTGGAATTGGCATTATTTTTAATCCCTTTCCCATATTTGGCTTGACTGGTGAGATGGGATTAATTTATCTCATCTAAATTTTTTATCCCACCGATATGGGACAAAATAAACCCCACCAAAATCATGGGATTCATTTTAATCTCCTTCTTTCACTTTGAATTCAATTTTCAGTCTAACGATTGTCTCCATTACTTTGTTGTTTGTGCTTCCTTTTTGTCTCTTTTTGTATGTATGTAGAGATTTTTACTAGGTCATGGTCATGGATGTGGATTCAGATTCGTATTTGATTTCTTCATCTTATTTATGTGTTAAAACAGAGGCTGGGTCAAGGGATCGATTTAGCCATATAGATGAGAAAAGTGCACATAAAGACTATAAGCCAAAGCAGTTCAAATACACTAGGACTCGAAATAACCTAGATTGCCAAACAAGAAAAGAATCCTAAGTAAAGAGGAAAACAAAATCCTAAGAATCTTAAGTTAAAAGGAAAAAAAATAAAATCCTAAGTTAAAAGGAAACAAATAAAAATCCTAACAAAAATATATAAAAACCTAAGTTAAAAAGGAAACAAAAATCCTTAGTTAAAAGAAACTAAAAGTCTTCACGCAACAAACTAAATGGCCAAACTTGGGCCTGTTATGATCTGTTACGGAGGACAAAGTCTTTGTAACATCTGTATGGTTCGTCTTGGATTTTCTGGAAACATATTATAATAGACGATCTGACCCCGAATGCCCTCGGTCGAGGCCCACAAAGTTAAGCCCGAATCAGGTTGCCCCACGCAACTCAAATAAGAATTCAATACCCGTACGAACTTGCCACCCGCTCTGCATCATCCTCCCTAGGTTAGACAGAATTCTGCCTCAAATTTATCACCTCTTCATTCTCTAGAGTGGAATTGCAGTGGTAAGGGACGAGATGCTTCACATTGAAAATATAAGCCATACAAATATGGCCGAGCAACCTCAGACGATAAGGATTGGAGTTGACCTTCTCGCCAATCTGATTACCCTTTCTCCTTAAGCTGATCTGCATTAGAAATCTTGATCCACATATTGCTTCTCATGCTTGAGACACGAGAATAAATGTTGAACAAATGATTAGAAAGTAAGTTGGTGAAGATTATGGAGTTACTGTTAATAGTGTTATCCAATATTGATTTTCAGTTTGTCCTTTACAAAGTTATCGAGGTTCAAACCAGTTTCAATTTACAAAACAAACACTAACGAAAATTTACTAAGAACATAGAATCGAGGCCTATGTTTCACATGGTGTCCTTAAGACAAATTCGCCGTTAACACCATATGTGTTTGACGTTTGTCTCCCAGAATACAACGATTTACAATGGTTGTATATTAACGTCACCACTATCAATGAACTCAAATTAAAATGATTTGAACTTACTAAAGAAATCCAAAAAAAGGAAGAACAAGAGCTAAAGAAATCCAAAAAAAGGAAGAACAAGAGCAAGAAGTTGCAATGCATAAAATAAAGCTAATTTTCGGTGTCTATAATTTTTCCATTTTTTTTTTAGAACGAAGGAGAAGGCACTCAATTTATAGACAATTCATTACAGAGAGAATTTAATTGGAAATCAAAGAATTAATTTGGAAATAATTCTCATTAAATATGGCAATTTAAAAATCAAATCGGTTTTGAATTCAAAATTTAATATTTTAATTAATCCGAAATTAATCAAAATCAATTACCATTAAGTTGGTAATTACAATTTTTAAAATTCAAAACTTAATTATGATAATTACATAATTAATTTTGACATTAAATCTCAAATCATTCTTTGAATTGAGAAAAATTAACACGTAGTAATATCATAATGAGTCACGGATGCATACACACAAGATTTGTACTCATGCTTGTAAGCTACAAAACAAGTAGGTATATATATATATATACTTGATTAAACATTTATTTTCCCACCAATGTGGGATTCAATATTTTTCTCAATTCAACAGGTACACTTTAAGTATCAATTTCTCATTCACCCATTTATCATTTTTCAACCAAATAGCTCTTTTGATGAGCAACATACCTTTAATTGAAATAGTGGAGGAAAAGATGATGGTGATGGAGGGGATAAGGGAGGAGGTTGGGATGTTGGTCCTGTAAGATGGAATGTTAGTGTAACAAATTGGGATATTCGTGCAGGATGTTAGGATGCCTGATGCAATAGGTTGAGATGCTGGTGTAGGTAATTTCGATCAAAATCGTGGTAAACAATAAGGAGGAATGAGTCAAATTGATGAAAAATCTTTGGCTATGAATTTCTTCTCAATGAGTATAGACACATAAAATAGTTGTTTGGGTGATGTGCAGACAAGTCAGGTTTCCATGTACCATATTATGGTAATTATGGTGGCTACAGTATATTTGATTATCCTTCGCCGCAAATACCATATACAATACCTATCCATGCAGATCAGCAATAATTACCATATTATGGTAATTATGGTGGCTACAGTATATTTGATTATCCTTCGCCGCAAATACCATATACAATACCTATCCATGCAGATCAGCAATATTCACCAAGTTGGGTAAATCCAAACTACCCAATTCATGGATTTGTTGGAAGAGATCAAGTAATAACATACACGTGGCATATTAATAACTACCTTGAAAACTATGCAAGCACATTTTTCTGAGAAAATTATTGTTCGAATCAATTAAGTTGAAAATATACCTTATGTCTTTGAACCACATAGGAATTCATTTTGCAATTAAATTTCAGACATGCAATGTATTATGCATGAATTATGATAGAATCATGGAACTATATTTTTTTAATGATGATTTTGTTTATTAAATATTTAATTTCTTGATATTGTATATAAAATTGTAAAAGTGAAACAAAATATTATTCTATTAAATACTTAATTTTAAAAATTATATACGGACTCTATCTATATTATAATTTGTTAACCGCCAAAAATGGTAGGGGTTCAAAGAAGAATTTTTCATTTACATAAGGGAAGAATCTAGGTAGGAGAATGAGGATCCTGGTACCCCGCCACTAAAATGCGCCCTCCATTAGTCAGGGTCGAGGTCGAAGCTTCTAAAATATTATGGGATACCAGAGAACACAGAAACCACGTTACCCCAGTATCTCGATACCTTGGTACCCACGTACCCCGATATATGTATACGGGGTACAAACGAGCAGGAAGCGGGGCACCCATGTGTTCCGATCCTGCCTAGACCAAATGAATCAACAGAAAGTACTAAGACAAGATCAGGCCAATAGGAGGATAGTAAAACGCCTTCGTTTGGGTAAATAAGGAAGTTAATCCCTTCCCGCCACTAGAGAGTTATATTTGAAAGAGGAATCAACTCTGTCAGATTCCGCCAAGTAAGGGTAGGGGTGGGCGTTTTCGGGTTGGGTTGGGTTGAAAATTTTCAACCCAATCCAACCCAATGTAAATTTTAACCCAACCCAACCCAACCCAATATTTGTCGGGTTGGGTTGGGTTGGGTTGATCGGGTTGGGCTTTTAAGCCCAATAGAAAAAATATATTCGAATTCAAATTTTGTTTTATGAAAATTTAAATTTAAAATAATTTTTTCACCCTAATATAATATTACATAGAGTTAAGATTTCTTAAAGGTATTAAAACCAAATCACAACATATAATACTGTTGCATAATTAAAATATATATATATATATATATAACAATTTATCCAACTCGGAAAGTCTCCATCTAAGCCTCTCATTCATTTTACAATTATAATCACTTCATCGAATATCTCATGGTTGGATAATCTATTATTTATTTAAACCAACATAATAGTTTGAGCTTCTATACAATTATTATAATTTTTTCTACCAAATTATTAATCGAATCCTAAGAAAAAAAAAAAAAAAGCATTTTAAAGTACAATTAAAGATGTGCCAATTAATATAAAGATGAAGACAATATAATTGCATATTTTTAATAAATGTATCATATATTATCGTATAAAATATTTAAAATCATGTATTTATATTTGTCATTTATAATATTATAAATGGTGCATAAGTAAAATTTTTAAATATTTTAAAATATGAGATTTCATAATAAATATAATCATAAATAAAGTTATTTAATTTATTTTTTATTAAAAATGTCGGGTTGTCGGGTTGGGTTGGGTTATATTTTATTAACCCAACCCAACCCAATCTAGTCGGGTTGGGTCGGGTTGGTCAGGTTGGGTTGGGTTGGCGGGTTGGTGCCCACCCCTAAGTAAGGGATCGCTTGATTTCTAAAAGGAAGGTGACTACCTCTTCGCCAATGATCATGGAAAATCCTGAAAATCTCTAGGTCACTAGACCTAAATTAGAGGAGTTCTCAGCAAACACAGAGACTATATATACAACATAATAATATACAAAAAAGAGAGGCAGAAAACAAAAACCCTATTGTGTATTTTCTACTTATCGACATGCACGCGAACTCCATCTGAGTTATATTTCTGTCACGATAGTTCTAGACTACTACCATTGTATTTTTCTTTATTTTACGATCAATAAAAAGCACAATATATGACCTTGTTTGACTAGTTATCTCTATTCACCATAGTCATGATATATGAACATCTTTTATTAAGAACCTAAGGTATCGAACTACCTGATACCTCTCCGACTGAGATCTACCCCGATCATAGTCACTTGAATTGTTAATTGGAAATTCACCCCAGTGACAATTTTCGGTTAACACTTTTGGAACCATCTATGGGAAACAACTCTCATCACATTCACTAAAAAAACACTTAGTTCTACCCTAAAGATCCAGAAGATGAGGCTTCGATCCTCTCAATGGCAACCCGCTCCTTCGGGACCCCACTCTTTCACTTTCACTCAGAGAAACCAAGGAAATATGAGAGGAACGAGAAGCCAGAGCCCGACACTGGTCCCAACACCCAATGTGGACCACATACCCCATACCTAGGGATGGGCGTGGGGGCCCAATGGGGCGGGGGAGGGTACCCCCACCCCACCCCCACCCCCACCTAGTGGAGTCAATGTGGGCCGGCCCGGCCCGGCCCACATGTACCGGGCCAAATGAGCCCGTTCATGAAAACGGGCTCGGCCTGGCACGGCACAGGAATTTGATGTGTCGGGCCGGCACGTGCCACATATATATATTTTTTCATTTAGATATATTAATTCAATTAATTTAATTGTTTAAATAATTTAAATTATGTTATTTTAATTATAATTTGTCTATTTTATTTATTAAGTGTATTTAAAAAAATAGATATATTTATTATTAAAATAAATAAAGATAATAAAGATTAAATATTAAAGAAAATTAAAAATACATGACAATATGAATTATGAAATGAAAAATTATTTATTTATTTCGGATTATCATTATTACGTGGTTGCCTACTTGCCTCATTAAAAACCTTTCCAAGAAAAACCCAGTGGGATAAAAACTTGGTAAAGGAAAAAGAGTGCAATCTCTACTCTCTAACTCTGTAGTATACTGCATACATAGAGTCGTAACGGGCCCGTCTCTGTTCTGTTGTAGCTATGTCTGGGTTATAATTATAGTGTTGACCTGTCCGTGTCCAGTCATGCATTTGCTCATATGCCTTCTCAAATGACCGGTTCCCCCTGTACCACAACTGGCAAATAAGAGTTTACAAAACTTACAACGATATTTTGTTGTGACCCCACCGTCTGGGTTTGGTATTTCTTCTTTGCCAAAACACTGCCATATTTTTGAATTTGAAATAATATTGGGCTGACGTGGTGTCTGTGTTACGCGGGAACTAGAAGGTCCCGCTACCATTTCGGTCGGAAGTTGAGGATGATGATGATCCATTTCCTACAATATAGTAATATACTAAGCATTTAAATTTAATCATAAATTATAAATATAGTAATATACTACTTATTAATATTTAATATATTACTTATTACTAAGCATTTAAATTTAATCATAAATATACTAAGCTTTAAAATATTAAAATTTATAACAATTAACAAAGCATAAAAAATTAAAAATATTAATTCATAAATATACTAAGCATAAAGCCATAAATATTAAATATACATAAAACATAAGAATAAATATCAAAAGTAATAACTAAGCATATATATATATTATGTTTAAATATATAATTTAAAAACTAAAACATAAAATTAATTAATAACATTGAAAACAAAAACATACCTTTGAGCTTTGGTGCCTTGGTGGAGAGATTAGAGAATAATTGAAAATAATATAGTATTATAAATTTAGAATAGTAGATTAGTTGATAGTAATACTAGAACTAGTGACTAGTGTAGAGAATTGAGATTTGAGAGATTGAGAGATTGAGAGAATGAGAGAATGAAAGATTGAGAGAAAGTGAAAGTGTATGGAAATTGGAATGGGTGGGGGTATTTATAGAAAAATTTGAAATGGGGTAAAAATATAAAATAGAAGAGATGAGGGGGGAAACTGAAATTTTAAAGTTAATTTGAAAAATCTGACCGTTTGCTGACGTCAGCAACGGTCAAATTTTTTTTTAAAAAATAATAATAAAAAAGTGAAAACGGTTGGCTTCCGGGCCGAGCCCGCCGGCCTGGCAGGCCGGTCCGGGTCGACTCGGCAGGCCGACCGTTTTCTTTTTTCTTTTTCTTTTTTTTTTTTTTTACAAAAAAATTATTTTCCTTTTTGAATTTTTTTTTCCAATATTTTAAATTTTTAATTCAAAATTTCAAATCAAGTATTCAATTCATCAATTGTTAATTTGTTATTTTATTTGTTAGTTTGTTTCTTTATTACATTATAAATTTATAATATTGTTTAAATTGTTACATTATAAATTTATAATATTGTTTAAATATTTGTAATTGTAATTTGTCTAACTTATTTATTAGTTTAATCGGTTAAAAAAATGTAGAAAATAGAAAGACTTATTATTTTAGATGAAATCAAGCTAAAAGTTTAACGAAAATAAAAATAGATGGAATTATGAAAATATGAAATGAAGAATTATTTATTTATTTCGGAGTCTCAGTATTACATATTTACATGATTGCCTCATTAAAAACCTTACCAAGAAAAACCCAGTGGGATAAAAACTTGGTAAGGGAAAAAGAGTGCAATCGTATTACAAGTTAATGTACATGTATAACCTAAAAGTCCTAAATTTGGTTACTGCCGGAACTCTCTTCGACATATAAATTACTGAAATTTTGAACAAATTCTTCGTCTACCGTTTCATTTTGCAACCTCTTTCGAGCATGCTCCCAATCCCGAATGCATGCCAATACCTCCACCATGTCTGGAGTCAAAGAACTTCTTCTTTCTTCAACAATTCTTCCAGTCGTGCTGAAAACCTGTTCTGAGGAAACAGTGGAAACAGGGATAACCAGTATGTCACGTGCTAGGTGTGACAGGACCGGATATTTATAGTTGTAGGTCTTCCACCATACCAACAGATCAAATCCCTTCTCTCTGTCTCTGTCAAACCTGTCGTCGTATTGAGCGTCAAGGTAGCTTTTCAGTTTAGCATCGGAGGTTGCACTAGCTCCTGAAGAAGAACTTGATGCGCCTACTTTTTTTTGACGTTTTAGAATGTTCCAACTTGTCTGATTCGGGAGTGTGTCTGGTACTTCTAATGGTTGCTGCGCAACGTTGCCATACATGTGCTCATAAGAACTAAAAACTTCGAACAACTGGGTTCGAATGTCAGTAATCTGTGTAGAATAATCTATGCTCAAAACCGTACCAAGATAATCTAACAATGCTTCAAGACCAGATAACTTAACCCTAGGATCTATTATAACACCTAAAGCATAAAGTAAAGGAACTGTAGACCAATATTTTGTAAACATTTTTTCCATGGCTACAACTGCAGGGCCTAAGATTTCATCTTCCCTATAATTGTTTAATAATTCAGACATTTCCGCAATATGATGGATTGCCAAGGAAGATGTGGGGTAATAGACCCCAGAAAGAATTACAGTGGAATCATAAAAAACCTTTAAAAATTCAACAAATACCTTTGCTACATGCCAATCATCTGCGGTGAGTATTGGACTGCCAACTTGAGACATTTTCAAGTTATAAAAACCAGAAATAGGTGTCTCATATTCTAAAGCATTTAAAAGCATTAAGTAAGTAGAGTTCCACCTTACCGGCATATCTGTTAGGAATCTTCGGGGTCGTAGATCGAAAGTTTTACAGTATCTACCAAATTCATTCAATCTTGGAGTAGAACTGGAGATCCAAGCAAGGGCATCTCTGATGCAATCTATACGATCGCTTACTAACTTCATACCAGACTGTACAACTAAATTTATGATATGACATGCACACCGTTGATGGAAAAAATAACCCCCATGTTGTGGGATATTTTTTTTCAAAAAACAATGCAATAGAGCTAGTATTTGCAGATGCATTATCTAATGTGATAGAAATGATACGATCGGTTATTTCATAAGTTTCTAAAACGGATGTAATGACATTTAAAATATTTAATGCGGTATGTGCATACTCCATAGGACGAAAACCAAGAACTTTTTTTTGTAAATTCCAATCAGAGTCTAAATAATGTCCCGTGACAGTTAAATAGTCCTGTTTGGAACATGCGTTCCAAATATCGGAAGTTAATGCAATAGAGACAGTTAGCTGATGTAATTCAGCCTTCAAATTATCTCGTTGGGTTTGAAAACATTTTATCAAATCGTTCCTAGTAGTGTTTCTAGAAATAGGTTTAAATTGGGGGTTGTATGCAGTTTGAATAAATTCTTCGTAAAAAGCATTATCACCGAAATTAATCGGTTGATCAGTGCATGCAATGTAACGTGCCATGCACTCTCTAGCAACCATGGGGTCGTAACGCCATGTTGAAACGGACCCGTCTGGGTGCCGTTGTAATTGTGTCTGGGTTGTAGTATCTACCTGTCCGTATGCAGGCATGCATTTCACCATATGCCTTCGTAAATGACCAATCCCTCCCGCAAAAGTGACATAGTGCTTAGGACAAAACTTACATTGAGCTCTGTCCATGACTTGACCGTCTGGCATAGTCTTCTGTACTATATCAAAACACTGCCATACGTTTGATGTGTGCCTTTTAGGTTTGGGGACACGTGATGACGTCGGTGTTGCGCCAGAAGCAGAAGGTCCCGGTGTCGTACCCGTCGGCTCGGAAAGGTCAAAAAAATCGTCCTCCATATTAAGAACATCCACAAATTGAGGATGATATTCCATTTCCTACAACACAAATATTAATTCATTAGTCATTAAAAACTATTAAACTAAGCATAAGATCATAAAATCATAAATATACTTAATTACTAAGCATACAAATATTAAAATTAATTACTAAGCATTTAAACATAAATATTAAAATCATCAATTTACTACCATAAACATTAAAATTAATTACTAAGCATTTAAACATAAATATACTAAGCATTTAAACATAAATATTAAAATCATCAATTTACTACCATAAACATTAAAATTAATTACTAAGCATTTAAACATAAAAATACTAAGCATTTAAACATAAATATTAAAATCATCAATTTACTACCATAAACATTAAAATTAATTACTAAGCATTTAAACATAAATATACTAAGCATTTAAACATAAATATCATCAATTTACTACCATAAACATTAAAATTAATTACTAAGCATTTAAACATAAATATTAAAATCATCAATTTACTACCATAAACATTAAAATTAATTACTAAGCATAAAATCATAAATATAATAAGCATACAAACATTAAAATTAATTACTAAGATTTAAACATAAATATAATAAGCATACAAATATTCAAATTAATTACTAAGCATTTAATCATAAATATACTAAGCATACAAAGATTCAAATTAATTACTAAGCAATTTAATCATAAATATACTAAATTACTAAGCATAAAAATATTCAAATTAATTAATAAACATAACATCATAAATTTACTAACCATAAAGGCATAAACATTAAAATCAATTACTAAACATAAAATCATCAATTTACTAACTAAAAAAATAATTAAAATATACAAATATTAAAATTAATTACTAGACATAAATTCATAAAATGATAAATTAACTTAAATCAAAGATTCTAAGATTTAATATTAGAATTTATAACAAAGCATACAAATATTAACTCATAAATATACCAAGTTACTAACCATAAAAAATTAAAAACCCCATTAATATTAAATACATAAAAGTATAAAACATAAGAATAAATATCAAAATTAATAACTAAGCATAAATATATTAAGTATAAATATAAAATTTAAAAACTAAAGAATAAAATTAATTAATAAAATTTAAAGGAAAAACATACCTTCAAGCTTTGGTGGAGTGATTAGAGAATAATATCAGTAATATAATATTATAAATTTATAATGGTAGATTATTAGTGTAGAGAATAGAGAGAGTGAGAGTAGAGACTAGAGAGAGAGAGAGAGAGAGATAGTAAGATTGTAAGAATGAAATTATTAGAAAATAGAGATTAGAGAGAATAATGGAGAGTTGGAGAATGGAGTTATGGAGAGAATGAGAGAATGAGAGAATGAGAGATTGAGATTTGAGAGAAAGTGGGGAAATAGGAATGGGTGGGGGTATTTATAGAAAAATTTGAAATGTGGGTAAAAATATAAAATAGAAGAGATGAGGGGTCAAGATGAAATTTTGCAGATTTTTTAAAAATGTGACCGTTTGCTGACGTCAGCAACGGTCAAAATTTTTTTAAAAAATAATAAAAAACTACTTCAATTCAATGGTAAATATATATATATATATATATATAACGTTCGCCCTGGTGGGCTTGGCCCGCCGGCCTGTTGGCCCGTTCCGGGCCGGCCCTCCAGGCCGTAAAACTTGGCCCGACCCGGACCATTCTGTGGGCCGTGCATGGCCTAGCCCGCTCTACAAGCAGGCCGTGCCAGGAACTGCCCGCCAGTCTGAGCGGGCCGGCCGTGCCGAGCCCTCCAGGCTTGGCACATTTTGACACCCCCACCCCAACCCCCACCCCCACCCCCACCCTCATTCCTCAAACCTCCCCCCACCACCTTCCCCAAAATCCATTTGGGGGGACCAGTGGGGGGGACGTTTTGGGGGCAGGTTCCCCCACCCCCACCCCCCAAAACCCATTTCCCCCATTTCATTTCCTTTTCAATTCAAAATTTAAAATTTTCAATCCGAAAAGTAATAAAAACATAATAAAAATACAATACAAAATAATTACATAATACATATATATTATTTTGGGGGTTAATTACACCTTATAAATGAACAACCATAACATTTAATTTTAATAATTTAATATTATAATTTATAATTTTTTTTAATTGTTAAATTTTTTATATATAAATAAAAATAAAAATAAAAATAAAAATAATATATATTATTTTGGGGGGCCTAATGGGGTTTTGGGTTTGGGGGAAGGTACCCCCACCATTTCCCCCAAATTATGTTTGGGGGCAAAGTTTGCCCCCATCCCCTTTGGCGGCAAAATTTGCCCCCAAAACCCCATGGGGAAATGCCCATCCCTACCCATACCCCAAGACCCTGGGGTTTAGGAGGTAAATGGAGATATCATGGAGTAGTAAACCACGGCCTACGTGGAAAGCATCCACCTCTGAATGATCATTCAAAGAATACCCTTCAAAGCACCTGGACTCGTAGGAGAAGTCGGACCTAGTATTCGGGCACCAGTGATTGAAAGACTCAGACCGCAACCGCTAGTCCCAAGTAATCCAAGAGATTTCAGACCCTAATAGGTGAAGTTAGCAGTTGACATTCCTCCAAAAAAGAATCAGTCGATGGTCAAATTAACAGCAGAGAGGAGGGCTCCACAGCCTGATGCAGGTGGCAGTACCGGGCCCAGAAAAAATCCGCGGGGTACTCGGCCCCAAAGGGAGAAACGCAAGGAGGCAATTGAAGTATCAGAAACCTCGGATAATAAAGGCTCAATAGCCCGATCTAGGCATGATGGGTCCAGACGTCTTGAAGATCAAATGTCAAATATGGCAAAAGAACTTGAAGAGCTAAGGAAGGGGAAGAATAGGGTTACTCGAAAGAACCCTTTGGGCAAGATGAATGCACCTTTTTCTAGGAGAATCAGAGAAGCAGAGTTACCCCCCAAGTTCAAAATGCCTACCGAGAAGTATTCTGGGTCAGAGGACCTTGTAAGCCACCTGGAGAGTTTTGTCCACCAAATGGAGATTCAGAACGTAACCCGATCAACAATGTGTAGGATGTTCCCTTCTACCTTGACAGATTTTGCCAATATTTGGTTCAGAAAGTTACCTCCAAGTAGTGTGGATTCTTTTACAAAACTTACTATAGATTTTTGCGCTTAGTTTCAAGGAATCAAACCTCATCCAAAAGACCCCGTCCTACTCCAATACGTGATCCAGGAGCAGGGTGAGACTTTGAGATCCTACGTGGAGAAGTTTCACAAAGAAGTAATCCAGATGGGTGTATTCGATGAGAAGGAGACTCTGGTAAATTTTAGGAGAAACCTGTGGGCGGGTAGATTGTTTCGTTCGTTTACCAAGCATCCACCTGTCACCTACCATGAAGCCTATAACAGGGCATTAGAGCAGGTAGACATAGATGAACAACTCTGGGTCAAGATCGAGCACGACGAAGCCTGATCAGTTAAGCGTCCAAAGAATGAGTCTCCGAAACCTACCCCAGCAAAGAAGTTTCAGAACCACCCTCCAAATCGGTCAACTTATAGGCCGCCTCCTCCCCATTAGCATTAGGATAGATATCTGGTGAGAAGAACTCCTCCAAGAATCACGCCTCCACGGAGGGAAGTAGTACGGGTAACAAGTGAGGAGGACTGGTACAACCACTACACCCCTCTAAATGCATCCCTAGAGACCATCCATTTTTCCATCTGTGACATGGGTCTGCTCAGGAAGCCCAGCCCCATGAAGATCTCGACTGATCAGAGAAATCGCTACAAGTATCATGATTTTCATGAGGATGTGGGGCATAACACATCAGAATGCTACAGCCTCCGAAACCAGATTGAAGGATTAGTAAGGGGCGGACTTTTAATTGAATTTTTACAACAACTGAGAGATAGCATCGAGGTAGGAAAGGAGGTATAAGAAGAGATGCGGGAAGCAGAGGAGAGACGAAAAGATAAGGGGAAAGATCTGATGCAGTAAATCCAGGTGATTCATACCATCAATGGAGGCCCTACTTTGGCCGGGATATCCAACAATGCGAGAAAGAACCATGCTAGGAAAATCCCTCGGCTTACTACCGGTCATGATATACTCCATGTCAGTAAGTGCCTCTAAGATCCACCTTGTGCCACCCAGATTATTTTCGTAGAGGAAAATGTCTACAATATAGTCCAGCCCCACAATGATCCGATGGTGATCACAATACAAATAGCTAACTGCCTGGTACACCGCATCCTGATTGATACCGGGAGTAGTGTGGACATCCTGTTCAAAGGGCCATATGATAAGCTGAACCTGAAGAACCCCTACTGCAATAGTTGTACCACACCTCTATATGGATTCACTGGGGACTTCCTGATGCCCGTTGGATCCCACAAGTTACCAGTGATAATCGGAAAAGCACCCCTCCAACTGAACATAATGACAGTGTTTATCATAGTTTATACCCCGTCCGCTTACAATGCGATCCTGGGAAAACCTTTCTTGGCAGAAATCAGAGGAGTACTGTTAATCTACCACAACGTTCTAAAATTTTCGGTCGGGACCCAAGTAGGACAGGTCAGAGGGGATCAACAGGCAGCTCACAATTATTATACAGTACCCAATAACCCTACCACGCTAGCCAAACAGTACGCATATGTAGCCAGCTTGCCAGAGCAAGATAGCCTGATGTTTTAATAAAAAAAGGGAAAAAACTTAGTCCTCTGGAAAGTTACTCAAGATACCCAGAAGAGGTCTTACGGGGTACTAGCTCCCAACTAGAAGGTCCCTACTTGATAAAATTGGTGGTTCGGAGAGAGGCCTACAAGCTGGAAGATATGGATGGTTACCCGATAGACCACACCTGGAACGCTGATCACCTCAGAAGATTTTATCCATAGCGTTTGAAGAAAGATTTGTTTCAATTGGTATAATTCTTGATATGTACCCCGAGTTTGCTTTGTATCATTTCTTGAGAAATTCAATAAAAGTCAGTTTATTCTCCTATGTGATTTCTTCTGAGCTCGCCTTAAACATTTTCGCCATAAAGACCAGGAAGTTCCTATGACACTCCTGATGTCCTAGATTGGGTCAATACTCTTTAGGAGGATCGCCATATCGATTTTCACCGTAGAAGACTAGGAGGTCCTCGTGACACTTTTGATGCCCTAGATTGGGTCAATACCGCTAGAAGAATCGCCATATCGATTTTCGCCATAGAAGACCATGAGGTCCACGTGACAATCCTAATGCTCTAGACCGGGTTAACACTCACTAGGAGGATCGCCATATCACCTCAAGACCAGGAAAAACCATATGGTGTTCCTATTGCCTTATTCGGGGTATACCCTCCTCTAGGAAGGATCTGGTGCAATAAAGCTTAAATGGTATAGTTGCCAGCTAGACTAAGGATGCAAATCCATCCTCTAAACTAAGGAAGCCTATACAGCAAACCTGAAGCCATGGTCTGGGAATACCCCCTCCAAGACCGACTACGAAAGGACCGAGATACCTTATTAGGATACCTGGATCCTTACTTCTCCATATCTACGTAAGAAGGACCTGGTGCTGAGATACATCAGTTGCTTAACAAGCTATAGAAGGACTGGGATACCTTGTCAGGATACCCGGATCCTTACTTCTCCATATCTATGCAAGAAAGACCTTGTGACAAAATACTCTAGTCGCCTACGAAGCTACCAAAGGACAAGGATACCTTATCAGGATACCCGGTTCCTTATTTCGCCACATCAATATAAGAATACTTGGTATTAATATGCACTAATTGCCTACCAAGTATGGATCGTCTAAGGATCGGGATACCTCGCCAAGATACATGTTACCCTGCCCCGCCAGGGACCTTGATGCTAAAAAGGGGATTGGGATACCTATTTGGTATACTCCATCCAGATACCAGGATCCTGAAAGAAAAGAATGTCAACTTGGTACCCCGACCCTTAAAAAGGAGTCTCGTCACAAAATCAAGAGCTTCAAGGCAAGATATGCCTAGTACCTAGACTGATGCAATCTAAGTACAAGTGTCAAGGCAAGCTAGACTGCTTGTGAGGATCAGAAGTTTCATACCCATGGTAGCTAAGCAAGTGTGATGATACTAAGTAAATGACAAACATTCACGTAAGTTTTGTCTAAGTTACTAACAGAATATGCACTGATCAAGTTATATCGGAGCATATTTCAAGCAAGTAAGGCAATTTATTTGCAAGAAGGGGGAAATTTTCTATTAATCAAGTAGGGAGCCCATCCCCCAGTTCCGGGTTAAAAAAAAAAATGAAAAGACGATGACAAAGATGAACAAAAGGAAAAATGACAAATCACACACTCCCAGCATCCTCTTTTTCCCCTGTTTATTGGCCTTGGTCGGACGTGTCTACTCCCTATGTTGCCTTAATCCCTGCATCAACCAAGATTTCCCCAACTTCTAGGATCCCAGGTGTTACCGGGAAATCGTCACAGGGGGTGAAATTCCAAATAACGACTTTACAGGGACCAAGATCAAGATTGACCTTGGTCGGAGGGGTATCAAGTGGTTCTATACCAACTATCCAAAGCAATGCAAGTACGACGTAGGACACCAAAAAATAGACAAAAATGAGTTTTTTATTGATCGTCACTTTGCATTACAAATATGTGGACTATACATTCAAGATTAACTGTAAGGTATGGAGATTCAATGGGTAATGGAGATGGTCGCGATGCTGATCTCGTGCATGTCGATAAATAGAACTTGATCGTAGGGTTTCTGGTTTTTCTTTTCTGTCCCTTTTTCCTGATGAATAGGTAGTTGTATATATCCCTCTTGTTGCACGCCATGCACTCCTGTAATTTCGGTCTAAGGTTTGGCCGATGCAGGATCCTCCCCTTTTTAGGAGATAATCTCGGAGCTTTACGTGTAGAATCTAGTCTTTCCTTCCTAGGAAGAGTCAATCTCTTAAGCAAATCTTTCCTTCCTAGGAGGACTCTGATTGAGTTGACCTGTTTAAAATAGGACTCTCTGGTGGAAAGGAGTATATCTCCTCTATACGACAACATTTTAATGGGTCTTTTATGGAGCTTTTACTTTCTAGTATGAGAATCTTGCTGCCTGGTATCCTCTTGCTTGGCGGGCTAGCTATATCAGAAAGTGCAAGCTAGTAAGTATCATGTTGATGAAGTAGGGAGAAGTCTAGCTGGTATTATAGCGGGATGCTTAGTGGAACTTCGTGTTGGAGTGCTGCGGGGTTCATATTGTAGCGGGAAGCTCAGTGGAACTCCGTGTCGGGGTGCTGCGAGGTTTATAGGAGACCAGGGTATGACAAGTTTGGACCCTACTACAGGTTCTAACAAGTACTCTGGCTCTAGGGGTAGGCTTATGAGCCAAGACACTAGCAGCGTCCTTAAAGAGCTGGAGGAAGGTTGGATCGGACCCCGCTGAAGGGAATGTGCACTCGGATCAGTCGGAGTCCGCTCTTTGTCGGGGTAGCCGGATGGTGTCTGTACTCATATATTATCCTTGTGTTGAGGTGGAAAATTCTTCCTTGGTCCTTCGCCAATTTTGGCGGTTAACCGAAGTCCCCCCTGACTTGGACACTGATACCTTGTCGGGGTCGGGGTCGGAGTCAGGATCCTGTCTATACTTGAAGGATTTTTCTGCCTTTTCTATTTATTTCCTTGTCTGACTAGTTCTCCACCTAGGAGGAGGAAATCCTTACTTGATGCTTTAATACTGATTGCGTGTCGATCAACGATTGGGTTTCTCGTTTTCAAAAAGAGCCGTTTTGGCACGATTAATACGGAAAATGCCTCTACCCATTCTTCCGATCACCGATTCCGGTTTCTTGGTGTGTAACTGCCACCCCTCTTCTATAAATAGACCGACTTCACTGATGCTTTCTTCCCTACTTTCAAACTTTCAAAATTACAAACAGAGAACCTTGCCTCTTCGACCTGCTTCCTTTTCTCCTTTACTTTGCAATCTTTCAAAAATCTTTTTCACCTCCTTTTTCTTCAGTGGCTTCTCCTTCCAAACTTCCTACTTCTCAAGAAATTGCCACTGAGCAAAACCCTCCTGTGGTAACCTCCACTCATCCCGACCTCGTCTCTTTGCATCAGTCTGATAGCATCGATGCCCTCTTCAATACGGAGAAGGCTGACGTGGTGGAGGACTCCCTGACCTCGGAGAGGAGGAAACGGGATTGAGAGGGGGACGGGGTTGCTGATGATACCCCGTGGGCCCAGCGCCGTCGCTCTACCTGAAACCCCCGAATTGGGTCGGGTTTCCACAATAAACCAGAAGACCCGGTTTTGATTAGCGACGAAGCAGGCGCTCCAAAGACTGGTGGTGACGAGGAAGGTGGCGAGCATGATATCATCTTGGTCAAGGTCCAAACTGGTTCTTTCTCCCCCTTCCACGATGGTCGGATTGTACCCGACTCCGTATGTACACTGGATGCACTCAACAAACTACGGGATGAGTACAAGATCCCGGGGTACATCACTCTCTCTCTTCCCTAAAGGGTTTACAACGTGTACACCCCGCCTCAAGACCGTCTGTTGATCCACAAAGCAGCTTTTGAGTATGAAGTCCGGCTTCAGCTTCATCCTACTCTCCGTCGGGCTCTCGTGGAGCTTGAATTGGCCCCTCTCCAGATCTCGTCGGGCTTCTGGAAGCACTTGACGGGGTTCTTGGTACTTTGAAGGAGCAGTGCGAGAGGGATCACATAGATAGGGAGCCGGGGTTGGATGAACTCCGTTTTCTCTTCAACATCACTAGCATGGTGCCCCGAGGTCAATTTTACCTAAGGGCAAACAACGACATGAAGTTTACTGTCCCAGGAGAAAATGTGAAGTATGCCGCGCCCTAGAAGGAAGAATGGCTCGTGGTGGAAGGTGAGTAGGGGCGCACTGCCTTTATTGGGGGGTATGAATACCCCGTCCCTACATAATTCTCAGCAAGGGACAAGTGGGCGAAGGGGGTGCTAGCTCCTGAATCCCGGGATATTTTAGCGAGGATCATGAAGAGGGGATACACAAATATGCAGTATCCCACTCTAGATCCCTTCGAAGGAGGCCGACTGGAGCGATATCTTAGGAATTCCCTCGCCCTTCCTGGTAAGTTGACTGTACCTAATTCCCTTTTTTATATGTACATATTCTCCTTCTTCTTTTTCTCCTTAAGTTTCTTCTCTTCTTGTAGTATCAGCTACCCCGATGACAGCGGGGTTTCCATCTTCCTCTGGGATAGGGGGCCTAGCTCTGCCAACTCACGCTTCTCATGTTCCTTCTCCTTCTCCTACTATCAGAGACGTGTTAGGGTCCCTGCAAGTTAGGACTGATCCTACTCCTCCTCCGGCTCCATTTAAGGCTTCTACTGGTCTTATCACACCCCATCCCATTCTAGCGGGGTCGAGGGCCAAGACTCCTGCCCGTCTTCCTTCTCCTCCTCCTCCATCATCGCGCTCAAAGACAGCGATGTTGTCCAGGGCGGCTAAGGCCTGGGGTTCTTATAACAATTTGTTGTGATGGACTTCTAAGTCCCCTTTGAGTGTTGATCTACTGTCGGGGTAGAAAGTGAAGAACTAAGGGACCAGGTAGCCCGATAAGGCATCCCGATCTTACTACAGGACTGTCTTGGTAGGCAACTAAGGCCACTTTAGCACCAGGCTTCTTGGAGGAGGGTATTCCTCGACCAAGGCAACAGGAGCGCCTTAAGGCTATTTCCTAGTCTTGAAATGGCGAAGTAAGGAACCGGGTACCCTGAGGCATCCTGATCTTACTGTAAGTCTATCCTGGTAGGCAACTAAGGCCACTTTAGCACTAGGCTTCTTGGAGGAGGGTATTCCCCGACCAAGGCAGCAGGAGCGCCCTAATGCTATTTTCTAGTCTTGAAATGGCGAAGTAACAAACCAGGTACCCTAAGGCATCCCGATCTTACTGTAAGTTTGTCCTGGTAGGCAACTAAGGCCACTTTAGCACCAAGCTTCTTAGAGGAGGGTATTCCCCGACCAAGGCAGCAGGAGTACCCTAAGGCTATTTCCTAGTCTTGAAATGGCAAAGTAAGGAACCAGGTACCCTGAGGCATCATGATCTTACTGTAACTCTGTCCTGGTAGGCAACTAAGGCCACTTTAACACCAGGCTTCTTGGAGGAGGGTATTCCCTGACCAAGGCAGTAGGAGCGCCCTAAGGCTATTTCCTGGTCTTGAAATGGCGAAGTAAGGAACCGAGTACCCTGAGGTATCCCGATCTTACTGTAAGTCTGCTCTGGTAGGCAACTAAGGCCATTTTAGCACCAGGCTTCTTGGAGGAGGGTATTCCCCGACCAAGGCAGCAGGAGTGCCATAAGGCTATTTTCTTGTCTTGAAATGGCGAAGTAAGGAACCAGGTACCCTGAGGCATCCCGATCTTACTGTAAGTCTGTCCTGGTAGGCAACTAAGGCCATTTTATCACTAGACTTCTTGGAGGAGGGTATTCCCCAACCAAGGCAGCAGGAGCACCCTAAGGCTATTTCCTGGTCTTGAAATGGCGAATCAGTGATGGCGAAGTATAAACATTCAGTAGAAGATATTGGAGGATCTACTAGGAGATATTGAACACTGGACACAAGAGAGTCATATAGGAGAAGAAACTACTTTTATTAAATTTTCCCAGTCAGTACAATATGGAATCGGGGTGAGTATTCCTGCGTTGTATCTGATGTCGAACTGGGTGAGCTCTAGGGCCCATAGAACCAATCTACCCTACACATTCGGCCTTTGGAGGAATTGTCTCAATGGTTGATCAGTGACAGCCGCGATGGTGTGAGCTTAAAAATAAGGCCAGAGCTTTCTGGATGTAGTCACCAAGGCGTAGGCGAGCTTCTCTAAGAGGGTGTAGTTTTTCTCAGACTTAGTGAAAGCCCGGCTCAAGTAGTAAACTGGTCTTTACACCCCATCACTGCATTCTTTCACCAAGGCTCCACTAGTAGCAACTTTAGAAACTGCTAGATAGAGTAGGAGTTCTTCCTTCGGGGTCGGTTTTACCAACAATGGCGGACTTAACAAGTACTTTTTAAAGCTTGAAAAGCCTGCTCGCCTTGTTCATCCCACTTCATCTTCTTTCCCTGCTTGATGATCTTGAAAAACAGGAGACATTTATCTGTGGAGCGAGATATGAACCGGTTTAGGGCTGCTATCCGTCCGGTTAATCCTTGTACCTGCTTGAGAGTTGTAGGGGACTTGAGGTCTAGGATAGCTTTGATCTTCTCGAGATTAGCCTCGATTCCCCTTTCATGCACCATGAATCCCAAGAATTTGCCTGCTGCTACCCCGAATGCACACTTAGCGGGGTTCAACCTCATCTGGTTCTGCCTTATAACTTAGAAGGTCTGGCGTAAGTCCCCTGTATGTTGTCCTGCTTCTGGAGATTTTGTGAAAATGTCATCTATGTAAACCTCCATGGATCTTCCTATCTGCTCCTTGAACAGTTTGTTCACCATACGCTGGTAGGTGGCACTTGCATTTTTTAGTCTGAATGGCATTACCTTATAGTAGTAGAGGCCTTGTTCAGTGATGAAGCTAGTCTTGTTTTGATATGAAGGATGCATCATAATTTGATTATACCCCGAGAAAGCATCCATGAAGCTTAGGAGCTTGTTTCCTGCAGTGGAGTCAATGAGCTGGTCTATTTTAGGCAGAGGGAAACTATCCTTGGGACAAGCCCGGTTGAGATCGGTGTAATCTACACACATTCGCCACTTCTCATTAAACTTGGTTACCATAACCACGTTGGTGATCCACTCGGGGTATCGGGATTCCTTGATGAATCCGGTCTTTAGGAGCTTATCAACCTCTTCTTGGACCGCGGTGTTCCGTTCGGCATTGAAGTATCTTCTTTTCTACTTAACTGGCTTGAAAGTTGCATCCACTGCCAACCTGTGGGTAGCCAGGCTAAGAGGAATGCCGGGCATCTCCTCATGGCTCCAAACAAAGATGTCGTTGTACTCTTTGAGAAGCTCTATCAAATCCCTATTGATTTCGGGGTCCAGACCCCCTCCAACTTTTACTGTCTTTATCGAATCTTTCCCTCTGATTAGGGTCTCTACCAACTGATCTACGGGGAGCCCACTGGTCCAACCATGCTCTTCTTCTTCTGGCTCTTTCATGATTATGTCTGGTACCTCATTTTCTTCCAAGACATACTGATCCCGCTCTGATGCTCCCTGATTTGGGTCACTGGTCACATGTGCACACTATTTGGCTAACGCAGCGGGGTTGGTGGACAGCGCATAACAATTGCAGGCTGCCTGCTGGTCCCCCCTTACTTCTCCTACTCCTAATCCCATTGGAAACTTCAACACATTGTGGTAGATAAACAACACTCCTCTAATCCCTAATAGGAAGGGTCTTCCTAAGATTGCATTGTATGCAAACGGGGTGTCTACTACAATGAATTCCGTCATTATGTTCTGTTGAAGAGGAGTCTCTCCGACTATTACTGGCAGAATCTTTGTCCCCATTGGCATTACGGAGTCCCCTGTGAACCTATACAAAAGGGAGGTGCAACTGTTGTAGCAAAAGTTTTTCAGATTGAGCTGCTCATGAGCCCCCTTGAATAGAATATCCACGCTGCTCCATATATCAATCAGGATGCGGTGTACCAGGCAGTTGGCGATCTGTACTGTAATCACCATGGGATCATCATGTGGCGGAACTGTATTGTAGATGTCCTCATCTGTGAAGATGATTTTGGTGGAGGGGGGTAGATCCCGGGATCCACTACTGACTTTGAGTATCTCGTGGTCAGTATTAAACCTGGGAATCTTTCTTGCGTGATTCTTCCTCGAATTATTAGAGGTTCCAGCCAAGGTAGGACCTCCAGTGAGGGTATGGATCACCTGGATCTGTTGCATCAGATCCTTCTCTCTATCTCTCCTTCTTTCTACTGCCTTCTACATCCCGCATTGAACCCGTTTCCCTTCTTTGATGCTGTCCCGTACCTGCTGCAAAAATTCAGTTAAAAGTCCTCCTCGTACCAGTCCTTCAATATGGTTGCGGAGGCTGTAGCACTCTAAGGTGTTATGCCTTATATCCTTATGGAAGTCACAATATTTGTATTGATTCCTCTTGCCAACCGGGATTTTCATGGGACCCGACTTTCTAAGTAGACCCTTATCCTGAATGGCGAGATAAATAGTTTCTCGTGAAGCATTGAGGGGGGTATAGTGATTATATCCCTCTTCCTCTCTTGCCACCCTGGATACTTCTTTTAGGGGAATCTCTCTGGGAGGTGATCTCCTAACCGGATACCTTTCCTAGTATGAATGAATATGAGGCGCCCTGTAAGTAGACCGGTTCAGAGGTTGATTCTTAAATTTCCTAACTGGTGCGGGCTTCGGAGCTTCCTTCTTAGGGTGCGGTGCTAATCGGGCTTCATTGTGCTCGATCTTAATCTAGAGTTGTTCCTCGATGTCCACCTATTCCAGAGCCCGATTGTAGACTTCCTGGTACGTCTCTAGAGGGTGCTTGGTAAAAGACCGGAATAGTCTGCTAGCCCATAAGTTCCTCTGAAAGTTGGCTAGAGTTTCCTTCTCGTTGAATACACCCATATGAACGACCTCTTTATGGAATGTTTCCACGTAAGATCTCAGAGTTTCACGCCACTCCTGGACCACGTATTGTAGTGAAATAGGATCCTTGGGATGGGGTTTGATCCCCTGAAACTGTGCACAGAAAACTTTGGTGAGTTTAGAAAAAGAATCGACACTACCTGGTGGTAACTTTCTAAACTATGTCTTGACACACTCAGTCAGGGTTGAAGGAAACATTCAGCACATGGCCAGCCTGGTCACACTTTGAATCTCCATCTGGTGGACAAAGCTTTCCAAGTGGCTGAGAGGGTCCTCTGTCCCAGAGTATTTCTCTGAAGGTATCCTGAACTTGGGGGGCAACCCTGCCTTTTTGACTCTTTTGGAGAAAGGTGCATTCATCTC
The DNA here is from genome assembly GCA_954870605.1 of Acer campestre. NCBI lineage: Eukaryota > Viridiplantae > Streptophyta > Magnoliopsida > Sapindales > Sapindaceae > Acer > Acer campestre. The sequence continues at coordinate 34,148,405 of OX940801.1, forward strand.
GCCCAAGGGATTCTTCTGGATTTCTTGATGTTTTCCCTTCTTTAACTGCTCCAACTCCTTCGCCATCCTTGTCATCTGATCCTCCAAGCGTTGAGATTTTTTGGTTCCGGATCGGGCTACTGAAACCTCTTCATCCGAAGATTCTGAATCAATGACTACCTCCTTTCGCTTAGCTCTTTGATGCTTTTCCTTGGAGCTTCTTCGGGATTTGGCACTTCCTTCCGAATAGGGGTGTGGATCTCTCTCATTTGCCCTTGGCTTTGGTGGAGACTGAACCCTCCTAGGAGGAACCTCAATTGCAGACTTCACTAGTCTGGGTCTGAGTTCCGCCTATCGGACTGGGAGAGATGGACCCAATCGATCGAAAACTGGTACTTAGACACTTGGACCAGCATCCCCTGGGATCCCGACCGCTTCAAAGGGGATCCCCTAGGCTATCATCCGGAGCCGGATAGCGTCTACGTATGCTGCAGCATGCTGCTCTATGATATTTCGATTAACTTCCTGCCTAGCGAGGTCTTGAGGAACAGGGCCTGCAACTGGTGGGGGCACTGGTGAAGGATTCTCATTCTTGGTGCCCTTACCCCGCCTCTGGGCTCTTTCAGTGGAAGCAAGGGACTGGAGTCCTGATGGCTCGGGATGAACCTGGGAGGATCGGAGTCTCATTCTGAATATCAGTGGATGAAAATTGGTTGCTCTGAACGATGGTTGGGATAGTTTTTCCACAGACGGCGCCAAAAGTGTTACCGAAAAATTGTTACAGGGGGTGAAATTCCAAATAACGACTTTACAGGGACCAAGATCAAGATTGACACTGGTCGGAGGGGTATCAAGTGGTTCAATACCGACTATCCAAAGCAATGCAAGTACGACGTAGGACACCAAAAAATAGACAAAAATGAGTTTTTTATTGATCGTCACTTTGCATTACAAATATGTGGACTATACATTCAAGATTAACTGTAAGGTATAGAGATTCAATGGGTAATGGAGATGGTCGTGATGGTGACCTCGTGCATGTCGATAAGTAGAACTTGATCATAGGGTTTCTGGTTTTTCTTTTCCGTCCCTTTTTCCTGGTGAATAGGTAGTTGTATATATTGCTCTTGTTGCACGCCATGCACTCTTGTAATTTCGGTCTAGGATTTGGCCGATGCAGGATCCTCCCCTTTTTAGGAGATAATCTTAAAGCTTTACATGTAGAATCTAGTCTTTCCTTCCTAGGAAGAGTCAATCTCTTAAGCAAATCTTTCCTTCCTATGAGGACTCTGATTGAGTTGACCTGTTTAAAATAGGACTCTCTGGCGGGAAAGAGTATATCTCTTCTGTACGGCAGCGTTTTAATGGGTCTTTTATGGAGCTTTTAGTTTCTAGTATGAGAATCATGCTGCCTGGTATCCTCTTGCTTGGCGGGCTAGCTATATTAGAAAGTGCAAGCTAGTAAGTATCCTGCTGATGAAGTGGGGAGAAGTCTAGCTGGTATTATAGCGGGATGCTTAGTGGAACTCCGTGTCGGGGTGCTGCGAGGTTCATACTGTAGCGGGAAGGTCAGTGGAACTCCATGTCGGGGTGCTGCGGGGTTTATAATAGACCAGGGTATGACGGGTTTGGACCCTGCTGCAGGTTCTAACGAGTACTCCTGCTCTAGGGGGTAGGCTTATGAGCCAAGACGCTGGCGAGGTCCTTAAAAAGCTGGAGGAAGGCTGGATCGGACCCCGCTGGAGGGAATGTGCACTTAGATCAGTCGGAGTCCGCTCTTTGTCGAGGTAGCCAGATGGTTTTTGTAATCCTATATTATCCTTGTGTTGAGGTGGAAAATTCTTCCTTGGTCCTTCGCCAATTTTGGCGGTTAACACCGGGTATGGCAAGGGTCTTATTTTTCTTCGTTGGCTCAACCTCTAGATAGACCATCTGCATCCTGCATCTTGCAACCTGCATCTAACTATCTTGATGTTTAGAGGGATCGAGAAACGTCCCTCTAGTTGCTCCTACTTGATCAGCAGAAGGAAGACTCGGCCCTTGATATGGATAAGGATCCAGGATTACGGTAGCTTGAAAAGGATCATCTTGATCCGGGACAGCGCCAGAAAATCGGATAGCCTTAGCTATAATCTGATCCCGATCCCAATTAAAAGCAGCTTGTAAATCAAAAGGAGGGGGAAGAGCTTCGGCGACTTCATAGGACATAGTAAAATACCCTTCAGCAAAAGAAGAATCTGTTCTGGCTTCCGAAGCATGCAATGAACCCCGCAGTAAACGATTTTCCTCTAGAAGCACATCCATCTCCACCTTCACACTGTCCCTTTCATTACAGTGGCATGTTGATCTGACCGTTTCGATGTCTAAGACATGCTTCATCTGTTCAAAATCTACTAAGGCTTCCTGCATGCCTGACTCAGCCTCGGTGACGGATTGGACTAGTAAGATAGATCACATTCTACTCAGCCCAATCTAGATCGATCCTAGCCTCTTCCAGCTTAGCCTGAAGAGAAAGATTGGCCTCCTTCAAAATTGTTATCTGTTGACCCATGACCAGGGCAAATTTAAAGCCCTATAAAAGGGGAGAAAATAGTGAGTATCTTTGGAATACATATGTGTACATATGTTCACCAAGCAAGCTAGAAATTCGAGGGCCATACCTCAGCAAGCAAAGCAGCCCCCTTGGTAACCAGGATGTCGGTAGGTAAGGAAGACATTGACTGAGAGCCTCCCCCAGGACAAGTAGCGATAAATTTGGATATTATATCGTCTTGGCTGTAATCGCGTGGCCCCGACCCAGATGGGAGATCAACAGGAAAGGGGACTGTGGTAGCAGTGCTCTTTTCTTTCTCAACCCTAACGGGACACCTGTCAAATATCGTGGGAGGAGGAGGAGGAGGAGGTGGAGAAGCCACTGCAATTGGTTTGGAAGCAGTATCACGAGGAGCCTGCGCCCGGGTTTGGATCGGTGAAGTTTGGGCTCTGGTAGCCCGTGCCAACATCTCGCCCAAGGATGGGCATGCTGAAGTCGAGATAGAAAAAGAAGCAGGAGAGTGTTAAATGAACCCCGTAGAAGCCGGAGGAGGGGTCGATATAGACAACTTAGACCTTGACCTAGCACCGGCATCCAGAAGAAGAGAAGGAATTGAAGAGGGAAGTGAAAAAGGATCTTAGGATCCCGACCTTAGGGAAGAGAGAGGATGCTGGAAAGGAGCTGCAGAGACTGTAAGAAGAAGGATCATAAAAAAATAAAAAAAATAATAATAAGACAAAAAGAAGAAGAAAGAAGAGGTCACATACATGGATAAGCGATTGATATCCTGAGATACCGATCCAACTTATCTCCCTCAAAGGGATCATTGGTAAGGAATTTCAAATTCATATATTCCCTTTTCTAGATCCTTTGAAGGACACCCCGAGACTCCATCGAAATTACTCTCTTACCCCATCTATCCTTTCGGTAAAGTGGGTAGGGACCGGGTACTCAGTTCCTCCAATATGTACCGAGTGGCCACAGTCCCCCTCTACTATAACTTATTCATCCTTTTAGGATTGGTTATACTTCACATTGGCCCCTGGAACCACGAACTTCATCTCATTATAAGCCTTCAGGTAGAACTGACCTCGAGATACCAGGTTTTCTATTTGGAAGATGTAGCAGAGTTTATCGAACCTCGGTTCTCTCTTAATCTTATCTTGTTCACTCTGCTCTTTCCAGAGCACTAGGAACCCTATCAAATGCTTTCAGAACCCCGGCGAGATCTGTATAGGAGCCATCTCTAGACCGACGAGCTCCCTACGGAGGATGGGATGAAAAGGAAGCTTGACCCCACATTCGAATGCTGTTTTGTGGATGAGGAGGCGGCCTTTAGGAGGGGTATACACCTCATAACCCCAGTGAGGAAGTGACAGCAAGATGCTATTGGGGATATTGTAATCCCTCCTCAAGCCAACTAGGGTTTCAACCATGCACACGGAGTCTGGAATGATCCATCCATCATGAAAGGAGGCAAAAGAACTAGTAAGCACACCTCCAGAGTCCACAGTCAGAATATCATCCTTTTCGTTCCCAACATCTTCATCATCCTTCTCATCGACGATTTGAACCGGGTCATCAGGTTTATTGTTAAAGCCCAACCCGATTCTGGGATTCCTACCAAAACAACGGCATTAAGAAGGCTGGTCACTGTCAACGGTTCCCTCTTCCTCTCGACCTCTCTCATTTTTCCTCACCGATTGAGAACTCTCTGTGAGACCGACCTTCTCCGTGCTTAGAAGGTCATCAAGGCTGTCGGAGGGGCTTGGAGAAGAGAGAGGAGGATATTGCAAGACTGGAGGAGGATTTTGCTAGGTAGGTAGAGGGCTTTGTGAAGTTGGAGGAAGATTGGGTGAGTTTGCCATTGTAGAAGAAGAGGGAAATCTGAAGAAATTGCTATGGACGAGGGAGAAGCGTAGAGAAAGAAGCCTTGGTTTCCTATTTTTAAAGATTGAAATCAGTGTGAGAGAAGAAAAAGAATTCAGGTTATTTATAGCGAAAAATGGACGGTTATATGAATGCACAAGGAAACCAGAATTAATGACTAGGGACGTGCAGGAGACAATTTCGAGGAAATCGCACCAAAAAAGAAAAAAAAAACGGCCCATTCAAATATGCAAACCATTCTAGATGTGACACGTGGACTGCCCAGTTATTGCAAGCGTGCAGAAAAGGGATTAATGTATTAAAGAAGGACTTCCCCCAAGACAACAGAAACTAGCCAGGCAGAAGAAAGAAAACTCTTAAAGTATCCGAATATCCTGACTCCAACCCCAGCAAGGTATCAGTATTCAAGTTAGAGGAGACTTCTGTTAATCACCAAAAATGGTAGGGGTTCAAAGAAGAATTTTCCATCTACCTAAGGGAAGAATCTAGGTAGGAAAATGAGGATCCTGATACCCCACCACTGAAATGCGCCATCTACCAGTCAGGGTCGAGGTTAAAGCTTCCAAAATATTCTGAGATACCAGATAACGTAGAAACCAAGTTACCCTAGTATCCCGATACCCCGGTACCCACGTACCCCGATATATGTATACGAGGTACAAACGAGCAGGAAACGGGGCACCCATGTGTTCCGATGCCGCCTAGACCAAATGAATCAACAGAAAGTACTAAGACAAGATCAAGCCACATAGGAGGACAGTAAAACGCCTTCGTTTGGGTAAATAAGGAAGTTAATCCCTTCCCGCCACTAGAGAGTTATATTTGAAAGATGAGTCAACTTTGTCAGATTCCGTCAAGTAAGGGATCGCTTGATTCCTAAAAGGAAGGTGACTACCTCTTTGCCAATGATCATGGAAAATCCTGAAAATCTCTAGGTCACTAGACTTAAATTAGAGGAGTGCTCAGCAAGTACAGAGACTATATATACAACATAATAATATACAAAAAGGAGAAGCAGAAAACAAAAACCCTACTGTGTATTTTCTACTTATCGACATACACGAGAACTTCACCACCATCTCAATTTGAGTTATATTTATGTCACGATAGTTCTAGACTACTACCATTGTATTTTTCTTTATTTTACGATCAATAAAAAGCACAATATATGACCATGTTTGACTAGTTATCGCCATTCACCATAATCATGATATGTGAATATCTTTTATTGAGAACCTAAGGTATCGAACTACCCGATACCTCTCCAACTGAGATCTACCCCGATCACACTTGAATTGTTAATTGGAAATCCACCCCAGTGACAATTTTTGGTTACCATAATTTATAATAAATTCATTACTATGTCAATTTATTGTTAAAATATGATTCATTTGCTATGTAATTATTTGTTTAAGATTGTCCAAAAATTTTACAAAATATTGCTTACTTTAGATACAAATATCTATCTTTTTTTTTTCTTTTCAATTTTTGACAGAATATCCACCGATATCGATATTATCCCCGAAATATCCTTAAATTTTGAAGTCCGATATAGATACCGATACCGATACTTTCTACCTTAATCATAAGCTTTCAATTTTCATTTATTTGTTTGTTTAAAAAAAAAAAGAATTTAATGTAGTTGAAAATGTGATTGGTATAAATAATGATTGTACATAGTATAAAATTTAGTTTTTAATTAAAAGAATTTGTCCTTATTGATTAATTTGTATTGGAATATTTTGGCAAATAAATTTTTTAATAAAATATGGGTGTGTATAAATTATATTTATAGGTGGAAATATCGACACTCTTTCGTATTTAATTATCATTATTTTGGTCACATGCTTAGCACAAAATGATGATAGCATTATTTTGTACAAAATATGACAATTTTGTTTGAATGCAATGGCACATGCCCTCTGACAAATCGCAATCTTAAGATATGGCAATCATGCCATGCTATAAAATCCAACATATATCATCAATATTTAGGTTCTGTTGTGATACAATAAATAACAGATGAAATATATAAAGAAGAAGATGAGAAGAGTATTAACTGATCTTTGTATTTCACTTGTCTCTAAGTAATTCTGATTACGTGACTAACCTTACAAATGAAGAGATGATTCTATTTACAAGACTTTGAATCAACTTGATTTACATTGAACAAGAACAGTCACATGCAAGGCTGATGATGAAGCAAATCTAAACACCCTCCACGTACATAGTCTATAGAATAAAATAGTCAATTATAAACGGTCAAGAGGTGGGTGAGCATCCATTAATATTCCACAATACTCCCCCTTAGATTTCCACAATTTATATTTAAATTTGCTAGGAAAAACCCAATGGGACAAAAACTTTAATAAAAAATATATAATAATTTTCTGGATTAGGTGGAGTTGGATGTGTTCAAAGACTACCTCTTTAAAACTTTTCCAGTAAAACCCAGTGGGACAAAATCTGGAAGAAGAAAAATGAGTATACTGTATGTATGTCCAGAATTACTTTTTTCTTCAAAATGTTTGCTCCTCCTAATTGAATGCTCCCCCTCATAAAAACTTCAGCATCAATCTTGTAATTTACAAAGCCAACGCATGCCAATTCTCTATATCAACTTTTCAAATGTTGATGTAGGCAATGTTTTAGTAAACAGATCTACAAGATTATCTGTAGACCATATTAACTTAAAATCAATTTTTCGGTTATGTTGAAGTTCATGGGTATAGAAGAATTTAGGAGAAATATGCTTAGTTCTATCTCTTTTGATATATACCTCTCTAAATAGAGCAATACAAGCCGTATTATCTTCAAATGTCGGTATTGGCATTTTTGTAGATAATGAAAATCTATAAGTATTTTGAATATGATAAATAACTGACCTTAGCCAAACTCATTCTCGACTTGTTTCATGGAGTGTGATGATCTTAGAATGATTAGAAGATGTAGCAACTAAAGTTTGCTTTGTGGAGCGCCATGATATTTGATCAAGCCATTTCAATACTAGATTTTGGCCTCCCTTTCCGTTGCTTTTGTTCGATTATAGGGTGAAATCAAGTATCTAATGGCTTGATTGAGGCTTTTGCAGGTTATTATTGTAAGAAAGGGTGTTTTGGTGCAAGAGAGAATATTTTGGGGCATAAAGTGCAATTTTGAGAGTTTTGGAGCATTATTGAAGATTTTGTCGCGGTTGAGGTGCCGTTATGGCCAACTGTGTCGCTCAAGCGACAGCAATGCACCAAGATGAGTGCCGTTGTTGTGCCGTTGCCCGTGTCAAGGAGCCAAAGTGTTGTCGCGATTGAACTGCCGCAGTCACTAACCGCGGCATCCTTGCGACAGAGATTTCCGTGGCCATTTGCTATCTTCGCAAACTGTGGCAAACCACCACCGCGGCAGTCCGTCAGCTTGTCTTCAAAAGGAATCTTGACCTATTTGGAACTCATATATATACCTCTCTTTATTTCTTTTAGATCCATCATCATCACACACACGAAATTCACCCAAGCTGCAACCTTTCTACATTCTCCCATCTTCCCCTTCACTTATTTCCCTTTCCACACTCCTACATCACCTCTATACATACAAAAATCACCCAAGTTCCCACCTTTTTACATTCTTCCATCATTTCCTTCACATATTTCCTTCTACACAACCATTTCCATCCATTTTTGGAAGCTTATTCAAGGAAGGAGAAGAAGGAACTTTCCTTCAAGAAACAAGGGAGAGCTCACATGGATTTTATGGGTTTTCTCTACACCTTTCCCTTATATGTTTATTTTTCATTGATGGGTAACTAATCCTTTAGCTAAGGGATTGATGTAATCGTATTAGACTACTCTATATAATTAATTAGTTTATTTCTCTTAATTCAATTCGATTTTAGTTTCAATTATTGCATTAATTGCTCTAATTTATGTATTCATGTTTTATTGTGGACACAAGAGACATGGGTTTGAGAGTTAGTTTATTGTGGCCATCCCACCTAATTCTCTCACAAGCTTAGTAATTGGAAAGGTTGGTTTATGCATGGCCATGTTAGACCAACTTGGCTTAAAGTTTTGTGTTAAATATGGGTTTTGACTATTGCTTGTCACATGACCTTATGGGAGTAATGAGAAGGACCCTAGAACTTAATTGATCTATTTTCTAAAACAAGCCCTAAAATTGGATTGAAGTGCTTAACAAGGCTAAGTGAGAACATTGAGTGGTCTAAGAAGTTTGCATTGATTCCCTAGTGCTTTCTCCATATTATTCGCTTCTTGTGTGCTTACTGTGGTGTTTAGTTTAGTTTTTGGTCTCAAGTTTGCATGTTTATGTTACAAGTTTACATTTTAAAGCCTTTTCAAGAAACCAAACCATTTTCCAAACCCAAAAGCATTATGCCATTTATTTTTAACACACTTAAAGTAGATTTTTCCTAGACTAAGTTGTTTCAACCTATTGAATCACCGATCCCAGTGAACGAACTTGATTTAAATTGAAAGTAAACATTTTTACTGCATCAATTTTGGCGCCGCTGCCAGGGATCGACGTAGATTCATTAGTTGAATCTAGTTAGTTTAGTTTAGGTAGTGTGTGCCATTTCACTTTTTAGTTTTATTTTAGTTTTTGTATCTTCTTACTTCGTTGGTAGTTTTGTTTCTAGTGTTTCAAGTTTTTCAGGTGCATGCACGGATGCCGTTCTCAAGGAGGATTTCTATTCCCTGCCAACGACAACATCAACCGTGTAGGTCAGCTTGCTAGATAGTTTGAGGGGTTAGACCTTATTGTTGATTTGGGCGACATCCCTACAATGGAAATGGATAGAAAAGGTGAGCAAGATGGACAAAGTGTTCAAGGTAAACAAGATGCTCGAAAAGAGCGAGGTGTACGAGAGAGTCCACTAGGTTCTCCTACACGGGGACTAGACAATGATATCAGGGCAATGAGAGAGTCCGATCAACCAATGCTAGGAAACCAACCATCACCAATTGTGCTTGATGTGGTGGCAAAAAGCTACGAATTGAGGAGTATGCACATGGGCATGCTTCCAACCTATAATGGCACAAATATTAAAGAACCTCTTCAGTTCATGAAAGACTACCAGTCCATTGTGGAGAGCTTTCCAATAGGTTGACTCATAGAAGAGCAATTAAAGATGAGGTGCTTTCGATACTGCTTGAAGGGCACAGCCAAGACATGGTTCGGGTCATTGAGAGCCAGAACTTTCAGAACATAGGACGATATGTGCCAAGGATTTTTTGGTAGATTCTTTTCTGCCCCTAAGACAAAAGATATCCGGATCCAAATTGCAAGCTTTGGTGAGGAAGAAGACGAACCCTTCCATCAAGCTTGGAGAAAGTACAAGGAGCTCTTGGAGCAATGTCCCCCTTACATGATATTTGAATAGTATAAGGTTCGCACCTTCTATGATAGGTTGACACCCTTTACTCAAACAATTGTTGACAATGCTTGTGGAGGTGTCCTCACAAAGAAACCTGCAGTAGAGATCACTAAGATTTATGAGACATTGGCTCTCAATTCCTACCGTAGAGGCTCAACTGCTAGAAAGGGAGGTAGGTATGACATTGATCGGAGTACAGAAGTGGCCATTCAGCTCTCTACTATGACAAAGCAAATGGAAACTCTAACAAAAAATGTGATTCAACTTCAAGCCGGAGCGAGCCATGTGTGTGATGGTGGTCACCATTGTAGAGATAGGAATCAAGTTGAAGCAAAGGAAGTACAAGTTTTGAACTACCAAAGAGGGAGAAATAACCCTTATTCAAACTCCTACAATCCTGGATGGCGTAACCACCATAATTTCTCCTATTCCGACCCAAACACTGCTTTGAATAGTCATCAAGTTACTCAACCAAACACTCAAGAACTCAATCAATGAGGGTACAACCGAGGCAACTACCAAGACCAAGGTTCAAGTAATCAACCTCAACAATGGAATAATTCTACGAACCAAGACAATGTTTCCTATCAACCAAGGAAGCCATCTTTAGAGAACATGGTGACTACTCTTACTCAGAGTTCTCAATCCCTTACTCAAAGTTCTCAAGCCACAGATCAGAATCTGAACAACTTCATGCAAATGACTAGGCAGAGGTTTACCAACTTAGAAGCATCTATGAAGAAGTTGGAAACAAAATGGGGCAAGTAGCAGGCACAGTTCACCGAAATGAGCCGGGAAGATTTCCTAGCTAATCAAAAAAAGCAAAGTCATTTACCGTTTTGAGAAATGGCCGAGTGTTGGACCATTAAAATGTTGGTGAGCCGTAAAGAAAGAAAGCCAATGAGTCGGAAGGCAATAGTAAGGAGGAAACTAGAGTAGAGGAGGAAGAGATAGTAGTTGAACTAACACCTAAGCAGACCTCCGTTTTACACAAGTCACCAAACCCTTACATGCCATCGATTTCATATCTGGGGAGGATAGCATGAGACAAGCTAAGTAAGTCGTTTAAGGACATCTTTGACATCCTCTCAAAGGTGAATGTTAATATTCCCTTGCTTGATATGAAAGAAAAGATGCCGGCATATGCAAAAAATTTTGAAAAGTCTCCATACCAACCGGCAAAAGTTTGGGCTGAACCATCAAGAGTGTATAACGGGAAGTGCTACAAAATGAGCTTCCACCCAAACTCAAGGATCTAGGGAGTTTTTGCATCAACATCACGGTTGGGGGTACCAAGCTTGAGAGGGCAATGTTAGATTTAGGTGCTAGCATCAACTTGATACCATTCTCCATTTACAAGCAACTAGAGTTGAATGAGCTCAAGTCGACCACGGTGTCACTCCTCCTAACAGAAGGTTCAGTGAGGTACCCGAGCGAAATTGTGGAAGACGTGTTGGTACAAGCAGACAAGCTTATCATCCTGGCGGATTTCATAGTCCTAAACATGGATGATGTGAGTGAGGAGACGAATATGAGACCTATCTTTTTAGGTAGACCATTCATGAAGATGGCAAGAACAATCATTGATATACATGAAGGAAAGCTCTCAATGATCGTCTTGGATGAGACTATAGAATTTAAAGTCTTCAAGTCAGACTTACGGGATATTAGCTCAGTTGATTGTTTTGCCATGGATACACTTTCGTTGCAAGACTACTCTAAGAATGCAAATGAGTATCTAGATGAGATCTTTGCCCTTTTTGAGGAAAAAAGTGATGAAGATGTTCACAAAAAAGATACATGTGACAAACAATCATCCTCGAAAATCATTAAGCTTAAAAGTGAAAATGCCAACTTGAAGATGGAATTGGAAGCCCTTAGGAAAGAAATGGATGAGGCAATCAAGAGGGTGAAAGATCTTGCAAGGCTAGTAGAAGAGCAAGAGGAAGACTTTGCTCACAAGACAAGGATCTAGGGCAAAGATTTCATCTAGATACTCATTTTCATTCTTAGAGTAGTCTTGCGACGGAAGTGTATCCACAGTAAAACAATCAACTGAGCTAATATCCCGTAAGTCTGACTTGAAGACTTGAAATTCTACCATCTCATCCAAGACGGTCATGGAGAGCTTTCCTTCATGTATATCAATAATTGTTCTTGCCGTCTTCATGAATGGTTTACCTAAAAAGATAGGTCTCATATTTGTCTCCCCACTCACATCATCCATGTCTAGGACTATGAAATCCGCCGGGATGATAAGCTTGTCCGCTTATACTAACACGTCCTCCACAATTCCCCTCGAGTACCTCACTGAACCATTTGTTAGGATGAATGACATCGTGGTCAGCTTGAGCTCATTCAACTCTAGTTGCTTGTAAATGGAGAAAGGCATCAAGTTAATGTTAGCACCTAAATCAAACATCACCCTCTTAAGCTTGGTACCCCCAACCGTGATGTTAATGCAAAAGATCCCTGGATCATTGAGTTTGGGTGGAAGCTCCTTTTGTAGCACTACACTAGCACTTCCCATTATGCACTCTTGATGGTTCGGCCCAAACTTTTGTCGGTTGGTATGGAGACTCTTGAAAAATTTTACATATGCCGGCATCTTCTATCATGTCAAGCAAGGGAATGTTGAAATTCACCTTTGAGAGGATGTCAAAGATGTCCTTAAATGAAATGCTTAGCTTGTCCCATGCTACCCTTTCCGGATATGGAATCGGTGGTATGTAGGGTTTTGGTGACTTGTGTAAAATGGAGGTCTTCTTAGGTGTTGGTTCAACTACTATCTCTTCTTCCTCTATTCTAGTTTCCTCCCTATTATCACCTTCTGACTCCTTGGCTTTCTTTCTCTTCGACTCACCAATATTTTCATGATCCAACACTCGGCCACTTCTCAAAATGGTCAATGACTTTGCTTATTTTGATTGGCTAGGAAATCTTCCTTGCTCATTTCGGTGTACGTCGACTATTTGCCCCATTAGTGTTTCCAACTTCTTCATAAATGCTTCTAAGTTGGTAAACCTCTACACGGTCATTTGCATGAAGTTGTTTAGATTCTGATATGTGGCTTGAGAACTCTAAGCAAGAGTAGTCACCATGTCCTCCAAAGATGGCTTCCTTGGTTGATAGGAAGTATTGTCTTGGTTTGTAGAATTGTTCCATTGTTAAGGTTGATTGCTTAAACTGTGGCCTTGGTAGTTTCCTCGGTTGTAACCTCATTGGTTGAGTTCTTGAGTGTTCGGTTGAGTGACTTGATGACTATTCAAAGCAGCATTTGGGTCGGAATAGGAGAAATTATGGTGGTTACGCCATTCAGGATTGTAGGAGTTTGAATAAGGGTCATTTCTCCCTCTTTGATAGTTCAAAACTTGTACTTCATCTGCTTCAACTTGATTCCTATCTCTACAATGGTGACCAACGTCGCACACATGGTTCGCTCCGACTTGTAGTTGACTCACATTTTTTGTTAGAGCTTCAATTTGCTTTGTCATAATAGAGAGCTGAATGACCACTTATGTACTCCGAGTCTCCGATCAATGTCACACCTACCACTTTTTCTAGCAGTTGAGCCTTTATAGTAGGAGTTGAGAGCCAATGTCTCATAAATCTCGATGATCTCTACTGCGGGTTTCTTTATAAAGACATTTCCACAAGCATTGTCAACAATTGCTTGAGTGAAGGGTGTCAACCTATTATAGAAGGTGTAAACCTTATACTCTTCAGATATCATGTGAGAGGGACATTGTTCCAAGAACTCCTTATACCTTCTCCAAGCTTGATGGAAGGGCTCACCTTCTTCCTCACCGAAGCTTGCAATTTGGATCTGGATATCTTTTGTCTTAGGGCTAGGGAAGAATCAACTGAAAAATCCTCAGCACATATCATCCCATGTTGTGAAAGTTCCAGCTCTCAATGACCCGAACCACGTATTGACTGCGCCCGACCTTCAAGCAGTATCGAAAACACTTCATCTTTAATTGCTCTTCTGTGAGTCGACCTATTGGAAAGCCCTCCACGATGGATTGGTAGTCTTTCATGAACTGAAAGGGGTCTTCAATATCTGTGCCATTATAGGTTGGAAGAATGCCCATATGCATACTCTTCAATTCTTAGCTCCTTGCCAACGCATTGAGCACGATTGGTGATGGCTGGTTTCCAAGGATTGGTTGACCAGACTCTTTCATTGCCCTGATATCATCGTCTAGTCCCCATGTAGGAAAACTCGGTGGACTCTCTCGTACACCTCGCTCATTTCAAGCATCTTGTTCACCTTGAACACCTTGTCCATCTTGCTCAACTTGTCTATCCATTTCCGTAGCGGGGATGTCGCCCAAATCAATAACAAGGTCTAACCCCTCAAACTGTCTAGCAAGCTGACCTACACGGTTGATGTTGTCGTTGGTAGGGAACAGAAATCCTCCTTGCGAACGGCGTCCGTGCATGCACCTAAAAAACCTGAAACACTAGAAACAAAACTACCAACGAAGTAAAAAGATACAAAAACTAAAATAAAACCAAAAAGTGAAATGACACACACTACCTAAACTAAACTAACTAGATTCAACTAATGAATCTACGCCGATCCCCGGTAGCGGCGTAAAAATTGATGCAGTAAAGATGTTTACTTTCAATTTAAATCAAGTTCGTTCACTAGGATCAGTGATTCAATAGGTTAAAACTACTTAGTCTAGGAAAAATCTACTCTAAGTGCATGAAAAATAAATGGCATAATGCTTTTAGGTTTGGAAAATGGTTTGGTTTCTTGAAAATGCTTAACAATGTAAACTTGTAACATAAAAATGCAAACTTGAGACCAAAAACTAAACTAAACACCACAACAAGCACACAAGAAGTGAATAATATGGAGAAAGCACTAAGGAATCAATGCAACCTTCTTAGACCACTCAATGTTCTCACTTAGTCTCATTAAGCACTTCAATCCAATTTTAGGGCTTGTTTTAAAAAATATATCAATTAAGTTCTAGGGTCCTTCTCATTACTCCCACAAGGTCATGTGACAAGTAATAATCAAAACTCATAATTAACACAAAACTCTAAGCCAATTTGGTCTAGCATGGCCATGCATAAATCAACATTTTCAATTACTAAGCTTGTGAGAGAATTAGGTGGGATGCCCACCCACACCTAAACTCAGCACCTTAAATAAACTAACTCTCAAACCCATGTCTCTTGTGTCCACAACAAAATATGAATAGAGAAATTAGAGCAATTAATGCAATAATTGAAACTAAAATCTAATTGAATTAAGATAAATAGACTAATTAATTACATAGAGTAGTCCAATACGGTTACATCAATTTCCTAGCTAAAGGATTAGTTACCCATCAATGAAAATAAACAAAGACGGGAAAGGTGTAGAGAAAACCCATAAAATCCATGTGAGCTCTCCTTTGTTTCTTGAGTTCCTTCTTCTCCTTCCTTGAATAAGCTTCCAAAAATGGATGGAAATGGTTGTATAGAAGAAAATATGTGAAGGGAATGATGGAAGAATGTAAAAAGGTGGGAACTTGGGTGATTTTTGTATGTATGGAGGTGATGTAGGAGTGTGGAAAGGGAAATAAGTGAAGGGGAAGATGGGAGAATGTAGAAAGGTTGTAACTTGGGTGAATTTCGTGTGTGTGATGATGATGGATCTTAAAGAAATAAAGAGAGGTATATATATGAGTTTTATATAGGGCAAGATTCCTTCTAGAAGACGAGCTGATGGACTGCCACGATCGTGGTTTGCCACGGTTGGTGAAGACGGCAAATGGCTGCGGAAATCTCTATTGCAAGGATAGCACGATTGGTGACCGCGGCAGTTCAACCGCAGTAACACTTTAGCTCCTTGACATGGGCAACAGCACAGTGGCAACACTTATCTTGGTGGATTGCTGTCACTTGAGCGACGCAGTTGACCACAACGGCACCTCAACAACGGCAAAATCTTCAATAATGCTCCAAAACTCCCAAAATTGCACTTTATGCCCCAAAATCTTCTCTCTGGCACCAAAATACCCTTTCTTACAATTATAACCTGCAAAAGCCTCAATCAAGCAATTAGATACTCAATTTCACCTAATAATTGAACAAAAGCAACGGAAAGGGAGGCCAAAATCTAGTATTGAAATGGCTCGATCAATATGGATATGCCATTGTAGGTAAAAACATATCCCGTTTGTGAATGAGCTTTATAGGGATCAGATAGATATCTGGTATCAACATAACCAAGTAAACCTGAAAAATTGTTAGATTTTGTATAAAACAATCCTAAATCTTTCGTTCCACTAAGGTAACAAAAAATATGTTTAATCTCATTCCAATGTCTTCGAATTGGTGTTGAGCTGAATCTAGCAATTACATTTACTAATAATGCAATATCTGGTCTAGTACACTGAGTTAGATATAACAAAGCACCAATTGTATTAAGATATGGTACTTCAGGACCAAGTATCTTTTCACCATTTTTTATTGGATGGAATTGATCCTTTTTAAAATCAAGAGTTCTAACAACCATAGGAGTACTTAATGGATGAGCATTATCCTTATGGATTCTTTTAAAAATCTTTTCAATATATGTTAATTGATAGACATGTATTCCATTTGATTTATTCTCGATCTCCAAGCTGAGACAATATTTTAACTTTCCCAGATCTTTCATTTCGAATTTCTTTTTTAAATATTTAGCAGTTTTCAGGAGCTCTCCAGGAGTTCCAATTAAATTCATATCATCAACATAAACTGCTACGATAGTAAATCCAGATTCTGATTTCTTTATGAAGACACATGGGCATATATGATTATTAATATACCCTTCTTTTATCAGATATTCACTAAGACAATTATACCACATCTATTCAATTTTTTTAATCAATATAAGGATCTTTGTAATTTTATCGAATACAAATTACGAGATCTCGAGTTACATGCTTCTGGTATTTTAAATCCTTCAGGGATTTCATGTAAATATCTGAATCGAGTGAACCATCACTACAAAAAAAAAAAAAATGGTCTTTTCTGATGGCTAAATGTCGTCGGGAAAGACCATTTCACGGCAGAAATACGCTTTTCTGACGGGAAAAGGCCGTCGAAGGCCATCACAAATACACTTGTTAGAAAAAACCATTTACCGTCGAGCCGTCACAAATACTACTATTTCCGACGGCTATATAAAAATGCCGTCGGTAATAGTAATTAAAGGTGGTCAAAATTACTTTGTATTTCCAATGGCTTTACCACTATTTTCGACGGCTTATTGCCGTCAAAAATAGTCGAATTATAAAATAAATAAAAAATTAAAAAATTAAAAAAAAAAAAAAGGCGCAACTTGACTTGACAGGCACCACCTCACCCATCAACATTAAATCCATGAAACTCATGGGGTTCGAACCCTTGACTTGAATGACAATAAAGGTTACCCTTACTATTTTACTATAACTTTATATCTGAAATGTTTTTCATACTATTTATATACAAGCTATTAAAATTTTTGTATAATATCTAATTAAATATATTTTTGTCTACTATTTAAATATAACTATTGAGATATTTTTTTAAAAATAATATTTTATTAAAATTATTAGAGTTTGTTTTAAAAAATCCGATATAGTGTCACTAAACATAATTAAAAATAACTAAATGTTCTTGTGATTATTAATAATTTTACTATATTTTATATTTAGTTAATTTAGTAAGATGTTTCCATAAAGTAATTCGAATTAAATTTTAGCATTTCCGATGATAGTTTTTATGTTGTTAGAAAAGTGAGTAATATTGACGGCTTATTTGACTATTTTTGAAGGCCCAAAAGTAGTTGGAAATGCGGTACTGTTTTTTTTTTTTTTTTTTTTTTTCCGATGGCACAAAAAGTCTCACAAGTCATCAGCATAACTCGACAACTTTACACAACCCAAATCAATCTAGCAGATGTCATGTACGAAGGCGTCGTAATGTTCCTTGACATCCCTACGTAACTTTCCAGACAGTTGACTGGCGATATTTTGCCATTAGGCAATTTCTCAAGATAAAATTGCTTATAATAAGAGGAAGTTCCTAAAGAATGATGTCAATATCTCACAAATCCTTTCATCATAACCCTGACAAATGTTTTGTGTATTTCTGTTGCATCAAAATGTTCACTCCTGATTTTTGCACATATATGTCGTTGTCCAGATAACAATTTAGGGAAAATCAGGTGTATTAAATGCTTACTACAAAATAGAGTTTATATAATTATTTTATCTAACTTTTTATTTTTCAAGAAAAAATAAATCATGAAATTTTTATTTGTACAAATTATTTGAAGAAACTTTATATAAAAATACATTTTTGACACTTAAAAAAAAAAAATTAATCTTTTCCGACGGCTAAATGCCGTTGGAAAAGACCATTTACCGTCGGAAATGTTGGATTATTTTTTCCTCATTTCCAATGGAACGAAGACTATTGCCGATAGCACTTTTTGTGCTGTCGGAAATGGGAACAACATTGACGGCACAAAGACTATTTCCGATGGTCATTTGGCCATCGGAAATGTCGTATCAGATTTTTCTCATTTCCGACGACACTGATTTCGCCGTTGGAAAAGGTACTATTACCGACAGCAATTAACGCCGTCGAAAATAGTTCGTCACTGATAGACATTTTTTTTGTAGTGCATATAGATAAGCAGTCACTACGTCCATCAGACGTATTTCAAGTCTTTCCAAGATAGCCAAGTTATCAGAAAGTGAAACGTAATTGTATCCATCACTGGTGAATATGTTTCATCAAAATCAATGTCAGGTCTCTACGAGAAACCATGTGCTACTAGTCATGACTTATATCTCACGACCTCATTTTTCTCATTACATTTTTGTACAAAAACCCATTTGTAACCAAAAGGTTTGACGTCTTCAGGCATCTGGATTATTGATCAAAATACTTTATGTTTAGCTAATGAAGTCAATTTTGTTTTAATTGCTTCTTTCCATTTAGGCAAAGAAAGCCTTTGTCTACAATCATCGAGATTATGAAGCTCATAATTATCATTTATAATTTCAGTAGCCACTGTGTATGAAAATATATCATCGATGATTATTTCTTCACGATTCTATATTTCTCTTGTATAATTTATAGAAATTTTCTCATTTCTATATTTTTGTATCTCTTCAGAGATTCATTCCCCTATAGGGGCTTTTGTCACTCTAGTAACTTGTGTATCTTCAAGGACATTCAACTCTTCTTGAGTTAATTTAGAGAAAGTGGATTTATTTATTTTTCTCTTTCAGGGAACAATATCTTTTAAACCAAATGGTCGACCACGCTTCTAGCATGCATTAGATGATTCTTTTGCTTTCATTTGTTTAGATTGTTCTGGAAAAATTATCCGTGCTCGTACATTAATTGATGGAATATATGATTTTGTTGCCCTACATTTATAAATGCATCTAGTAACTGATTCTCTATTGTTTGAAGATGAATTATCTTGCATACTTCGTTCTCACATTGAGATGTGTTCGGGTCTAAATGAATTAGACTATAAATTTTCCAAAAAAGTTTACGTTTATCTTTAGAAGAAGTTTTTATTTCCCCTAATAATAAGAAATTTATCTCATCAAAATGAAAATATGCAAATCATGCTGATAACAATTGATAAAATAAATAACATATGAAATATATAAAGAAGAAGATGAGAAGAGTATTAACTGATCTTTGTATTTCACTTGTCTCTAGGTAATTCTTATTACATGACCAACCTTACAAATGAAGAGATGATTCTATTTATAGACTTTGAATCTAATTGATTTGCAATGAACAAGAAGATCAGGCGGTGACATGCAAAGCTGATGATGAAGCAAAGCTAAACACCCCCCACGTACAGTCTATAGAATAAAATAGTAAATTATAAATTGTGAAAAGGTAGGTGGGAATCCATTAATATTCCACAATAGGTTCCCATTATTAAATTAAAAAAGACAGAAAGCTGGTGAAATATCAAAACTATGGATCTTTGACACTAGGAATTGAGCTGCTTTGGTTTTTATTTAAGTTATATTGTAAAATAATGTTTTTTTTTTTAATAAAAAAAAAAAGTTGATTTTAATTCCCAAAAGAAAAAAAAAATACAGTAAAAAATAAACAAAATAATTAGTATGAGTAAGAGTTTTCTTCAAGTGTTGGGGTAGTAAATATTTCTGGTTATGGGAATAGATGTCCGAAACATAAATATACTGTTTGGAGAAAAACTTGAATTGAACGGTCTCATTTATTTTTAAAATATGAAACTATAATTTAAAATTGTCATATAACTCATTTGTATTGGATGGTCTTACCAAATGAAAGTGAGACCGTCTCATTTAATTCTTTCTCTTCTGATTGATATTAGTAGATGCCAACAGCCTCATGATCATTGGTGAAGCTAGCTACGGAAATCTACTATTTGTGAAGTAGAATTGTAGAAACGGAGACACCGTTACATATGGCTGTGGATACGACATGCTAGCTAGTCTGGTTTTCATCAAACAAAAGACAAATAAAACATCCTCTCTAATGATTCAAACAATAATATGAACATAATGAATTGTAGAACTTTTGTCTCATGTTTTGGAGTTTATAGAGAATATATATATATATATATATATATTAAAAATGCATATCAGCTTATGCATGGAAATTAAAGGTAATTGAAGCAGTAAGAAATAGGGAGATCGATGTGGTGTGTTTTTATTTTTATTTTTTATTTTTTTATGTAAGTGAATTGTTTGATAGTAATAATCTTCTTGGATCACGAGCCTCTGCATTTTGTTGAGAATGAAGAAAGGACAATTCATCAGCTTTTACAGCTTTATTGTCATTCACATTCACTATATATAATCATCATATATAGACATATAGGTGGCGTTTGGTTAAACGACGGAATGGTAATCGGAATGGTAATGGGAATGGGAATGGGAATGGAATGGAATGGAAAGCTGATTTCTTTGTTTGGTTGGGACTTTAGAATTAACATCTGAATCAGTATTATTTTGTTTGGTTAACAACTGAATGGAATGGAATTAACTGTATTTTGACCAAAATACCCCTAATTATAAAACATTCATAATAACATGATATATTATGGATAATAATAATAAATAAAACATAAAAGTATATATAATATTATATTTATATATAATATTATATATATTATTATAATATAACATATTATATATAAAATATATATATTATAATAAAATAATATACATTACATAATAATATATAATATAAATATTATTATATATATTTTAATATATGTTTATATATATAATATATATTATTTATTACTATTTAATATTAATATTATTATATATTATATAATATGAATATTATATATTATTATATATAATATATATTATATATTTTGGATAATAATAATAATAAAATATAAAAGTATATATTATATATATTATTATATTAAATAATAATAATAATAATATATATTATTATATTAAATAATAAATAATAATTATTATTATATTAAATAATATATAATTTACTTTTATATTTATTATTATTATTATCCGAAATATGCATTATATATTATATATATATATTATATATTATATATATAATTTATAATATAAATATAATATATTATTATTATTATTATATGTATTATATGTATTATATATTATATATTAATATATTAAATAATATATATTATATATTTATATATAATATTATAAATTAATATATTAAATAATATATATTATATAAATATATTATAATATAATAAATATATTATTATTATATATTATATTATATTATATATAATAATATATATTATATTATATTATATTATATTATATATTATTATTATTATATGTATTATATGTATTATATATTATATATTAATATATTAAATAATATATATTATATATTTATATAATATAAATATATAATATAATATAATATATATAATAAATATATTATTATTATATATTATATTATATTATATATAATAATATTTATTATATTATATTATATTATATTATATATTATTATATGTATTATATATTATAAATTAATATATTAAAATAATATATATGATTAAATATATTATAATATAATAAATATATTATTATATATATTATATTATATTATATATAATAATATATTTATATAATATAATATATAATATATATATTATATATATAATATTATTATATGTATTATATATTATATATTAATATATTAAATAATATATATATAATATATATTATATAATATAATGTAATATATAAATATATTTATATATCGTTATATATATTATAATAATATTATATATAATAATAGTATATATAAATATATATAATAATATAATAAATATATCATTAATATAATATATAATGATAATATATTATTTTTGGAAAAAGAGGGTATTTTTGGAATGTAGTTTGTGTATATGAGGGCTTTTGTGGAATAATTTTTTTACATGGGAATGGAATGGGCATTCCATTGGTTTTTGGATGGAATGCCCATTCCACCAAAATGGTGGAATCACCATTCCAATGGAATGCCCATTCCATTGAATTTTAGCCAACCAAACATATGGAATGAATTCCATTCCTTTCCATTCCTTTCCATTCCAACCAACCAAACACCACCATAGTGTCTGTGTTGGTGATGTGATTCTTGAGAGTTACATTTCATATCGTCATTTTGAACTAAATTGAATAGTCAATTCGAAAGAAAAATGGATATATTATATATCCATACAAACTGTACAAGTTAGTGAAAGAGGAAAATTAAATTTGAAGAACTCATGTGATTTTGAAATGGGGGAATATCATTTGGGTCCCTATCTTTTTTTGAAAAATCAATTTTTTAAACGAGTTTACTTTTTTATCAAAACTTTCCCTGACTTTTGAATAGTATATCAAATCGGTCCATCCGTTAGTCAACTGTCAGTCAAACTTAACATTTGTAGAGGTATTTTTGTCTTTGAACCAAGAACATGCCATGTATCACAAAAATAGAAATAAAATAAATACAATAATTTGTATTTAAAAATTTAAAAAAATTAAAAATTTAAAAAATTAAAAATTTAAAAAATTAATTAAATTAAATACATCATCTTCTTCCCCACCATCACACCCACCATTCATACCACCCCCAAACCCTAAATTAAATTTAAACCTCAATCACACAGCCACCATCCACCACCACCCCTAAACCCTCAAATCTCTAGCCACCAAACCACCATCATCAACCCTTCAAACCCGACCATCACCAATTCACCAAACCATCATCTTCATCATCATCCTACAGCCATCTTCATCATCGACCATCACCATCATTGACCGTCATCTTCCTCACCAAACTATCATCATCGACTGTCATCCCTCTCCTCCACCACCACTGTCATCGCCAAGTAATTAAAAACTTTTTCAACCTTATCTCATCATCTTCATTCAGCCATCTTCATCGACCGTCATCCCTTTCCTCCACCACCACTGTTATCGCCAGGACCGGTGTAACCCACTCCTCATCGAGTCGCCGTGAACAAGCTTGGCCCTCCCCTC
The DNA here is from genome assembly GCA_954870605.1 of Acer campestre. Lineage (NCBI taxonomy): Eukaryota > Viridiplantae > Streptophyta > Magnoliopsida > Sapindales > Sapindaceae > Acer > Acer campestre. The sequence goes on from OX940801.1 coordinate 34,171,740, forward strand.
TCAACAATCCACCGCATTTCAAGCCGCACAGTCGCTGCCGTTGAGTTCTCCAACACTTCTTCTACCTCATCGGTTTTTCCTTGCTGCTAATCTACCTAATTTGTTCAGTTTGGTTTGGAAGCTTTGATTCGGTTTATGGTGGGTGGTGGTTGTGGGTTTTGTTATGAAGTTTGGGTTTGCAGTTGTTGTTTGTGATGAATCATGGAGGAGGGAAAGATTGAGAGAGTGATGAATCATAGAGGAGAGAGATCTGGTAGATCTTGGAGGAGAGAAATCTGAGTTTTGAAGTTTTGTGGGTTTCTGGGTTTGGCATTACAAATTTGGGTTTCTGGGTTTGAACAGCACTTAGTGAGGAATCAGATGGAGGTTTGGAAGAAATTGATTTGGATTATGATTGATGACAGTGATGGTTGAAGAGATTGGGTTAAGTGGAAATAGCAAACTCATGAGGAATCAAATGGAGGAATTTTTTTTTTTTATTAAGATTTTTTTTATTATTTGAGATCAATAATAAGATTTCTTATGATGGGTTGCTTGATGATTTTCAGAATTTTGATCAGTTTTAAATTTTTTAGTTTGGTAGAATTTTTTTTTCATTTTTTTATATAATTATTTTTTTAATTTTTTAAATAAATAAATCTCCACCATCAATATAAGATTTGAATGGTAGAGATTTAAAACAATTTATTTTTGTATAAAATTTAAAAAAAAACTGTATTATTTATATCTTTAATTTAAAATTAAAGATAAATTGTTTAAATTTTAAATGTTAGAGGGTAAAACAGTCTTTTCAGCCATTAATAAGGCATACAGGGGCAAAAGAGACATTATACAAATTCTGTGATGTTTGACTGTTAAAAAAATAAAGTCAAAATGACCTATTTGATATACTTTTCAAAAGTCAGGGAAAGTTTTGATAAAAAAAAAAAAAAAAAAAAAAAAAAAAAAAAAAAAAAAAAAAAAAAACTAGTTTAAAAAATTGATTTTTCAAAAAAAGATAGGGACCCAAATGATATTCCCCTTTTTGAAATAGACAAAAACCTTTGATAATACCAAAAATGTCCTTTGTTAAACTTCAAATCCTTTGAATTCTTCATTTCTAAACAAAATGAAAAAGGTAGAATGGAAACAAAAAATTATGATAAAATCTTCATTACACATCTCTATATGCTCATAAGATGCCAATTGCCAATTCATCATAAAAAAAAGAATCAGAGTATTGAAAGTCAAAAATTATATATATATATATATTTCAAAAATTTAATAACACTTTAAAAAGAGGGAGTTTTAAAATTATCACCAACTTAATAATTTAAGTTTTAATAGCGTTAAAGTGCGGATCTAAAAAAGAAAATAAAAATACCCTTGAAACATACCCACAAAAATAAGTCTTGCACTTTTATGCGTTTTCGAGACTCGTTTTTGTGTTTTCGACTCTTGTTGCTATTTCTGAGACTTATTTTCTAATTTCTGAGACTTATAAGGTAGTTTCCGAGACTTATTAGGTATATTTACAATTTTCAAGACTTATTAGGTAAAAATGAAATGTTTCAACAGAAAAAAAAAAAATTTGGTCATCTTCTTCATCAAGACTTTCATTGGAGGTATTTCATCTCTATTGATGGTCCTCTATCAATGGAGGTTTTTGAAAAAAAAAGAGTAAAAAAAGAAAAAAAGAAAAAACCTAAAATAGCATAAACATATTTAAAAAGCAGATGAAGATATTTTAATCCACTAGTGTCATTTAAACTTAACTTATTAAACTAGTGATACTCTTAAAATTTAACATAATAAGAGTACTATTACCCATCATTTCCACTATATATATAGTCTTTCTATTGTCAGTTCGTCTTAACAATAAATATATCAGGACGAAGAATGTGGACCACAAATTATGGAGAAGTTTTGATAAGTGCATACACTTTGAGTCAAAGTATGTAAATCTAGTGATCCACATTCTTCGTCTTGATATATTTATTGTCAGGACGAACTAATAATAGAAAATCTGTATATATATAATTTTTCTATTGTCAATTCGTTCTGATATAAAATATATCAGGACGAAGAATGTGGACCATTAGATTTACATATTTTGACTTAAAGTGTATGCACTTGTCAAAATTTCTCCATAATCTGTGGTCCACATTCTTCGTCTTGATATATTTTATATTATAACGAACTGGTAGTAAAAAGACTATATATATATATAATACTTCACTAATCAGGACCGTCCTGACTTTATAATTTCAGGACGTCTAGCCGCAGCCATACATTCACATTGGGCTAACAGCCCCACATTAACAAATACACACACCCAATATGAATGTGTGACTGTGGTTGAACGTCCTTAACTTATAATTTCATGATTTTCTTATTAGAGAACCACCATAAATATATAAATATATATGTATATTCTATTATCATTCGAACTGATATAAAATATATAAGTTCCTTGCAGGGGCGAATGTGAGGGAGGGGCCATGGCCCCCCCAACTAATAAAAAAGGAAATTCTGTTAGAAATCAAATTAAAATAAGAACCAATCAAAAAAAAAAAAAAAAAAAGGGAAACCATTATAAATAAAATGTGATATATATATATAGTAGGTGATAATACTCTCTTGTCCTTTTATTATTTTAATAATATAAATTAACTTATAATTTTTGTTTTCATAGTTATAATGACCATGAAAATAAGAGATAAAATCAATCCAATTTAATATTTTAATTTCCTATTATTTTATATATTATTATCTAATCTAGTATGTATTATATATGGGTAATGCTAGACTTCCCAATTTTTTTCACAAATTCTTTCCCAAATGTATGTAGCGTGTGAGGTGTCAACATCTTGTAAATCATGAGATTATGTGGTAAATAATGTGATATTGACACCTCACATTCTACAAATATTTAGGAAAAAAATTGGGAAGCCTAACATTACTCATTATATATATAATATATATTTTTTTAGATTTTACTAGAACAAACTAAGTGAATATTGAACTCTTATAGTGAAGATTAATCTAAATCATATATAAATAGGAAGAAAGTAATTACACACCTTTCTTCGGTTCTGGAACGAATACGGTATGTTTCACAGGTCAGGAAAGAGCCACCAATAATTGGGACTCAAACTCTATTCACAGTATAAGAATCCTCTCTCTTTCTCTGTTTTCTCTCTTTTCTGTATTTCACGTTAAAGTCACTCAAACTCACTTACAGACACTCTGTGTTATATTATCACAGTGTCCTACAAATACTCACTTACTGCATAAGTGGGCAGTTATTTTCTATAACTGTTGCAAGTGGTTATGTGTTGTGTTGGGTTGGGCTTCATGGGCCAATACCATAGAATTGGGTTTGGACCCATCTTGGGTGTACCCAATATATATACCCAATATATATATATATACTAACATCTCCCACTCGCACAAGTGGGTCCAACACAGCTCCATCAGAGAGAATATTATTATGACATTATCATAAAATCGTACAAGAGTATTCATACGGACAAATATACTGTGTGACCTATGAACAATCAATGTAAAAAATAAGGAGCTTTAAAATCTCAATTGTAAATTCTCTATTTACAAGAGATATAATATTGTTCATTATTGTGTCCTAGATTTAATTTTATAACCCCTTTTATCAGTCCGAAGCATACTTAACCCCTCATAAAGCTATGCTTGACTTTATCACATTTAATGTATTCACAATTGTATCTCCAAATACAATTGGCTAGCCGGTGAATACATAAGTAAGATAAAAGGTATTAAATCTTCCCATTCTATCTTAGTCTCTTAGTCTCCAAAACAGCTGCTACCTTAGACATGCCCCATAGGCTGTATTATCATAGCCATAGAAATAACACGCTAAAGGTGCTAACACTATTCTGTCACTTTAAGACAAAGTGAATGGTCAAAAGGACATCATTTAAAGTATTATATAACTTTAAAGGAACTTACACAATGAGGAAGCAGGGATTTATTCTCTCATTTTCCGTATCGGTCACTAAATAGCACACGAGGTATGAAACACGTGTTACAATGATTGTCATTCTAAACGAGAACGATTATGTCTTTCTTTACGTCACTGTACAGATCTAAGTTCAGTCACATCCTATGACTAACCCGAGTTCTTAAAAGCTCGCCATTCTCTAGCGCCACATTAAGATCTCATATCTGGCTAAATCAGGTATCAATGATAGTGGGGTCTATCATGATCAATTCTAAAATATATGTATATTTATTAAGAACCTCATCTTGACACAGTCAAGGCGACATTTTCATATATATCAGCTCCTTTTAGAATATTTCTCACATATTCTACATTATATATGTGTCTCATCTCAACTTGTTCTCTCAAAACAACTGAGGCGACCGCATGTGTAAGAATGCCGGTCTTAACCTGACGACATTTTATTAAAACAATTCATATGTGAAATATAACATGCTAATAAGATTTCAAAAACAGAAACTAATTTTATTTATAACTATAATAACATCATTCAGTACAACGATTCAATATATCATTTACAATCTACGCAACCCTAATGACTTAGCATGTGATTCATAGACGTCTCTAGTCACAGCTTTAGTGAGAGGATCAGTTACCATCTCATGGGTTGAAATGTATTGAATCATTACTTCTTTCTTCGATACGATGTCTCTGACAAAATTGTATTTTGTCTCTATGTGTTTAGATTTACTGTGATACTTGGAGTCTTTAGTATAAGCAATTGCTGCTTGACTATCACAGTAAACATTTATTGGCTTTCCCATGCCTTTAGAGACATTCAGATCTTCCAAAAATCTCTTAAGCCAGACAGCTTCTTGTACTGCTGTCGAACAAGCCACAAATTCAGCCTCCATTGTTGATAGTGCAATACATGTCTGTTTCTTGCTACTCCAAGAGATAGCACCTTTACTGAGTAGGAATGCATATCCTGATGTAGATTTTCGCTCATCTAGATCGCCTCCCCAGTCGGCATCTGTATATCCAATGAGACGTAAATCTCCACCTTGGTAACAAAGGGAGTAGTCGGCAGTACCTTTTAGATACGCCAAAATTCTCTTCACGGCAATCCAATGTTTCCGTCCAGGATTGGATTGATATCTACTTACGAATCCTATCGCATAGCAGATATCCGGTCTTGTACACAACATAGCATACATGAGACTGCCGATAGCACTAGAATAAGGAACATTTTTCATACTCTCTAGTTCTTGTGGAGTTTTGGGACACATGTCAAGACTAAGATTTTGGCCTTTTGATATGGGTGTATCTATAGGCTTACAGTCAGCCATATTAAATCGTTCAAGAATTTTCTTTATATAAGTCTCTTGCGACAAAGCAAGTAGTTTCTTTGAACGATCTCTTGTAATTTTGACTCCTAAAATATAGGCAGCCTCACCCATGTCCTTCATTTCAAAATTTGAAGACAACCATTTCTTAATGGCCAATACATATTCTTTACAATTTCCAGCCAACAAAATATCGTCCACATATAAAGATAGTAACACATACTTATCTTTATCCCGTTTTATATACACACAATGGTCTTCTTCAACCATTTGGAACCCATAAGACACAACTGCCTGATGGAACCGTAGGTACCATTGTCTAGATGATTGTTTCAAGCCATATATTGATCTTTTGAGCTTGCATACTTTGCGCTCATGGCCTTGTGAAATAAAATTTACTGGTTGTTCCATGTAAATTTCTTCATCCAGTTCTCCATTGAGAAATGCTGTTTTTACATCCATTTGATGTAATTCTAAGTCCATATGTGCAACGATTGCCAGAATAAGGCGTATTGAAGCAAACCTAACCACAGGGGAAAAAGTTTCTTCATAATCAATACCCTCTTATTGAGTATAACCTTTTGCGACTAAACGCGCCTTATGTCTCTCTACTGTGCCATCCGCCTTTCGCTTGATTCGAAGGACCCATTTATTTCCAATGGCTTTCCTTCCTGGCGGTAAGTCAACCAAGTCCCAGACATGATTACTTTTCATTGAATCCATCTCCTCTTTCATGGCTTTAATCCATAGTTCCTTGTCGGGTGATTTGAGAGCCTCATTCACATTTTTAGGCTCATCAGCATCATGTGAAGCAACCATAAACGCTTCCCCCTCAATCTCAAAACGACGACGAGGAACGTTTCCACGGTTACTTCTACGAGAAGGTAAATCTAAATGTGTTGTTTCAACAACATTATTACTCCCACTAGGGACAGAAGGTCCAGGTAGATCTATATTTATATCAAGTGGAGTGTCACTCCCACTAGGGACAGAAGTCCCTGATAGATCCGTATTAACCTCTAGTGGAGTATTTAGATTTGTATTCTCGATCAGATTATCCAATTCGTAGAATCGAATATCTCTATCAATTTCACCTCTTTTAGGAAATTCACTCTCCAAGAAATTCACATCTCATGATTCTATTTCAGTCACACTTCCATCCGAGTTTTCACCTATTAGTACATATCCTTTTGAATGCTCGGAGTATCTAATAAAGATACATTTCTTTCCTCTTGCACCCAATTTTCCATACTTGTTGGATGGATCATGTACGTATCCTGCGCACCCCCAAGGTCGCAGATAAGTTAAGTTAGGCTTTCTACCTGTCCATAACTCATAAGGTGTGGAAGTAACTGACTTCGAGGGAACTCGGTTAAGTATATAAGTGGCAGTCAACAATGCATCTCCCCAGTATTGTACTGGAAGACTTGCTTGTGCCATCATAGACCTAACCATTTCAAGTAATGTTCTATTCCTTCTTTCCGCCACACCATTTTGTTGCGGAGTTCTAGGAACAGTTAACTGTCTATGTATACCCTTTTCATCACACAATTCCTTGAATTGATCTGAAAGGTATTCTCGTCCCCTGTCAGTACGTAATGCTTTAACCCTTTTATCTAATTGATTCTCTACTAAGTTTAAATACAAATTGAAACAATCTAATGCCTCAGACTTATGAGAAATCAAATAAACATGACCAAAACGGGTAAAGTCATCTATGAATGTAATAAAATATGAGGCACCATGCCTTGCTGTTACACTCATTGGACCATAAATATCAGAGTGAATTAACTGTAATGGATTTTCAGCCCTAGTTCCTTTTCCAAATGGCTTTCTAGTTGTTTTTCCAGCTAGACAATTTTCACAGATAGGTAATACTATCTTATTAAATGAACCTATAATGCCTTCTCTAGCCAACCTGTTCATCCTATCTTGGCCAATATGACCTAGTCTAGCATGCCAAATATTCACATCAACATTGACATCATTAGCGGAAGCAATTAACGAAAAACAACCATCATTGTAATTAAAACCGTCTAAATCGGTATTTAAAACAATAAAACCATTTGACAGATATCTAGTACCAACACAAACAGAATTAAAAATAATATCCATACAAACACCATAAAAGTTTAGTGCATAACCTAAACCTAGAAGGACAATAACTGAAACTAAATTTCGTCGGATTCCAGGAGCATATAAAACATCATGGAGATAAAGTACTTGACCACCATGCATCAACAACTTGCAAGTGCCAATACCCTTCACTTCAACTCTAGAGTTGTTCCCCACGTAAATCCATCTAGTCCCCTGACTGATCCGACGATATTCTACGAACGCTGCTCTGTCTCTAGCTACATGGTCTGTGGCTCCTGAGTCTACAGTCCACAAAGGACGAGATTCAGTAAGTAAAACAGAACTAGAAACCAAAACATAGTTATCAGTTATTGAATTGGGTCGTACCTTTTTCGGCTCAGTGCACTCACGAGCAAAATGACCCTGTTTGCCACAATTGTAACATTTCAATTTGGCTTTATCCTTCTTGAACCCAGCACTCTTGCCCCTTTTCTGGAAGCTGGTCTCACCTTTCTTAAAGTTTCCACCTTTCTTAAGGTTCTCTTTAGGACCCTTCCATTTTCCCTTCTGGAAGTTCCCTTTCTTTCCCTTGCGCATAAAACCCTTAGTCTTACGCTTGCTGGATTCAGCCATGTAAAGCTGACCGGAAGACTTAGCTGCCTCTAGGCGCTCATCTTCCAGTTCAACATGACGTGATATATCATCAAAAGTCTTGATATTATCATTGTGGGTCATGTTGATCTTCATATTTTCCCAGCTATTTGGAAGAGACCGGATCACTGCTTGGATTTGCTGCTCATCAGTTAAGGTATGACCTGCAGACTTCAATTCACGTATCATGTTTGACATCTCTCTCAGGTGCTGCCTCATATCATGATTCTGGCGCTTCCTGTAGGTGTCAAACTTAATTGTAAGTCTCCTAAGCTTGGTAGTAGAAGTACCACCAAACTTGTCTTTCAACGTAATCCACATATCTTGCGCAGTGTCAAACCCCTCATTCTCACACATGAGAGCATCAGTCATACTGCTTAGCATTGTAATGCGAGCCAGACTGTTCTTCCTCTTCCAGGTCTGATACATTTCTATATCCCTCATGTGTTGGGCAGTGTTACCTACTGGTGGTTCAACCATGGTATTAGTAAGAGTTTCAAGAGCCTCTTGCTCTTCAAGGATCAGCTGAACTTTTCGGTGCCACATCTCATAGTTATCACCGTTCAGCTTTTCTCCCTTGTTCAACTCAGCAACAATTGACTTAGATGCAGAAGCCATTTCCTGAAAATTTATTTAACACATAGTGTAATTAATAGTTATTTTAGCATGTTTCTCTAATAATTTCACAATTAGCACAATATCATGCTGCAAACTTGCACATAAAAAATATAATAAGAGGAATATTATGATAGGAATCGAAATAAGAGTCAAAGCTCTTGATCATCATCCAAGTCTTTAATATTCACTAGTTTATATTTATTAGTGCCTTTTGCGCAAAACAGTTCTAACATTGTTTCTTACAATTTAGAACACCCATATAAAATAAGCACAAGCATATAAAACTTTGCATAATCATGTGCATAAACATCCCATTTCATTAATAATAAAGAGTTGTATTTACAAACTAGGAGTATTTACAGAAATATATACAACCTAAGAATTACATTCTCAATCAGTAATTCTAAAACTCTCTGGGATTTCATGCAGAATTCTATCAAAATGTGCATAGATACTCCGCTCATCATCCATGGGTAGGTGGTAATTCTCTTTAACCATATACTTAGTAAAAGCTTCATTTATATACCATCCTGCCTTAGGATTATAACGTTGTTGAGTTCTCAAATTAGAACCCATAATCAAAGCCGCATGCTTTCTAAGATTTCTACAACTCGATGTTCATCATAATCCAAAATGACTTCTAAAGTTTCATTAAAAGTGGTAAGAACATCTCCTTCTATCAAAGCAAGTAATACATAATTATGTTGTCGCAGTTCTTCTGGTAGAACCTTAAGTAGGGCATGACTAATTTCTTTCCAAATAAATTCTATCCCACCATCACTCCAAGGCCATTCAGAAACGATGAGATCCCCAAACCTAAACAACTGTTCATAAAGACTAATACTAAAATCCATTTTCTGATCTTCTAGTTTGTTTATGAACTCAGCTAGTAGCCTTTCGAAATTCCTGTACCCTTCAATATATGCTTCATCCATCTCTATCCTTGGAGATTGTTGACTCTCATCATCCTCAAGTGTCCCAGGTGTATATTCTTCAATAGTATTTTCCTCTATGGACATTTCATCCGCAAATGGTGAATCATCTTCTACCGAATGCGGTGAATATTCCTCCACCAATAGTGGTGAGTACTCCTCTGGAGGATCAGATTGAACCGACAATGGTGAATAATCTTCTACCGATTGTGGTGAGTATTCCTCTTGAGGATCAGATTCATCCGACAATGGTGGATTATCCTCTACCGACTGTGGTGAGTACGCCTCTTGAGGATCATACTCCTCTTGAGGATCAAAGTCATCTGACAATGGTGAATGATTTTCTACCGATTGTGGTGAGTACTCTTCTTGAGGATCGTACTCCTCTTGAGGATCAGTCTCAGATGAGCTATGGTTACACATTTCCTCAATCTACAGAGAAATGAAAAACAGACACCCATTAATTAATTTGTCAGTAAATTAATAAATAAAATTTGAGAACTTTAAAAAATTACTGGGCTTATATTCAACTCCCATTGGAGTGAAAAAAAAAAGTAATGGAAAAAGAAAAATAAAAATAAAAATTTACTTTATTTTTTTTTATTTTTTTTTATTTTTTATTTTTGGCCGGAAAATCGCCATCGGTCGCCGGAAAACCGCTTTGGGTTGTCGGAAAAAAATCACCGGAAAAAATGGCCGGTGGCCGGAAAAGGCGCCGGAAAATGCGTCGGAAAAGGCGCCGGAAGATTTGTCGGCGCCGGAAAATTTTTGGTCGGCGTCGGAATCGGCATCGGGAACCGGTCGGTCCCCGGTAACCGTCATCGAAAACAGCTCCGATCGTCGGAAACGGTCCACGATGTAGTTGTAACACGTTGGTGCCACGTGGCAGCAAGGAATTCAGCCACGTGTCATCGCTGACAGACCCCTTTCCACGTGTCACTCTCTGGTTGGTCACGTATCAACAGTACATAACTGCTGCCCACATTCACACGCGCATAACAGGCGCGTGTGATGCATGCGCCACCTTCCCGGAATCTTCTGTTGACCGGAAATATACCATCCGACTCAAAATTTCCTCCTAATTCCATTAATGCCCTTAGTTTTGAAAAATAAGTCTAGGGTGAAGTACACTCGCCGCCCTAATAGCGCGTGGTACTGTTCATCATCTTCAACCTTTTTAAAAAAATTCTGGAAAAATTTGCTCCCCAACCCAGTTTTCAATTGACTCATTCTCACTCGTTACTTGACAAAATTTTGCGATTGCAGTGTCGTTAGAAAGCTTGGGATCTCTAGTTTCTAATGATACCAGATTGACAACAAATTATGTAAATTTTGACCCTCTACGACTATCTTAAAGTCTCGGTTTTAGGGCTCTATTTCTTAATGTTCATATGCAAAAACTTGAAGTTTTCATGGCATATAACAAAAATTAAACAATTCACATAGAATTCGAAATTCATATAAGCATATTACATGTATTAATGAATTCGAAATTAAAAAAAAATTGCTCATACAATTCACCAAAAAATACAGTAACATATATATATGAATTTATTAATTGCCAAGAAAATTAAAACATGGCATTCAACATATGTTAAAGTATGGCAACTAAAATCATATTGAAAGATAATCAATTGATTTCACAAATTAACATATCCATATCATCCATACATTAAAATCTGTACATATAATCCATTTTCATATGGAACATAAAAATCAACAAAAATTATGATAATATAGAATTACTAAAACACATACATTGTGTATAATAATTCCGAAAAAAAAAATATCAATCAATTTGTTTTTCATGTTATTGATTCATCAACAATAAAACATTGATTCATGCTCATCATAGAAATTTCCAAACCAGAAAACATACTTTCAGGCTCTGATACCAAAGAAGATTAATCTAAATCATATATAAATAGGAAGAAAGTAATTACACACCTTTCTTCGATTCTGGAACGAATACGGTATGTTTCATAGGTCAGGAAAGAGCCACCAATAATTGGGACTCAAACTCTATTCACAGTATAAGAATCCTCTCTCTTTCTCTGTTTTCTCTCTTTTCTGTATTTCACGTTAAAGTCACTCAAACTCACTTACAGACACTCTGTGTTATATTATCACAGTGTCCTACAAACACTCACTTACTGCATAAGTGGGCAGTTATTTTCTATAATTGTTGCAAGTGGTTATGTGTTGTGTTGGGTTGGGCTTCATGGGCCAATACCATAGAATTGGGTTTGGACCCATCTTGGGTGTACCCAATATATATACCCAATATATATATATACTAACATATAGCGACTACATTTATTATTTATTTTGTTATGTTAAATAGTAATCTGATTTTGATAAATTTACTTTATTAGTTTATTATTTAAATTTTCTTCAAAATTATTATAAGTTAATTTTGTTTGACATGAATATTATAAAATTAAGTTACAAGTACATAAATAATTGTGATTTAAATATATCAATGGTATAATGATATTTTAATAAAATTATTGAAATTTATATTTTATAAGCTGTGAACTATTAAAATATTTTTTTTTCCAGTTATGCATACCATTAAGAATATACATAAATTTTACAACAAAATAAAAGATGTTTTCTCATACACTCTTTGATTATGTAATTAAAATGGAAATTAAGAAGAAAATTAGATTGATTTGGTTATAAATAATTTTCTAGATATAAAATAGATATGTTACATTTTTATTAGTTAATATCTATTTTATTTACTTATTTGTATAATTACTTTTAACACTAAATGGTATCATATTTTATTGAAAAGTATCAAGTGCGGGACTCAACACTTTTTCTTGTACAGGATTCCTACTGAATACTGACCTATAATATTAGTTTTTGTCTTGGCCCCTCCAAAACTAAAATCCTGACTTCGCCCTTGGCACTTCCTTGTATGTGGGCCATTAAATTTTATATATATATATATAGTCTTCTCTTATTAAGACAAACTGATTTTATATAAATAAGCTAGTTGTGGATAGACGATCAAAAGCAATAATTTTTGTTAAGAAGATCATGAAGTACATTTATTAGTCTGATGTTTTTCTTCTGGCTCACAAATTACACGATCAATATATATATATATATATATTATATATATATATATATATTGTAATCTGATTATTATTATTTTGTTGTTGCAGTGAGACACGGAACTTCTGACATGTTAATAAAGATGTATTGACATCTATACATGTAATATTTTTCATCAACAACACTTTGAAGAATTTAGATTTTTTCCCCTAACCTCATATAATCTCATGACACATAAGCATTGTAATGAATGGATGGTGAAGATGTAATTGGTCAAGAAAAAGATTAGACCATTAGAAGATCCAAATCCCACTTTTAAATAGTAAAAAAAAATAAAATAAAAAATAAAAAACAAAACATTTCTCAGTAATTGAGTCTATTTTGTGGTGTTTAATTATGAGAAAATGGAATACAGCATTTTTACAAATATATTAAATAAAAAACATTTGGAGTACGTATTTAATTTAATTAATTAATTAATTTTTCATTTTCAGCCAATTTTCCTTCACATATGTTATATTAAGTTGTGAAAAACAGCGTAAACTTTTTAGGGCTATTAGAGGTTTACCCAGTTGTTAACTTAGGGCCTCGTGGGATTAATTGAGGTGGGCACAAGCTGGCCCAAACACCCACGGATACCAAAAAAAAAAAGGGTAAACTTATTATTCATGGATGGAAGATCACTAAAATCACAAAAACTTTAGTTTGTTTTTTAAAAAATACCACTTACAGTGGTGTGAATCGAAACTTAAAAATTATCAGGTTAAAGAAACACTTTTTACCGTCTAATCATATTGAACAGTAATAAAAAATCACAAAAACTTAGGATGCGGAAATCGACACCCATAAATATGATAAACATCCTCATATTTATAAGTACACCCATGTCTAAAATTTAAAATTAAAACATTAATATAAACACACATCTTAATGTCGATATTACCCTTATTTAAATAAATGTTTTCATTCTAATACAATTTATTTAGAGGAGTGCTAAATTCACTCTCACAATCCATTCTCTCAACACACTTTCTGTTATGTTGATATGTGAACAGCAATAAATGTTTTACATTAAAAATCTAACATTTATAAATAGTCTACTTTTTCATTTTATTTACAATACAAACCAACAACTAATTTCCTATATTGCTCTTCTTCTTTTAATATCAATTTTTAATATATATATATATATACATATATATACATATATATATATAATGTCTATGGTTTGTGTTGCTGCTCTACGACTCTATAGCCCTTTTTTTTTTTTTTTTTCTATAATTCCATCAGGTCAGAGTTAACTCTAACTCTCAACATTTACAAACACAAATTTCTTTCTTACCATTGTTACAGCTCTATCCAGATAATTTTTTTATATTGTTTATTATTAAATAATTTTATTTTATTGGATTAAATTTTTATATTTAACTTATATAAAAATAAAATAAAATATAATACAATACAATAAAATTATTTAATAAAAAAAAAAACTATTTAAAAATTATCTGAATATAACTGTACATACAAGTTATGAAATTAAGAAAAAAAATTCAATATAAAATTTAACCCAATGCAATAAAATTTAACCCAATGCAATAAAATTATTTAATATTAAAATCAATTAAAAAAATTACCTAGATGCAGTTGTAACAATGGTGAGAAGACAACTTATGTTTGGAAATGGTGAGAACTTCATAAACAAATATTGAAAAAAGAAATTAAAATAAAAGAAGTTAAATATAAAATTTAATCCAATAAAATAAAATTGTTTAATAAAAAACAATGAAATTTTTTTTACCTGAATAGAGCTGTAACAGTGGTGAGAAAGCAATTTTTGTTTGCAAATGTTGAGAGTTGGAGTTAACTCAGACCTAGTGGAACTATAGAAAAAAAAAAAAAATTTGTAGAGTCGTAGAGTAACAACACAAACCACATACCTGATATTATTATTATTATTATTATTTTAAAAAATTGATATTAAATGAAGAAAGACAATATAGGAAATTAGTTATTGATTTGTATTGTAAATAAAATGAAAAAGTAGACTATTTATAAATGTTAGATTTTTAATGTAAATCATTTATTATTATCCACATTTCAATACATGAACAAAGAGTGTGTTGAGAGAGTGGGTTGAGAGAGTAAATTTAGCACTCCTCATTTATTTATAAACCCCTCTTAGGTTATTAACACATTTAATTTATTTATTTATTTATTTATTTTTATTTTTTTGACTATCCCTATTCAATGCCCACATACATAATACCATCACATCATTGCCGTTAAAACCATATTCACAATTTATTTTTAAAGTTTCTTTTTTTTTTTTTTTTTTTTTTTGAGAATATTTATTTTTAAAGTTTCAATCTTTATATATATTGGATTCTTTTAACACAACCCATGTTCGTCTTGAATCAAAAAGCAAGAATGAGAGATAGAGGGATTTGATTGGTTGAAGAGAATGGGGTAGATTGTCAACAATCTTATAATTAACGCGGGGGAGAGAGAGAGAGAGAGAGAGAGAGAGAGAGAGAGAGAGAGAGAGAGAGAGAGAGAGAGAGAGAGAGAGAGATTGTTTTTATTTTTATTTTTTATAATGATAAATGATTCTATGTAAGATGTTTGATTATAGGGAAATTATCATTTTCCTCCTGTAGTTTGCCATATTCATAAATTTACCCCCTAATTTCAGAATTGGTTGATATTCCTCCTAAAAATCAAAATATTCGAATATATACCCCCTGCCGTTAGGATTTCTGTTAAATTGAGGTTTGACTGTGAAATAGCAAGGGAAATCTTGTAACTCCGCTTGGAGGACTTGAATGGCAATTAATAATAATTTATTTAATAAAGGGAAATTATCATTTTCTCCCCTGTAGTTTACCATATTCGTAAATTTGCCCCCCCTCTTGTTTCAGAATTGGTTGATATTCCCCCTGAAAATCAAAATTTCCCTTTAATAAAACAACTAATATTAAATAATAAATTAATAAATATTATCAAATTAAATAATAAATATTTTAAAAAATTAAACAATAAATAAATATTAAATAGTAATATCCCAACACCAAATCAATACAATCAAACACAACCCAAAAATCAATCTCCAAAAAAAATGAAATCATCAAAACTTCCATCATCAATCTGAAATACCAAAACCCAGAAAATAATTTACAATAATAATATAATTGTAAATCTCCCTCTCTCCAGCTTTCATTCATCATCATCCCTTTCTCTCTCTCTCTCACACACACACACACACACCAAACTGCCATCTCTACACACCAAACCACTATCACTGAACCACCATCAGCCACCATCCACTCACGAATCATCAAAATCCGCGAATCAAACATTCCCAAAACCCAATCGACCACACCCACAGATCAAGCAACCACCCCTAAATCAACACAAACTGTTAAGGAGAGAGAAGAGAAGAAGAGAAAGAAAAAAGGCGGCGAAGAGAGAAGAGAAGAGAAAAGAATTGGGGTGAGAGAATGAGAAGACAGAGAGAGAGTTAGGGTTGAAAGAGATGGGTGTGATTGTTGGGTTTTGTGGTGGTGATCGGGATTTTTTTTTTGTAGATCGAGAGAGGGATGGAGATTTTTTTTAAATGATTTTTTTTTTTTGATTTTTTTTTTTGATTTGGTTGATTTTATTTTTTGTTTTGTCTTCTTTTATGCTTTATAAATTATTTTGTAATCTCTACCATCCAATCTATGAGATGGATGGTGGAGATCCATTTAAGAAAAAAAAAATTGATTAATTTTTTTTAAAAAAAAATCCCATTCATGTCACAATTATTATTTGATTAGTTTTTTTTTTTTTTTTTTTTTTTTTTTTTTTTTTGTGAAGATCCATTTAAGAAAAAAAAAATTGATTAATTTTTTTTAAAAAAAATCCCATTCATGTCACAATTATTATTTGATTAGTTTTTTTTTTTTTAATTTTTTTTTTTACAATTATATTATTTTATTATTTTTGATATTAATATTTTTTTTATAATTATCTCCACCGTCCATGTCTGAGATGGATGGTGGAGATTGAATCTGGAGATGAAAGGAAGAATTTTTATATTTTGTAATTCTTATTTTTTTTTTTTTGGGCAAAAAGGTATTTACAGGGGGAATATCAACCAATTCTGAAACTAGGGGGGGCATATTTACGAATATGGTAAACTATAGGGGGGAAAATGATAATTTCCCTTTGCATTTTTGTAATTCTGATTTTTCTTTTAAAAAAAGAGTGGTGCTATTGGCACACCCCCTACTGATCTATTTATGGCCCACTTGTTTAAATTTTGATTTAATTAAATAAAATTAAATGTTTTTATTAATTTATTTTATTTATTTCCAAAACTACCCTTTTACTTATTTTTCAAACTTAATAAACCTCATCTCTAATATCTCATCTGTCTAATTCTTTCAATATTGCAATGCTGCTGGGTTTGATGGGGTGGCTTCATCAACTGTTTGTACAGCTCCAGTGAATATGAATAGCAGATTGTTTGCTTAATTGGAATGGCTTCAACCATCAATGATCAATTTCTGCAGAGAAAACTTGAGAGTTGCATGTAAAGTTTCTCTTTCACTGGCCTTTCATTCCATTAGTGCCGATTGGCTTTTAATTAAAGATCCTTTCCTTGGAGGCGGTAGTTCTTCGGGGTTGCAATATTAGATCAAGTCTCTGCTTATATGATTTTTCACGAATAGGATACTTCCATTAGTTGTGCCATTGCTGAGAGAAGTCTGTTGTGTAAATGAAATAAATTTCACACACCATTTTTGGCTTGTCACTGCTATCATGTCTGATCTAAAAATTGGCTAGTCACATTTCGTTGGGGTATCTCTACCAGATTGCAATACCATGAGAATGTTTCTCGTTGTATCTTGTACTCTTCCTACTAAGTTATTTAGCAAGGAGCAGGCATGCCACTTCATTTATTTATTTTCAAAAATATATATATCTCATATGCATCCCAAGTGTTTGATTTATTGTTTAAATAGGATCCGTACAAGTATTTTTA
The DNA here is from genome assembly GCA_954870605.1 of Acer campestre. NCBI lineage: Eukaryota > Viridiplantae > Streptophyta > Magnoliopsida > Sapindales > Sapindaceae > Acer > Acer campestre. The sequence goes on from OX940801.1 coordinate 34,189,413, forward strand.
GGGTTTAAAAGTTATAAGAAAAAAAATATTCAAGAAAAGGATTAAAAGAATGTTTTTTTTTTTTTTTTTTTTGAAAAGGAATGTGGGGTTTTAATAGATTTACTTTATATAATATATTTTTTTCTCTTAAATTGTATGTCTCTTTTAGTAATTTTGATAAAGGAAAAAAAATATTACTAAATAATTTAAAAAGTGGGGCATAAATAGATCGGTATGGGGTGTGCCAATAGCATTACTCTTAAAAAAAATCAATAGCAAAGGGTAAAAATGTACTTTCATTGTTACTTTCACGGTCAAACCATTATTTAACAGAAATCCTAACGGCAGGGGATAGATATTCAAATATTTTGATTTTCAGGGGAATATCAACCAATTCTGAAACTAGGGGGCAAAGTTACGAATATGGCAAACTACAGGGGGGAAATGATAATTTCCCTTGATAATATGGATATATACAGTAGGGGGTAGAAAATATATAGTTGATGGAGCAATATGATGTGTGCGGTGGTCGGTCAACGGCCAACCCTTACGCTTCATGCTATAAAGCTGGATTATACTGTCTCTTCACTCTTCACTCCTTGATAAGCTGGATTTTGATAATGGAAGATTTTGATACTTAAAATGGAATTAGAGTTTAGTTTTTATTTTTATTTTAATAAAATGATATAGTTGAAAATATAAGTGTAATTAATGGGTGTACATAGTATTTTGTTTATTTTTAATTAAACTAATTTGTTCTTATTGGTAAATTCATATTGGGATATTTTTGTAATTAAATTTTTTATTAAAATATGGGTGTACTTATCATATTTATCGGCAAGGGAGGATGCATGAGAGGGCTGGCCCGGGCTATAGCCGGGTAGCCTTCTTTCAAAAGATATATATATATATATATATTATGATTAATTACACAAACACCCCTAATATTAGATCTAATTGTATTTATATGCAAATTTTGTTAATAATTGCACTAACATCCCTACCATTAGTATAATTTATTTCATTTAGTTATTCTAACTTAAAATCAAAAGACATTAATAACAATTACAAACAATCAATCACAACTGACAAAAGTATTATTTTATGCTTGTTTTACATATAATATTTCCTTGCTTTTATTTTAATTTTTTGATTGCACAATTTAGATTCCTTTCATTTTGTTCTATTTGTTAGTTTAAACAATTCAAACCGATCATTAATAGTAAATTTTCATAATATGTAGAATCTATTTAAAAACAAGATATATATTGACAAACAAATTAATGTGAGGGTATGTGAGTCATTGATTAAACATTCAAATATATTGCCTAAACAATTTAATGTGAGTGTTTGTGAGCCATTAATTAAGCATTAAATTATATTGACTAAATAAAAATAGATAAATTCAACAATTGATAGCTAATGAATTGACTATATACTTTTAGTGTGTATTGAGAGAGAGAGAGAAAAAAAAAAAACTATTTGTATATATAATTTAGCCTGGTCTGTAAATATTTCCTGAGTCCAACCCTGTTTATGGGTGTCAATATACTAAAACAAAAACTTATTATACTAAAACCCATGCATGTTTTCAATAATTAAGAATTCAAAAATTTGAATGAAATTAGAATTCTCGATAATCTAATAATAATGAACGTGTACACGTGTGTCTCATGACTACTTTTTAATTAATTAATTTTGATATGTAGCTAGTGACATCCAGAAATATATTATTTTAAAATAGTAATAAAAGCGCTTTAAATAAACACAAGGTTGGTATCTATTACAGATTTTTGGCTAACTTTTTTTTTTCTTAAAAAAAATTATTTTATAAGAACATAAATTATTTTGATGCTTTAATAATTTTTTTATATTATTTTTAGATTAAAAAAAATTAAAACTAATTTTAAGTGATCTAGATATAGCACAAAGCTTCTTTAATCAAGATTTTGACAAATGCAATCTCAAAAACATTTTAATATTTTAATTTAAGTATTATAATAATGCATTGACAAAAAATTATTGGTATCGGCTATGGCCAAACAAAAATCATTGAAATTTTGTATTGAATAAATGAATTGTTAACAGTAATATACAAACATTTAATATGAATTCAGGATATGATTTTTTTATAAATAAATAAATAATAATAATAATAAACAAACAAGCAAGAAAGGGAAAAGAAAAGCAAAAGTAGAGGGGCGCGTATACCTTAAAATATTAATCTAAATACCTCAAAACAAGACAAAGAAACATGAACTAAATATAGGGACGTAACTAGGATTGAACGATAGGGTGAGTTAGAGTAAAATTCTTTAAACCTTGACACCATATCAAATTTTATTAATTGAAGAAAAAAATGCATATTTCTAATTAGTGACGTATATATATATATATAATTAATTCATAAAAAATACCAAAATATGTTAAAAATAATTATATAGTTAAATTTTTATTCCCATAACGACGTACTTAACTTTAAAATTAGATTAACCCTAAAATTTTAAAATAAAATATATTGAAATTCATATAATTTATGAAAATATACCTAATTTGAAGACTAATTTTTTATGTTGACAAAGAAATTGAGCTAAATTTTGATAAGGATGTTTTCAATATTGAAACGGGTCATCTCCAATTAATATAACAAGTCTATTACATGTATTAATTGATTGAGAAAAAAATATATTACAAATATAAAGGATATATTAATAATACATGATAACACAAGTATATGTTTGAAATTTTTAACAACAAAAAAATCAAGATTGAAGCCCACCCTAGCCCTCGAAGGGTTACATCCATGATTAAACATCTAGAGTTACGATAATTGAACCCCTTTTAAATCGTATGTACACCTCAAATCAGTAATTTTTTAAAATTCCAATAATACCCTTAAATGAATAGTTGAAACGGCAACAACATTTTATAATTTTTTTTTTTGGAAAGGGAAATTCCATAAAACCAAAGATTTTACAATGAAATTGGGCAATCACTCGGCACAATTGAAACAATAAGAGGAAAATCCTCTGTCCAAATTTTATCAAAAACAACAAATAAACAATGGCCACACATCACTGTAGTAGCTTCTACAATTTGAGAGGAGAAGCACCCGAGATCGATTGGGCACTCAAAGCCAAGACCTCACCACCAAAATCTTGCACAATAACTCTAATTAATCAGCTCTCTTTTAATATATATATATATATATACTGTGTGAATGGACTGGCCAGAATCCTAAAAACTAAGCTCCAAATTTTTGGTAAGTAAGAGCAAAATATTATGGTTGGTGACCGAACAAGACGTATTTATCTTATTAGCATTTTCCTTGAGTCAAATTGATATTTTTCTTTGAAAATAATAAAGGAGTTTAGAATAGACACCAATAGTTTTGAAAAAGATTTGAGTAGAATATATGGAGAAATGCAACAAAACTAAGAACAAGTGATTTCTCTTTTTTCAATTTCCATATTCACTCGTTTTCTTAGAAAACTAAGAACAAGAGTGTTTTTTTTTTTAAATAGATAATAATAAATGTTGAGTATTAAGTAAAAAATTTGTTGTAAAATAAAATTATAAAAAGGATGATATCGGTATTAAGTGGGGTATGTTGACAAATTTTAATTATTTTAAATTTTTTGCGGGGTGAACATATTAAATTGGGTGTACATACAGTTTTAGAGGGGTGTAAATTTCGTCATTCAAACATCAATCTCTTCTACCTTAACCTATATGGCCCAATTAGCAACAAGACTTAATTCTGCTTGGGCCGTTGAAACAGTAAAATTAGAGCGAATCTTAGTCTCAGGCTTAGAATGTCTTCCCCTACTCATTTGAGACTTGAAACTAGATAAATCTTAAAAGTTGGTTACGCTTTTCTTTTCGATTTGGTCACCACGGGAATCCAATTATTTTCAAACACGTAATTCATTTCTTGTCCTAGCATGGGATCTGCTGGACCATGATTAGAATTTGAAGCACGAATATCTTGTTATTTTGATATTTTCTCCAAATTAATCTTTCTTCAATTCTTCTTTTATCTCTTGGGTTATGTTTGTTATATGGGATATGATATGATATGACTGATTTTAGTCATATATCCTATGTTTGTTGCTTGCATGGATGATATTATTTAATCTCATACAAGCAACTTATCCCACAAATGTGGGACTAAAATTAGACCCGCCACTTTATTCTTAGTATTATTATTTTTTCTCTTTTCAATTTTTTTTTATGTGATTAAAATATAAATATATTTTAATAACTAATAAAATATTTTATTTTAAACATTTTAAAAATAATAATTTTCTATTTTAAAAAATAAAAATAAATATTATTTTGTTTAAAATTGGTTTTAAATATTTTTTTTTCAAATTTAATTTAAATAATTATTTTAACTAGTACAATTATATGCAACCATTTTATCCATGTGAGGTGGGGCTATTTAGTCCCATATATTTTTTTAAATATATTCTTCTTTTATTCTTTTTATTTAATTATAAAATTTTATATTTATTTCATATATCTTATTTTAATATTGTTAAAATATTAAATATTAATTAAAATGTTAATTTTTAATATTAATTTCAAATATTTTTATTTTTTAAAAAAAATTAACTAATTTGTTTATTTAAAAATAATTTTATTTTATTTTATATTAATCAATTTCACGCTGTATTAAATATATGATAAAATTATGATTTTATCTAATCACATATCACACCAAACAAGAGTTATGACTATTTTAATCCAATCTAATACAACACCAAACACATCAAAGCACTAATTTTAATCCTATCTTATCCCATCAAATCTAATCCAATCCAATCTCATGAAAATAATCATATCATATTCCCCGCACCAAACGAGCCATTGAAGTGTTAATCCCATCCAAAACTTGCCCTAGAAACTTCTGGAAGTTTGTAATCATTGGATTATCAAGAATCACCTTGTTATTAATATAAATATTCTCTAGAGAACACAAAGGATTCTCATTATTATCTTCCAAATTTAAATACTTAGTATCCAAATCATTGGAGATATTAACATTAATTTTCGCATTTTGATTAGGAAATTGTTCATGATATGATGAACACAATCCACCTTTATTTGAATGGATTTTCCATGTCCGATTGTCTTCTTTTTCGGACTGATATAAAGTATATATATATATTTATATAATGTATTCATCTATTATATTATCATCTGCAACTTGTGTTAAGATATATAATATTATCAACCATCTACTAATTAAATTAAAAAATCTGAAAGACACTTCAACAAATGATGTACTCAAATATTTGAAAACCAATTAGCTAGCGAAGAAATAATGAATATTAAACCATTTATTTCATATATTTATAGTTAATTAAGCAGGCTATTGCTTATCGTACCCCATAAAGCAATAAAAGTATATATTTTCTTCAATTAAAGTTACTTTCAATAAGAAAAACAAAATTCACATGTTGCATGTGTGTTCAATCGGTATAACTTGTTAACTTAAATCGATATATCATATATAATTAATTCTACAAGTATTAACTTTTCTCTTTCTTATTTCAAAAAAAAAAAAAAAAAACTTTTCTCTTTATTTTTATTTATATTTATTTTTGAAAGATACAAGAATTAACTTTTTTTTCTTTATAAATTGGTTTTGATTATAAAACTGAATAATAAGAAATCAAGAAATAAACAAATTTTTTATAAGTCCGTCCAATTCCCCAAAATCAGAAACTAATATAAAAAATATTCAATATAAATATTCTAATGCCTTGATTTATAATAGAGCAAATTGCAGCTGACCTCCCCGAGATTTGTTCTTAAACAACTAGAAACAACATTTTCATTAATTGACAATCACCTCCCCTCCAATTAGTTAACAATTGTTAACTCCAATAGTTGACCGTTAGTCTTGGGGCATTTTAGTATTTTCATAAATAAGTTTAATCTGTGAACTATACACATCACATGATCATGTATTTAATGCATGGCAGAATTAAATTTTTATTAAATTTAATAAAAAATTATATTGTCTTTTTTTTTTTTTCTAAAATCTAATTTATAAAAAAATTCAATAAAAAATAGATAAATCTCAAATTAAAAGAAAAAACAAATTGATTTTTTTTTTTTTTTTTTTTTTTTTTTTTTGTATGTGAAAAAAAAAAAACAAATTGGAGGTGGGTGGAGATTGGATCTCCATGGAAAGGGCGTCCATGGATTGATCTCCATCACCTCTCTCACTGATGGAGGACCGAGAATCGCGATGGGGATCCCATCGCCGAGAATCACGACAGAGATTCCATCGTAGAGATCGATTTCATCGCATAGGAAATCGATCCATCGTGATTCTTGGCGACTGCCATCTATCTCTCTTCTCTCTTTGTTTTTTATGGCCATAGATTCTCTCATATATGTGGTGTCTCCAAGCTTATCTTCGTTCTCTTCTTCCTCTCAACCTCTATTGCCGCTGCCACATTACCTAGAACTCATCCTCTCAAATTAATTCGATTTAGGTTGTTGAAGGTTCGGTTTGGTTTGGGTGGTCATAGGTTCGATTCGATTTTTGGCGATTGAAGGTTCAATTCGATTTGCGGTGTTTGGGGATGTTGAAGCTTTAGTTTGGTGGGGTGTTCTGGGTTTGATTTTTGGTATGGCTTTTGATTGTGGGTGGTGGTTGTTAATGGGTTGAGTTGGGTTTGCTTTGAGGTTCTCTCTACGTTTGGGGTTGTATTCCGACGGTTCGAAGTCGGAACGCCAATTTCTTGGTGGAAGGGTTATGGATTGATGGTGGGGATAATGGTGTGTTTCTGGGTTGGTGGGGGAATATGATTTTCTGGTTTAAAGGTGGTGTGTTTTTGGGTCGATGGATTTGGTTTGTTGGTGTTGTGTTGTGTAATTGGGGAATTAGGGTTTTTGATTTTTTGGATGATGGATAATGATGGATGAATGGTGTTGAATCTGATAATTATTCAAATTTGCTAAATGAATCAGATGTTTTTTTTTTTTACTTGTTGAATGTGATGAATTTCATTGTTGTTGAATTGATTTATGTTCAATGAATTTCATTTTTATTTTTTCAATTGATATTTATTTTTTCTGTTTTGATTCTAGCTTTTTTTTAGATGGTGGATATCTATAAAAAAATTATTATTATTTTCTTATTTAATTAAGTGATTATGAGTAGTTTTGTCTTTTTAAAAGGTTTGAAACGGTCAAAATGAGTTGATGGTTAAGTTTGACTAAATTTGACTAACAGTAGGGGAGGTCATTGTCAATAACTGATAAAGTTGTTTCCGGTTGTCGAAGAGCAAACCTCAGGGAGATTGACTACAATTTGCTTTATTATAAATCTTAATAATAACAAATTTTATGTATTATATATACTCTTTTAAATTTATTACAATAAAGTCTATATCCTCACCTGTTCCACATAATAATTATATTACAAAGGTACAAGCCACATCATTTTACTAATTTATTAGTGATATATAATGTACTATACTAGGGGGTGTTTGGTTTCGTTTTTAAAATTATGTTTTTGTAAACTATTTTTAAAAATAAAAATCATGATTTAAAAATAATGCTTTTAAAAATGCAAAAATGTTTGGTAGTGTTTTCTAGAAGTAATTTTTAAAAATAGAAAACGATGTAAATGTGTTTAGTAATATTTTTAAAATGGGTAAAATAGTTGTTTATAGTGGAAAGTTGGGAAAAGTTGTGGTTTGTTTTAAAAAATTGTTTTGAAAAGGGTGAAAATAAAAATAAATAAATAGTTGTTTTTAACTTTTTAGTTATAACTTTTAACAAGTTAATTTAAAAAAAAAAAAAAAAAAAAAAAAAAAAAAAAAAAAAAACAGTTTTACAAAACAATTTATCAAACAACTTTAAAATTGTTTCTTGTTTTTAAAAACAAAAAACAGTTTTTAAAAATGAAACCAAACACCAGCTTTAGTCTTTAAAAAAAATGTACCATTTTCTTTCAAAAATAAAAAAAGTACTATATCAGTATTTTCTTATGCTACATATTGAAACAAAACTCCCATAAATTGATGGCAACAGGAATTTCGAGGAATAGAGGAATAGGTTAAACTACATGGGGGGGTTTTTGATACTATAATTCCTTGATATTTTGCTATGCATCTTTTCTTCCATGGTGATGCTCATTATGTTATCTAACTAATGTAATTTCATTTAACAATAATATCTTGGGTTCGATTTGCCATACCCGAGGCGATATATCACAAAAAGGAATGTGTTATTTCATTCTTTGTTTAAATAGAGATTTTATCCTTACAATCTAATTTTATCTTCTCACACTCATTTTCAAAAGATACTTCACTTTATTTTTCAAAATTTAAATTGTAAAAAATTATAAAAACATTCCATTTTATTCCAAAATTATCCTTTTAATCTTTTGAGATTTATTTTTTCAAACCACTCCATTCTAAAATAAATTTTTATTTTTAAAAAAACAATCTAAATATACTTCATTTTTCTTCAAAATTATCTTCTTCTTCTTGTTGTTTTTCATTGAATAGTTATTGACAAGTTTTTTTTTTTCCTTCTTTTTTGCTTCGTTTAACCCTTTTTCAAAAACATTAAGAGTCAACACTTTAAAAAATCACAAAATGATTTTTCTTATTATTTTTTTTAAGCAAAAATCAACTGTTTTTTCAATATATATATATATATATTTGTTTATTGTTGTAAAGTTTTAGGGTTTATGAAATGCAAATAATAATAATAATAATAATAATAATAAATAGAAGAAGAAGTTAATATATGAGTCTAGCTAAATTGGTCATCAATTATCAATAATATCACTATTAATAATAAATTATATATATATTTTTCATCAATGGTTTGTCTACATCTGACTAGATTATACTTCTTAAGTATGTCTCATATTGCAACTCCCACACTAGGATAAAGGGTCTTCAATTCATGATTTAATAGGTAAACGTCAAAATATATTTATAATAACAGTAGTGCTACATATTTCATCTAAAATCCCACATTTTTTATCCCAATATATGTGATACTTGAAATGTTAAATGGTGAGTGAATACATGTGGTAGGTGAGATAAAACATTATTAATGTGTATCCACTCACAATTTGACACCTCACATACCATATGTGTTGGGATGAAAAAAGTAAAGTGCATTTTTGTTCACCCACACTAACTAGAGTGAACTATTACCACCCACTTCAAGTGTTGACACGTGTCCCAAACTTAACCTAAAGTCTAAAGTTAACCCAAAATTAACTCAAAATTTGAGACACGTGTCAACACCTAGAGTGGGTGATAATGGTTCACCCTAATTAATGTGAGAGAACAAAAATGCACTAAAAAAAATGAAATTTTAAGTGGAATATTTAACATTATTCTTATAATAATAGTGTTTGAACTCGATGTGTTCACCGCATCACCAATGTTGACTGAATTATGACTTTCAATAGAACGTGAGCAGCAAAAGCAAGAGCTGAGAGATCTGACGGTAGCCAATAATTTTGAAGTGGGCCATCCCTCACATGTACTCAAACTCAGCATCTAGTACTCATTTTATGGATGACCCCACATAATCAACTCCCACGTGGTAACAGCTGCCACATGTCCTTTTTAAACATAGATCATGATGATCATCATATCTGATCATCATTTTTTAGGATTATTGTGTATTCATTGTCAATGTACTACTGTAGTCTGTATACATCAGAACCTAGCTTGTAGTGTTGAACAGACATAATGGTTTTATAATATATGTGGCTTTTACCACGTGTAATACCACAAATATCTTCCCCTAATCCCACCGCCGCTCTCACCTGATCTCACCCACTTGTACACCCACTTGCCATCCTCTCCTTTTGCTTGCCTATATATATATATAATCATCTGATCACTTGTAAAGGGGTTAGAAAAATTTCTCAAATTCAATACAAACAATGCTCTTTCTCTCGTATCTCTTATTTTCATTTATTAACTGTTAATCTAATTAATTGTTCTTCAACTGTTTTTCATCTATCTGTTATTTTTTATTTTATCTTATAACACGTTATCAGCACGATCGTATACAAGTAAAAAAGGATTCCTGATAGGTGATTTAATTACATCATAATATTATGAATTTATATATATTTCCGTATACAAGATCACTTATGCCGTCAATAGAACATATATATGTATAGTTTTAAATTTATTTATTTATTCTTTCTAAATCTCAATATTCTAGATCTATTTATAGTTTCGTATACAAGATGTCTTATACCGTCAACAGATCATCTATATATAGTTCTAGATTTATTTTTTATGCACATGGCAGGTGAGCTCAGCCTCCCAGAATTGTTTTTACAGAACATATATACCATCCTAAAATTGTTTTTACAAAATATATATACCGTTATGGAATTGTATTTACATGACGTATATACCGTCCTGGAATTATTTTTACAGAACATATATACCGTTCTGGAATTGTTTTTACAGAACATATATACCGTTATGGAATTATCTTTACATGACATATATACCGTTCTGAAATTGTTTTTACATGACATATATATCATTCTGGAATTGCTTATTATGCTCTTTAATTATATTCACACTAAATTAAATTTACAATTTGGTTTATAGAAAAAGAAGCTGTAAACATGTCTAAACTTTCAAATTTGAAGTTCAAAAAATCATTATGTTCAAAAAATCATTATGATCCATGATTTTATTTTATCTCATATATATGAAGTGATATGTTTACATATCATTCATTTGAGAGAAGGATCTACACATCCAACAGGATGACGCGAGTATCATAAAAGGAGATTTAAGATCCTAACGTATAATGAAATAGGAAATACTATTTTATTCATTTCATACACATCCAACAGGATGATATGAGCATCACAAAGAGGAATTCAAGATCCTAATGTATAATAAAATTGGAAATAATATTTTATTCATTTAATACATGCTTGATGCTTATAAAGATCAATATTCAGAGAATGATCTACACATCCAACAGAATATTGTGAGTATCATAAAAGGGATTTAAGATCTTAACGTATCATTCAATTGGTGATGGGAATGTACATACCAATTAAATACTACTTCAGTAGTATTATTTATTTACTGCTTCAATTAGTGATGGGAATGTCCATACCAATTAATTACTACTTACAGTAGTATTATTTTGTTATATATATATATATATATATTTTTTTTTATGTAAAATATTTCTCAATGTAATATATACCTTTTGAATCACTTTGCCTGATGCGCATTTTATTTTTTATGAAGCATACAAAATGAATCTAAATGATAAATTGAAGGTTATTAAGAAGCTAGAAGCAGGAGATATATGTCTAGCCGACAGTGCAACAACTCATACAATTCTGCATAGTTAGAAATATTTCATGAATTTAACATTGCTCAGAGCAAATGTTAATACTATATCGGATCCAACAGACTTGATAGAAGGCTTTGGAAGAGCTATGATATTGTTATCAAACAATACTAAATTATGTATCGATGATGCATTATATTCAAACAGATCCAGAAGGAATCTGCTTAGTTTCAAAGATATACAAAGTAATGGATATCACATTGAAACTATGAATAAAGAGAATGTTGAATTTCTATGCATCACTTCTCATTATTCAGGTCAGAAACTCATTATAGAAAAGCTGCGTGCTTTATCTTATGGACTATACAAAGGTGTTGAAATTTATGCAGTTATGAATCAGAAGTTCTCAGATCCAAAAATGTTTGTACTCTAGCATGACCGTCTCGGTCACCTAGGATCTACAATGATACGTAGAATCATTGAGAATTCTCATGGGCATCTATTAAAGAACCAAAAGATTCTTTTATCCCATGAAAATTTATATACTATATGTTTCCAAGGGAAATTAACAATAAAACCATCTTTTTCTAAAGTTGGTCTTGAATCCCTATCATTTTTACAAAGAATTCAAGGGGACATATGTAGACCTATTCATCCACCAAATGGATCATTTCGTTATTTTATGGTTCTAATTGACGCATCTGTCAGATGATCACATGTATGCTTATTATCAACACGTAATGTTGCTTTTGTAAGATTACTTGCACAAATTACCAGGTTTTGAGCTCATTTTCCCGATTACTCAATTAAGTCCATACGTCTTGATAATGCTGGTGAATATACTTCCAAAACATTTGATGAATATTGCAAAGTGGCTGAGATTGATGTTGAACATTCAGTTCCACATGTTAATACTCAGAATGAGAATCACTTATTAAACATGTCCAGATAATTGCAAGGACTTTATTATTACGAACGCAATTACCGATTTTTGTATGAGGGGCATGCTGTTTTACATGCTGGTGCATTAATCCAGCTTCGGCCCACTGCTTATCATCAGCATTCACCAGTACAACTTGTACTTGGTCATCAACCAGATATATCTCATTTACGTATATTTGGGTGTGCGGTATATGTCCCAATTGTACCAACGAAAAGATCTAAAATAGGACCCCAAAGGCATTTGGGAATATATGTTGGCATTGATTCACCATCAATTATTAGACATCTAGAACCTTTGACTGGTGATTTTTTCACAGCACGGTTTGCAGATTGTCATTTTGATAAAACCAATTTCCCATCATTAGGGGAAAGAAAAACATCTTTTGAAGAGAAGCGTGAACTTTCCTGGAAAGTTCCGAGTCTAATTCATTTAGACCCATGTACATCTTAATGTGAGAATGAAGTACGTAAGATAGTACATATTCAAGCAATAGTGAATCAGATATCATATGCAATTACAGATGCTACTAAGGTAACAAAATCATACATCCATGCTGTTAATGTACCAGCACGGGTGATTGTTCTAGAAAAACATTCTAAACAAATGATAGCAAAAGAATCATCTTTTGCACGCCAGAAGTGTGGTAGACCATTTGATTCAAAAGATAATGTTCCTCGAAAAAGAAAAATAAATAAATCTACTTTCTCTAAATTAATTCTAGAAGAGTTAAGTGTCCTTTCAGGGACATAAGTTACTAAAGTAACAAAATTCTCTATAGGGGAAGGAATCTCTGAAGAGATACAAGAGTATAGAAATGAGGAAATTTCTATAAATTATACAAGTGAATTGTAGAATCATGAAGAAACAATCATCGATGATATATTCTCATACACAATGGCAACTGAAATTATAAATGATGATTATGAACCTCATAATCTCGATGATTGTAGACAAAGGTCTAATTGGCCTAAATGGAAAGAAGCAATTCAATTAGAATTGACTTCATTAGCCAAACGTGAAGTATTTGGATCAATAATCCAGACACCTGAAAATGTCAAACATGTTGGGTACAAATGGGTTTTTATACGGAAACGTAATGAGAAAAACGAGGTCGTGAGATATAAGGCATGACTCGTAGCACATGGTTTCTCACAGAGACCTGGCATCGATTTCAATGAAACGTATTCACTAGTGATGGATACAATTACGTTTTGATTTCTGATAAGCATGACTGTCATGGAAAGACTGGAAATGCATCTGATGGACGTGGTGACCGCTTATCTATATGGTTCACTGGATTCAGATATTTACGTGAAAATCCCTGAAGGGTTTAAAATACAAGAATCATGTAACTCAAGCTCTCGTAATTTGTATTCGATAAAATTACAAAGGTCCTTGTATTGATTAAAACAATCTGTACGAATGTGGTACAACCGTCTCAGTGAATATTTGATAAAAGAAGGATATATTAATAATCCTATACGTCCATGTGTTTTCATTAAGAAATCAGAATCTGAATTTGCTATCATAGCAGTTTATGTTGATGATATGAATTTAATTGGAATTCTCAAAGAGCTTATGAAAACTATTGAATATTTAAAAAAGGAGTTTGAAATGAAAGCTCTGGGAAACACAAAATATTGTCTCGGCCTTGAGATCAAGCATAGATCAAATTGAGTACTTATCCATCAATCAGAATATATTGAAAAGATTTTAAAAAGATTTCATATGGATAATGCTCATCCATTAAGTACTCCTAAGGTTGTTAGAACTCTTGATCCTAAAAAGGATCCATTCCATCCAAAAGAAAATGATGAAAATATACTTGGTACCGAGGTACCATATCTTAATGCAATTGGTGCTTTATTATATTTGGCTTAGTGTACTAGACCAGATATTGCATTCTTTATGAATGTACTAGCTAGATTTAGCTTAGCACCAACTCGAAAGCATTGGAATGAAATCAAACATTTTTTACATTAACTTAGTGGAACAAAAGATTTAGGATTATTTTATACAAAGTTTAACAATTTTTCAGGTTTACTTGGTTATGTTGATGCCGGGTATCTGTCTGATCCCCACAAAGCTCGTTCACAAACTGGATATGTTTTTACATATAATGACACAAAAATACCCTAACATTCCACATAACAGACTTTGGTTACTACATCATCTAACCATTCTGAAATCATTCACTACAAAAAAAGTGACCTATAGTGACACATATCTTTGTGACAAATTTTAATTGTATCACTGTTGACATTATTTTGTGACAAATTTTACTATTTGTCATTATGTTTTGTTCAATTAAAACTTTTTAAAAATAATTGTCACAATTAGTTACAAAACTTGATAATTTGTGACAAATTATATAATAAGTCACAAAATTACCTTTTTAAAAGGAAAGATTTTATTTTATAAATAATTAGGTTTTTAAAAGGTATCAGAATCGATTAATATTTACATTTAAAAAAATCAATTAATATTTCCTTTTAAAAAAAAAAAAAAGCCACAAAAAAAAAAAAAAAAAAAAATGCCACAATCATGCTGTGTTTTTTTTTTTTTCCCTTATTTTTTTTTCTTTACCTTAAAAACACTTTTTAGGTTTGAAATAGTGTTTCATCAGAAGAAGTACTGAGATTATAGATAAACTTTTGCCTGGATAAAAATGTAAGCTTATCATGATTTTTTGTAGGGTTTGTTTTTTTATACTTGTTTTTCAGGGTCGGAATCTCAAATTCGAGTTTCATATATTGAAAGTGTCTATGAATAAGGTATGATTTTTTATTTTTTTTTTAATTTTTTTTTTAATGTAGAATTGTATATAGCTATTTAGAGATGTTTTTTTAACTTTAATTTGTTTTCAAATTTTTTAAGGAACCCATTATTATTATTTCATGATTTATAGTTGTTTATTCTTAGATTTCCACAATATATGTCAATATTACTTTATATGCTTACTAACTGTTTGATAAAATGATTCTTATGGAACAATCAATTGTTTAATGCAGCATTGAAAGAAAACTCTTAAGCTTATCTTTTTCTTGATTTCATTTTTTTAGGGTTTGTTTTTTGGTACTTGTTTTTTCAAGGTCAGAATCTCAAATTCGGGTTTCCTATATTGAAAGTGTATTCGAATAAGGTATTATTTTAATTTTTTATTTTATTTTTTTATTTTATGTAGGATTATATATACGTTTAGGGATGTTTTTTAACTTTAATTTGTTTTCAAATTTTTTAAGGAATCATTATTATTATTTCATGATTATAGTTTTTTGTTCTTAAATTTTCGCAATATATGTCAATTTAATTTATATGCATACTAACTGTTTGATAAAATGATTCTTATAGAACAACCACTGTTTATATGCATACCAATTGTTTGATAAAAGAGTTCAAACACTTAATAAGATATTTGATATTTCGTTGGATGAATAGATTGACATTATGAAGGACTTTATATGAAGATGAATAGATTAACAGTTCCAATACGTTTTATATTTTATACTTGTACTAAGTTCTGTCAGTATTGTTGCATTTTTCTTTTTCATCGGTTTTATTTTGGTGACTTTAATTTGTTCTCACTATTTTTTTTTCTTCATGTCTTCATGTAATAGGTTTCTCTTGCAAAACCTAAAGATTCTTTAGCTGTTTGACACCTGACAGTAGATCATTGGCTTCTAATATTTCACAATCAAGACCTCGGAAGTTTCAAGTTTTTGGTTATGCAGTTGGAAGTTATTGTGTGTGACCTAACACTTATGTTAACTTAGACTAGCCAGCTTACATGTGTTATTTAGTAGTATACTTTGAAAGATGTAGGATTACTTTTGTATCAATTCGATATTATGTTAATTTTTGGATATTTTTTAATGGAATGATTACTTATGGAACTCAATGTCATTCAATAAGTGACATGTTTTATTTGGTTTTATTTTTATATTTTTTATTTTTTTTATACAATTTAAATTTATATTAAATTTTGACAATTGATTAAATTGTTACTATGTATCTATACAGTGACTTAATATTCATATTGTTAATTGTCACTAAGTCTGCGTTGTAGTGACAATTATTATATGGTTAACTTAATTGTCACTAAGTTTGTCTATACTGACGTAATTTTAAGATGATTATTTGTCACTAGATTTGTGAATAGTGACACTTTTTAAACAATAAATTGTCACTCATAATATGTACAGTGACAAAATCTTCAAACAGTTAATTGTCACTAGGGATGGCAATGGATCGGATTGGGTATGGATACCCCAATATCCGTCCCCATATCCGTTTGAAATATATATATATCCATCCCCGCATCCATCCTCATTTCTAAGTGAGCGGGGTGGATTCGGATAATCCGCTAATTAAGATAGAGATATCCATCCCCGCTCCGTTTATATCCATATCCGATGAAAATACTTTAATTTTTTATACTTTTTAAGAGAAAAATGTAACTAACATATGTAACGATACATTTTATCCTATTTAAAGAGAAACAAATACATCCAATAAAGTTCAAATATAAAAATTAATAATATCTTATATAATTAGGATTAATAATTACATAATAAATTTATATATTTTTTAAATATTAAAATTTTTAATGGATCCGGATGGGTATGGATATCCATAGATGATATCCATCCCCATCCCCGAAAATAAAATGGATATTAGTATGACATCCATCCCCGCTCCGTCCCCAATATAATAGTATCCATCCCCATTTTAAATGGAGCGGATTCTTACGGATATCCGTATCCGTGGATAATTTTGTCATCCCTAATTGTCACTAAATACTAATATAGTGACACAATTTTTATTTTGTCACTAATTAAGATCAAGTGATAATGTGTCACTAAAAGTTATGATTTGTGACAAGTACCAAAAAACTGTCACAAATACTTTTAGTGACGGGGGCAAAAGTGACGAATTATTAGTGACACTTTTTTTGTCACAATATTGAATTTGTGACAATTTCTTCACTTTTAGTGACAAATATTTTTTGTCACTGTAGGTCAATTTTCTTGTAGTGATTGCAATTCACGAAGCCAATCGAGACTGTGTTTGGCTAAGGTCAGTTATTCATCATATTTAGAATACTTGTGGAATTTCATTATCTACAGAAATGTCAACACAGATATTTGAAGATAATGAGGCTTGCATTGCTCAAATTAGAAGGGGATATATCAAAGGAGATAGAACCAAAAATATTTTTCCTAAATTCTTCTATACTCATGAGCTTCAACAGAGCCGACAAATTGATGTTAAGCAAATACGGTTTACAGATAATCTTGTAGATTTGTTTACCAATTTATTGTCTACATCAACTTTTGAGAAGCTGGTATATGGAATAGGCATGCGTCAACTTTCTAAATTACAAGATTAAATGCTGAAGTTTTATAAGGGGGAGCAAGGTTTTGAATGGACATATGTGTACTATACTATTTTTCCATTCGATCAGGTTTTGTTCCACTTGGTTTTCCTAAAAAGGTTTTTAATGAGATAGTTTTTAAATGTCCAACCCCCATTAAATACAGGAGATCATTGTATATATTTTACCTAGGTTTTATCCCATAGGATTTTTCCCTAGAAAATTAATACATGTGGTATAAATCCAAGGGGAAGTGTTATAATATACGTGGCTTTTATCACATGTGTAATACACACAAATATCTTCCCCTAATCCCACCGCCTCTCTCACCTGATCTCACCCACTTGTACACCCACTTGCCCTCCTCTCCTTTTGCTTGCCTATATATATGATCATCTGATCACTTGTAAAGGGGTTAGAAATTTTTTTCAAATTCAATACAAGTAATGCTCTATCTCTCGTATCTCTTATTATCATTTATTAACTATTAATCTAATTAATTGTTCTTCAACTATTCTTCATCTATCTGTTCTTCTTTTTATTTTATAACAAATGGAATTATTTTGAATTATTGATGAAAATAAGATTTTGAGAAAACAAGACCAATAATAAATTTAAAACAACTTTAATTAGATTAAAATATAATATAAAATTATATGCAATTGTTAAATTTATGTTTTTAAAATTGATTCGATTCTTTTTAAAATAAAATTTTAAAAAAAGAAAATCTAAATTACAAAACCGTATGGAACCTGGATTCTGGCATCACCCTACTTTTTCAATTCATGTGATTGATTAATGATAAGGAGATAGTGAAAAACAATCAAATCTTAACCACTCGTTCATTTCGATGTTATTGTGTCATGAGATCAATAAAAGTGAGGATGAGATGAGATGACGAGATGATCATTGTCCAATAGAGTATGACACGTGAAGAGGACTTTTTTTTTTTTTTTTTTTTATCACTAACACTATGTTTGGATTGAAGGATAAGTTATGAGAGAAAGGAAAGGAAAGGAGAGGAAATGATATTGTTTTTAGTGATGGTTGTTTGGATGGTTATGAATAGAAAAGAAAGGAAAGGAAACAAAGTGGAAATAGGGGGAAATACCAATCTTTTTATGTGGACTTTTAAGAGTAACAATAGTTTAATAAGTTAAGTTTAAAATGCACCAATAAACAAAAATACCATAATCTCCTTCTTTTATTATGGTTTTGCCATTTTTAGGGTTTTTTTTTTTTTTTTTTCACAAACCTCCGTTGATCCATCAACGGAGGTTTGTCAAAGACCTCCATTAGAGGTCGATGAAGAATATGAACAAAAAAAAACTTATAAAATTTTATTTCTGTCCAATAAATCTAAGAAATTACAAATATACCTAATAAGTCTAGGAAACTATAAAATAAGTCTCGAAAATTAGAAAATAAGTTTCAGAAATACAAAATAAGTCATAGAAAAAAAAAAAGCGAGACTTATTTTGTGAGTGTGTTTTAAGGGTATTTTTGTCAAATCCACACTTTAGGTCTTATTATAACTTAAGTTATTAAGTAGGTGATAGTCTTAAAACTCACTTTTTAAAGAGTGCTATTAACTTTTTGAGCTCAGGAAACAAATGGGGTTAGTTTTGGAATATTGAAAAAAATTCATTAACTTTTAATTCATTTCTCCCATTTTCCGTTCAACTTTATAGAGAAACCAAATTGGATAAAACAAGAAGAAACTATTCCCTTCCTTTTCCTCCTTGTCCTTTCCTTCCCTTCTCATTTAACAATCCAAACAAGAGATAAGAAATCCACTCATTTTCTTTCCTTTCCTTTCCCTTATATTCCATCAAACCCAACATAGTGTAAAAGAATTCTTATTTATATTTTTCTAATATATTCATACACAGTAATCAATAATATCTTGAAAAATAATCTTATTAATTTTTTTAATTTATTTATTAAGTGTTTTAAAGAAAAATATTAATATAACTCATTATGTTTTGTTTTATTATATATATATATATATAATTCATTATGAAATATATGTCGTCGCATGCTATGCTTTATAGAATATATTGGGAACATTGCAAACATTTTTTTAGAAGAAATTATAGGTAGATCCGTATAATTTAGAAAATAATTAAAGATGTCTGTTGTAACTTGTAACTTGTATGGATGATTCCAATAAATCTTATGAAATCCATTCACGAGATTTTCCACATATTTTAAGATGGATTTAGGACAATTTTCATAATTGAGGAAGAACTTTTAATTAATTTTAAACTAGAACGGGGACGACAAAATCAAAGCCACGTTGCTATATCTCATTGTTAGCTATGTGCCTATGACCATACAAAATAACACAAATAAAATTAAAATCTTGATTATGTCTGTTCTCAACAAATACCACTACCAATCTACCATGTATTCAATCATATAAAAATTTCCATCATTTCTCTCTCTAGTATAATCCTTATTGAGCGATAAGAAATACAAAAATAGGAAAGAGACTTTTATTAAATTTGTAACTCTACAATATAATTAATAAAGGAGAACATAGATCGAGGAGGGAGATTAGAGGATGTGTTTCTCTTGATATCCATTTATCCATCAAGTATGTTTTGCAATGACTTATTTGTTACCGAATATGTAAATCCAAAGCAATCAAATAATCACATACGAAAGTAATAAAGAATAATGAAGAAAGAGAAAAGATTTTATGGGGTTCAACGTAAATTTATATACATGAAATGCACCAGCACTCAATTTCTAGTATTAAATTAGTGTTCACAATGGTAAAGCAAACTCTCTCTCTCTTTCAATATTCGGCTCCAAATATTCTTTTTCATCTATTGCATTTAACCCTAAGAATACAAGAGTTTAAATAATAAAACCCATTGTAAAAATGTCACCTCAGTGGCATCAACGTAATGCAACATTATTGATTTCATGCTTTACAATCCAACAATATTGTTATGGTAGCTTATAAATGCATGGATTCAATGAGATGAGATTCACTTAGTGGTATACCTCTCAACCTACATTCATTGTTGTCGTGAGTTTGAGTTGTATTCCAATCCCCCAAATCCTAAATTTATTGTGATAGTTTGGAAAAAAAAAATTACATTGATTCCCATTAATTAACCTCAAGTTTAATTTGGCATGTAGAACTTGAGAAAATCCTTTTTTTTTTTTTTTTTAAGTAAATATGTGTGTGAGAATGTCCATTAAATTTTGATAATCTTTTTATTGGTTTCATCCTTTATTTGTATTTGTTGAGTTTAACATTCCATTTTAATTCCAACAATTGAATTCGATCATCCTAACAGGATAAATAAAGATTGACATTGCTATATATTTTTTTCTTTTTTGTTTTTTTCTCCTCCCAAGTTAATTGACATGGGAAGCATGTTTCATGTTGAGGGTTAAAAGCGACAAATGCTAAAATCAAGAATCATTAAGCAAATTGAGTTACAACTTACAAATCAATAAGAGAGGCAATACATGACACTCATTATTCAAAAAAAAAAAAAAAAAAAAAAAAACTGGATAAGTAGAGGGTGAATGACAATCCAATATTATCGTGTAATGTTTGTTTCAATCTAAATATTGGCATCAGTCTCTTTTTAATTCCTTGAATAAATTTTCACAACTCTAATTCATTAATTGTGTTTGTATTGACTAGAATACTACTCGTTTATTTAATCATGTCAAAATCATCGACCTAACCTTCTAAAATCGTTGTGTGTTTTATGTGGGTGTCGTGTTGACTACTTAAAAACTAATTATGATTAGTAACTATATATCTAGTACTTGTGTTTGTATCGATTAGGACATGACTCATTTAATTATTCATGTCAGAATCATTGACCTAACCTACTAAAATCGTTTTGTGTTCATACTTCGTGTCATATATACCTGCCATGTATAAAATTTCCACCCCTAATAATATGTTTTTTTTTTGTTTTTGAGTTGCTAATAATAAAAAAGAAAAAAAAAATCATTACAGTCCATTAACATACATTATTCTATTATGTGCCCTAATCTCAAATTAATTAGGAACTTGACATTCTTCTTATCATCCAAACAACAACTAAACCAATCACATCTCTGAATTATATAGGCATAATGCATCCAAAAGCGATTACCTGTGCTATGTACGAAAATAAATAAATAAATAAATAAATATTAAAACATTAAAATTATACAGAAAGATAATTAAATAATAATAATAATTCTCCACCAATACAGATTTTATTCCCCTTTTTTATAGTTAATAATAATAGAGCATATATTTCAAGTTAATGATTAAGATTATAATAATATTAGAGACACCATCCAAAATGGAGACGTAATTCTCAATTTTCTTAATAAAATTAATCATTAACAAAAGCAACTTTTTATTGAATAAAACCTAATAAAAGATTAAAAGTACATGACCCCAGCTATAAATTAATTAACATGACATCAGTAGTTTATTTCCAAAAATTTCTACTCTAATCATGGCCATAATAAAATATGTTAATTTTTTTTTTTCATATTAGAGTTCCAGCATCAGCTTCCTCGATTGGTTATTTTAAAATCACTTTAGATGTAACAGAAGTACTTAAATAATATAAAAATGCTTTCGGAGGGTCTATTGGATTGCTATTTTGTAGACCGATCTAGTGTAGGAGATAAACATTAAAAAATTATTAAAGAAAGTTGTTTGATTAAAAATAAATATGTAAAATAACCTAAGTTAATATTTTAAACAAAAGTATTGCAGATAGATGTTTTATTTGGTTGTCTATGGAATATAATTTTATGCTTAGTAGGAAGCAAATCTCTTAATATTGTTAACATATCAATAATTATTAAAATACAAGCCAACGTATTATTGAAATAAAAGCCATTTTTGCAAGCATTAGAGATGCTATTAAGAAACTCATCTCCATAATCTCAAAAAAATAAAAATAAATAAATAAATAAATTGACACATCAACTCTATATATATGTTAGATAATTGCATTGATTTTTTTTTTTTTTTTCCTCCCTTTTTCTTCTTCATCTTCTTCTTCCCCAAATTCAAATTAGGTTTAGGGTTTTTGTTCCTCTTTTGTTTTGCAGGCCAAATCATCGGCGACAGAGAAGCACCAAGCCGCCGATCGCCCATCGCCGTCGTGAAGCCAGTCCCTAGTCGCCCAACCCTATCGCCGATCGCTGATCGTGAAGGTTGCCGGTGGCTAGTCTCTGGTCCGTGAAGGTCGTGCGACCTCGGTGACGATGTCCGGCTGTGGTTGACACCGTCCGGCGATGGGTGACGGCGACAAGAGGAGAAACGAGAAAGAGGATCGGGAGAGAGAAGGAGAAAGAGATAAAAGAGGAGAGAGAGTGTTTTGGGGAGGTTTTTATATGAGGGTTTTTCAGTAATTTCTCAAAAAAGTGGTTATAAACAAATAAAATTTTGTTTGTGGTTAAAAAGGAATTTCCTCTAATATTTGTGGTCATTCTAAGTAATTTCCACCGAAAGCTTCCAAAAAAAAAAAAAAAAAATACCTTATCCCGAATTAATAGATATTTACAATACAAGTGAAATGTAACCAACTCTAAACTCTAACGTATGCGGGGTTTGATAAAAAGACTTCTAATATTGGTATAAGAGATCAAACCAACAATAACCAATGCTAATAAATTGATAATTTAGTGCCGATAAACATAATTTTATGGGAAAAATTTATTTCTAACCGTTAGAAACATTAGGTAATTGTTTTTAACATTGTTTCAAATTTTAATTGTTTATAACATAGTTTAATCACTATTACTATAATACTCCTATATAAAAAGAAAAAGAAAATAAAAAATAAAAATAAAAAATTCACTTTGCTCAAAACTAAATCAAGAAGAGAGACAAAACTCTCAAACGACCACCGTCATTGACAAGGAGAGATCGTCGTGAAAGGGAGAGAAGACGGTGCATGCAGTGGAGATGATGCATGAGAGGAACCTCTGTTGATAGGAGTTCGTCGAAGCTCATTTTCTACCGAAGAACTTTGATTTTACCCCAAATCATCTATCGACCACCTAAACTCAATCACACATATCCATCGACCACCAGCCCCAATCTCATCTCTCTCTCTCTCTCTCTCTCGATCAATTGATTAATCGATCCAAGCAAAACAGAAGAAGCCGAGGAAGACGAAGAAGAAAGAAGAAGATGGTGATGATGGCCGAAATCTTTTTGTTTTTATTTTTTTTATTTTTTATTTTTTATTTTTTTTTATTTGAATCTGGTTGAGAGGAGAAGAAAATGTTTGGTTGTTGGTGTGGTGGTGATGAAGATGAAGGTGATTTCGGATCCAGGTTGGGGTTGGGTAATGGGTATGTATGGGTAGGTAGTGGGTGATTGGGTTAAAAAAAAAAAAAAAAAAAAAAAAAGAACCGCCGGAACTAGAACCGAAACCTTCCTCCAGGTGGTTCCGGTTCTGGTTCCGGTTTTGGTTCCCCCGAAATCGAAACCGACGGTTTGAAATTGGAAACCAAAACCAAACCAAACCGAGGCCATGACTAAGACAATACCGATTTATATATATATATTTATATAGATAAAATATTAATTTTAATAATATCAATGTATACATTATATCAAAATATATTGATAGTATAAATTCTAATATAAGAAAACATGTCAGCAAAGGCTTGTTGCTTTGGTAGCCAAAGATTTACCCTCTCCACCAACCTACTAAGGTTCAAACATTACATAATGTATATATTCTTTAAGAGTAATAATGCTAGCTAGGTTTCCCAACCATTGTCTATAAAATTGTAATAAGTGTGGATAAATCTCTCTCTGTAAATATTATTTCACTATTCTTTATAAAACCACAATAAATGTTGGGAGACATCTCTCATTATCAGGCATGATTCTAGTAATCGATCTAGGCAGCCTAGGCGGAGTCAACACCAGACAATTTTTGTTTCTTTTCAAAACGAAGTCGTTTTAGCTAATTGGGCTTCACCGGTTGGCACCACCTAGGCTGTCTAAGCACTAGGCACCAATCTACCGTTCGACTAACGCTTAGCGTCCACTAGAACACTGGTATCAGGAGTCGATTTCTTGCGATTATGGAAGTAGATATCTGAACCATGATTGTTCATTATTTATAAAACTACAATAAATGTGAGAGACGTTTTTTGACGTTGGAAGTCGAGTAGACATCCGTGTAGTGTTTTATCGTGGTTTACCACGGTTGTTAAAAAAGAAAGAAAGGAAGGAAGGAAAAAAAGAAAAAAAAAAGACATGCATGTCGAGCAAAATCACAACTGTCTCGTATGAATTATATTTAGTTGTGTTTCTTTTTAGGTGATTAGGAAATTGTAAACATGGTATGTCGCATGAATGTGTTAAAATAAAATAAAAGTGAAAGAAGTAGGGAACATGACTATAAAAGTATCCAATAAGGCTACATAAGAGTCCAATGAGAATTCCTAAAATTATCTCTGGCTTCCTACATGCACGACACAAATGCCACTGTCTTCAACTAATATAATATTAATACCGATAATCAATAATTAATGTTCAATTCTAGGTTGCAGAGTCGTCGTCATCATCCCAATTAAAGTCCCAAACAAGTAAAAAAAAAATCTTATAATTAATTGTACCAAATCAATCACTCAAGTAAATATCACACACCTCTGTTTCTTTCATCTCTCTTTCTCTTTTATTAATATTTTATGGGATTATTTTATGTTCAATGTAATGAAAGTATGATAAAATAAAATAAAAAAGTGAATAAAAATAAAAATATTACATTTATTCTTTCGAGACACGTAAATTTAAATTAATAATTAATAATTACTTATTTTATTTTTAGGTTTTTACATGATTTACATAACCATATCACCTAGGCTAATGAGACCTGATTTACCTTCCAACTAATAAGATTAATTTATTAATACAGTTAATCTTTGTCGCCTGACAAGACCAAAACTCTCTTCGTCCCATCAAATTTGAATAGCTTACTCCTAAGATAATATTAATTTCTGATATCGTTTTTAACTTTTCTTTTGTTCTCCACTCCTTAATAAGTTAACACAAAAACCAATCTATTTAAGGTAGTGTTTGGGGAGCCGGATGAGGAGAACTAAATTATTCATGATCCATGATCTCCCTCGTTTGGAGTTTAATGGGATTTGATTCTCCAATTCGATTGTCCTCGATGAGGGTCAATCCCAACTTATTTAAAATTAGAGGGATTAGAGGGTATGACAAGAAATTTATTAAAATAAATATAAATAACAAGAGATATGAGATAAAAATGTAAAAAAGAAAAAAGAAAAAAGAAAAAAGGAAGATATAACTATAATTTTTTTAAAAAAGTGGGCACGGAGGGGCTATGTCCCCTCCAGGTCTCAAAGTGGCGTTACTACTGTCTAAAATAATTTTACGTCGGAGAGATTGTTTTATAATATATATGTTATGTATATTTTAATATTTAATTTTATTAATAAATAAAATTTGAAATTTTAAAATAATTTAGGTAATTAAATTCAGTTAAAAATAATATAAATTTTAATTTTATTTAAAAATAATAATTTTTTAAAATTTAATAATATATACATTAAAATATTTATTTTATCTATAAAAAAATCATTAATTTGTTATTCAATTTTAAAACATTTTTAAATTAAAAAATTATTATATTTCATCCAATTCCATGTTTAATTTAGTACAGTCACATGTTTCATCAAACAAATTAAATATAATATAAATTTAATATAGTCTAATTTAATTTAATCTCATTTCATCTCTTCTCAATCATATTCAATTATATTCAATAAAATCTTGAACACCATATGCACAAACAAAAATCGCTATAATAACAGGCAGAGGGAAAGGGGCTAGCAGGGGACATGGTCCCCAAACAAAAATTAATTAATAAATAAATAAATAAATAAAATCTCTTTTTAAAAAAACTATATATCGTAAAACTTTAAATTGACATTTTTTTTTAAGTATACATTGATATCCTTAAAAATTGTATTTTATTACACTAACTCCAAATAAAATTTCCTGGCTTTATCTCGGTTATAATGTCAGTATGTCACTGCTGTTCTCATATGAATTTTATTAAACACTTGGGTAGATTTTGGAATTGTCTCAATTTTATATGGGTACCGTTAATATGTGATATATGCTCTTAGGACACATGTTAACAACCACTGTAAATGAAAAATAGTTACTGTATTTATTGTAGTAATTGATATATGTTTTTATTTTCTTTTATAGAAATAAATCGGTTGGTACACAGGTTATCACTACCCTTATTATTATTATTCTCACAATTAATAATAATAATAATTTATCTGTTGGGTCGCTTTATTGAACAATAAACAAATAAAAACAAGTGGGTCATTGAACGTTGACACCCTTTTTGATGCCCCATGAAAGTGCACTCGTGGGCATAAAATATTTACCAAAATGAGAAAAGCAATAGATGACCGACACGTGTCCAAAACCCTTCTTAATTGTTTAGGTTTTGTGTTCACTGTTCACAGAGAATCTCTCATTCCTCTCCACACCATTCACCAAATCTTACTAATATTATTTCTTTTCCTATTTTTAAATTTATTTTATTTTATGTTTTCTTTTTAATAATGAAACATGTCAAATTAGCCTTTCTAGTTCTTTCTTTACTTTTACTTTGTTCTAAGCTTCTAATTTTCATGACAAACATGAGATGATCAATAAAAGTTTATTGAATTTAAAACCCTTTATTTAATTTTAATATTATTCAATCACTTAATTAAATACATAAATAGGGTAGATTTTTCTCCCTAGTTGTGAGACTAGATATCTTTGATTATCAAAATAGGTATCTAAGTTGGACATTTAGTGTTTGATAGATCCTTGACCTAATTGGTATTATATATATATATATATAAAATGGTATACATAAATTAAACTTTTAATGATATTTATTGGTATGAAACAATGAATTTAGTTGAAAAAAAACTATTATTTATTTTTAAAGATAAGAATATCAAAAAAAGAAAGAAAAAGAAATTAGAATATTCAAAACTAATCAATTTTAATAGATTAATTTGTTTGAATATATTAAAAGATTTTAAGTAATCTACTTTTTTATCAATTCAATTTACATTTCTCTATATCTCAGACGAAAAATTTATAAACTTTTAATACTATAGTTTAAAATTTTCTTTCAAGTATTCATTTAAAATTAAAAGTAGAACTTATTTTGCCAACTGAGGAAAAAACAGAAAAGAACCTCCATGTTTCAATTTTTTATTTTTAGAATTATTTGAGAAAAAAAATGCTAAGAGTAATCCAGTCTAAGAGTCTTCTCTTTATTTGTTGATAAGTGTCAATTTTTTATTAGTTATTGAGAAAGTGATATCAAAATCGATTGTTTCTATAAATAAAGTGAAAGACACGCTTGAAGGTATTTAAGCATTTGGACGAAATGAGGTTGGTTCGATAGTAAAACCCTTCACATCTACTCCACGAGGTTGCAGGTTTGAGTCCCCCATCTCTCTAAAAAACCCTGATTTATGTAATAGTGTAATATTTTTTTTAAAAAAAAGTATTTAACATCTCTCTTTTATTTTAAGAAAAATTGTTCTTCCACAAATTGACAAATTAAATAACCATTTCCAAATATTAACTTTTTAAAAAAAAAAGAAAAAAAAAAAAGATTTACCACCTCCAATTATACTAAATTGAGAATCTTGAAAGTGAATGACTTGAATTAGGTAAACTTGCACTCTTAGAAAAGAAAAAACAAAGTTTCAATTATGGAGAAGACAGCTCATAGATTGTATTACTATATTAGTTTTTAGTCAATTTTTTTTTTTAAATATATATATATATATAATTTAACCATTATATATTGTTCTATTCACATCAATATGCACTGATGTAACTACATCATTATCAATATATGTTGACCACTGATTGTGGAGAAGTTTTGACAAGTGCATACACTTTGAGTCAAAACTTGTCACATTTTGAGTCAAAACTTATAAATCTAATGGTCCACATCTAACATACTCATAAAGTTATATCAGTACACACTTATTTGAACATTTTTACCATTATATATATATATCAAGTACAGGAATCTCGTACAGAATTTTAATAGATACCGATATTAATTAAAACTTTTTCCAACTAATATAGATGTCTATTTTGAATCCTTAACAAAAAAAAAAAAAAAAAAAGTGTGAAATCTCATCCATAATTCGCAAAAGCTTTTTCATCGGTCAAGCAACTCCGTTTATTTTGGAATATTTCTGATTTCTTTCTTTCTTTTGATATAGGAATATTTGTGATTGAAAACCAAAGTCAATCAAAGGATATATTCGTTTGAAATGGTCATATATATATATATATTGAAACAAAATTGCCATAAAATAAGACTTTTTTTTTTTTTTTTTTTTTGATGTAACCACTTATGTTATGTATGTGCCAATTTAATGTCGTGTAGTATTGAAAATGACTTTTCATGACCAAAAAGTGAAAGATGATGAGATTGAAAAGAATGTTGAAGTACCAGACAGTCAAATTATTTGAAATTTTACTCTCTATGTGTCAGCTATACAGTTGTTTAAAAATTATTTATGATGTGTAGGGATATAGAAGTAATTTTGGAACTTACGAGAAGGACATATATCATTTATATCATATATTCAAATACAAAGAAAAATAATAAACGATATATTTTTTTTTTAGAGAAAAAAACCCCTCTAATTTATCATATTAGTCATTTTACACCCTCTAGTTTCATTTATGACCATTCTTCACCCTGCCGTTAGAATTAATAGGCATTTTGCACCTCTGGCATTAATATTCCGTTAAAAAGTTTGAATTTGACATTAGACACTAAGGGCTCATTTCGTTTGATGTGCGGGATAGGATATGATTATTTTCATGAGATTGAATTGGATTAGATTGGATGAGATCATTGTTTTAAAACTCGGTTTAAGGCAACAAAAATGCATCGGGGTGGCCACATTGTTGGATTTGTGCAAATTTTTTGCCTTCGTCGCATGAGAGGGCAGCCTCTTAACCGAATGGACTTGACTCGGCTGAGTGGTGGCTTATTCATTTTTTTATTTATTTAAAAAAAATAACACGAAAACGCAGTGTTTTTTTGTTAAAAAAAAAAAAAAAAAAAAAAAAAAAAAAAAAAAAAAAAAACCTTATCTTCTCTTCTTCACACATGACTTCGCTTCTTCTCTTCTTTTACATGACTTTGCGTCTTATTTTCTTCGATGCACGGCTTCGCTTCTTCTCTTCTTCAACATCTTCTGTCCGACGACCTATCTTCTCTTCGACGACCTATTCTCTAGCGACATATGATTCTGGTAACTACCTTAATTTTTCTTATCTTTGACATCTCTCTTTTTCTTGTCTTTGATCTATTGTTGTTTTTTTTTTTCTTATCTTTTATCTATCATCTATCTCTGTTTTTTTTTTTTTTTTTATTTGATTCACTTGCATAGTCCACAACTATTCTCAAATGGTGGACACCGAAAATGATAACCCTTTTGTGAATAGTATTCATATTTTTAATTTTAATAGAAACTTACATTCACAGATGACAGTCAAAGAATGGCTTAAGTTCTTGAATATTTTAACATATTAAGGTTGTGTATTTGAGTGCACAAAAATTGTATTTTGTTGGGTTTTTATGTGAAGTTTGAAACCTTTTTTTAGAAAATCTATTAGACTTATTATAGGCATATAAATTGTGTTTGATTACATGTTTGATACTTTGATGTTTCTACTGTACTTTTAGGCATGAAATTGATGTTATCACTCAATTTTAGACAACTCAATTAAACTAAATATGATTATAGTTTTATAGTTTGTGGACAGTGTACTATGCAAATGAATCAATTTTATAGTGTGTTTTTGTTTGACTATATTGCTACACAATACTAGTGAATCAATTTTGCACTTATTATTTTGTTGTAGATTTGTATTGGAGATGTTGAATCAAAAAGATCCAGCTTAGAAGTATGGGGTTGAGGTTGAAATGGAGGAACAAAAGGGATGTATTGGATGAAAGAATACCTTTGCGGGTGTTTCAGGGTAATGTTTGTCTTGTGTAAAAATGTCACCCCAAAAGTGAGACATGAATTCAAAACTTATATGTTGAAAAATGATACTACGAAAAAGAGGACATAATTGATGCGTAAAGAAAGGATAGATAATTGTATCACCCTTAACAGTCTATCCAAAAAAGGTTCAAGCTCATGTAACGTTACTGATAGAGGAATTAGATGACCGATGGATATATTTGTCCTGGATGTCGAAAAGGATACAGTGGAGGATTTGGGGGGAAACAAGCAACAAGGACTTGAGAATGAGGCACGTCAAAAGACATGTATTGATATAACAAGATTCTTCTACGAGAATGGACTTGCCTTTAATGTTAATAGTAGTCCATCGTTCGTCAATATGCACCATTCAATTGGGAGTTACGGGTGTGGTATAAAACCACTTACAGCACATGAGTTAAGCAATACACTATTGATCGCGGAAGAAGCCAGTAATCAAGAAATTGTTACCGAAGTAAAGAAAACATAGAGTCAAACAGGGTGTCCATTATGTCGGATGTGTGGAAGGATATGAGAGGTAAACAGTTGATCAACTTCCTCATAAACAATCCACATGGCATGGTGTTCTTGAAGTCGGTTGATGCTAGTGATGCAGTTAAAGATGCTACATTGTTGTTTGACCTACTGGATTTTGTGGTTGAAGAAGTTAGAGAAGACCTTGTGGTTCAAATGTTGACGGATAATGCATCGAACTACAAGAAAGCGGGTGAAATGTTGATGAAGAAGAGAACACAGATATGGTGGACGCTATGTACTGCTCATCGTATTGATATAATAATTGATAAAATTGGATCTCTACCTCAACACGAAAGTGCATTGAGGAAAGCGAATAAGGTATAAATCATTACAGAAATGCATTAGTATTTAGTATAATCATTTCATATATGTTAATGTTTTTATTCTTGTGTTGTGATAGGTGAGTAACATCATATACAACCATGTATGAGTATTAGCGTTGATGAGGAAGTACACTAAAAAAGAATTGATTCGGCCACTCCTACACGATTTGCTACTGCATTCTTGACATTAGACAGAACGTTCAGTCTAAAGCAACCTTTAAAGCAAATATTTACTTCAAAGGAATGTGATGGATGTAGTTGGGCAAAAAAGCCCGAGGGAAGGGAAATCAAGAAGATCATCTTGAGGGACGATAGTTTTTAGGGTAGCATGTCTTATGCGTTAAAGACAACCAGACCTATTGTAAGTGTGTTGAGGATGACAGATTTTGAACAATTGCCCATAATATGATTCATTTATGGTGCCATGGATAAGGCTAAAGAGGAGATAGGGGAAATGAGGAAGGAGCTTACTAGGAAATATGGAAAATCATTGATGATTAGTGAGAGTTCAATTGCACCACCATTTGCACACAGCTACGTACTATCTGAATCCACGATTCCAATATTCAGATGATTTTCCACTCATCTAGAAATAAAGGTTGGGTTGATGGTGTGCATGAAAAAACTTATTCCTAATGAGGAGGCGAGAATATGAGCTAATTTACAACTTAATCTCTTTAAGAAAAAACAAGAGTTTTTTTAGGTATGAATGTGCAAAAGGTCTCATCAAAAATCTTACCCCTTGTATGTAAAGTTATTCATTACATGTGTCAATTTCTTTATGAAACTTGTAGTATTGTCTTAATTGAACAATGCTTATTATTCTCATTGTAGCCCATTGGTAGACTGCATATGGAGACGAGACTCCAGAACTTACAAATTTTGGTGTGAAAGTTTTAAGTCTTACTTGCTCATAATCGACAACTATTTCGGTTTGTCAATATTAATTGCAAACACCATTAATCTCTAACATAAATCATTATATAAAATAAGTGCGGGGACACAATGATTTGTTTTACGTGAGAAAACCCCAAAAGGGTAAAAAACTCACGGACATAATTGCAAATCAAACCATCAAATCCACCATTTGCAAATATGATTACAATCTAGGTTGATCACATCAAACTTATATGATTACTAATCCCTCTTTGCTACACGCGGGCCTTTAATAGTGATTATAGGCTCTTGTTTGTAAACTACCAAAGGTAAATACAAGACTTAACTCTCAAAGAGAAAAGATATGCAACCAAAAGTGAATATGGACAATATTCAAAGTGCATAAATGCAAGGTCAAACATTTAAGCTTGTCTACTCATGGATGAACATGTAAACATTTCTAGATATCATGTTGCTATATGACATGTATACAACTTAGCTATATGTGCAAATAAAACCCTATATGCAATAGCTATCACAAACAAAGCACAAAACACAAAACACAAAACACAAAACACAAAACACAACACAAAAACTAATCTTGCTACTAGTCAAGTCACAAAGAAGCTATCTTGTAAAGTAAGAACATGTGAAAAGATAAAGATGATGTTCTAACTACAAGTCATGTGAGCAATAAGGAAAACCCATGAAGAACATACCTAGAAGATGCTAGATGATGTATGAAACATGAAAGGATGATGGGTGTTTGTGTTTTGGTTGATAAAAATCAAGTCTTGCTTACCTTTCTTGTAAGTCACTCTCTAGCTTTCAAGAAACACAAATTATGAGCTCTAGATTGTTTAAGAAGAGAAAGCAACATATTTATAGAATCCCCAAAATGAAGTGATGTCTTTTTTGCAGTTGGAAAACCAAAGGTCATCATGATCGTTGCTTGTACCGCGGTATGGATAGGGTGTCAGTGCCGCAGTACGCCTAGCGTGCAGGCATTGAGAACTTTCGCAGTAGGGACCGCTTTAGAGGCAAGGTGCACCCACCGTGGTATGCACGACGAAACATATCAAAGGTGATACCAAACATGCACCGCGGTCTAGGCATGGCACCAGCAGTGGTACCAGGGCCAGTACCAACCGCGATAAGAGAAAGATTTCTCTTTTCAAGGCAATAAATCACACCTACTCTATATGCAAGTTGTGCAAATGTGAGGTGAGTGAATGACATGCATAAGAATCAATAAAAAGAACACACAAGAATATTCAAGACATGTAAGTGTATGAGATGTATGTGTGTGTGTGTGTGTGTGCAATCTAAATCTCTTCGATTAAAAGTCAAGACAAGTAATCTATCTTCCTTGAAGCACTTGAAGTCCACAATGAGGTCCATTGGCATTTGAGAAGGATTCTTCAATCTTAGGCTACCCTTACATATTTGAACCCCACTGTGACTTTGTCAACGAAATAAGTCAATCAAAAAGTGAGACATTTACAATCTCCCCCTTTGACAATCCCTACTCATAAAGCAACCTCACAAATACCAAAAAAAAAAAAAAAAAAAAAAAAATTTGTTCAACGAATTTTTCTACATTACAATAAAGCATCTAATTTAAGTCTTAAACATTTTCAAGTCAATCCCAAACTTGTAGAAAAAATCCAACCTACACACAATCAACAAGAAAGATACCTTCCAAGAACAAGTGTGTGAGAGGTGCTTATAACAAGAGCATTTGCAATTGCCTTACCAAATATAATCAATACAATCAAAAATATGTAATCATGCAATGAAATGCAACTCCCTCTAAATGCAACATCCCAAAATGGGTTACTCTCCCTCCACTCAACTCCCCCTAAATATGATGCCAAAGAAAGCACTATTTCTCACAACCATACTCCCCCTTTTTTGTCATTAGATAGGTAAAGGGAGTCTCCCCTAATAGGTAAGCATTAGTAAGGAGAGCTTGTAGCACAAACACATGCATAATCATATAAGCAACTTTATGCAACTCAATTAAGTAAGAGAGATTCAAGGAGTTTTATTTTAAGAAAAAAATGTGTGACAAAAATGCTTTTCATGCAAGACATATTGCATTCAAGTCCAAAAACAATGGTATTTGGCAAAGCAAACAACAAAGGTTTCTAGAAGAATTCAAACCAATTTCACCCTTTGTCATGGATTAAAGCAAGGATATATATTTTAAGCATTTCAATTTAAAGAGCAACTATATCCAAATTTATAAGCAAAACAAGACATGAGCAACTTTGCACTCTATTTGATTTTTCCGGGTAAGACACCCGTATGATAGTAGCCTTGTTCAACTAATAAAGAAAGAGAAACTTTGGATTTTAAGATCCTTATTTATTTGAGTCTCAATATTGCTTTTGCACACATATTTGCATTCAAGATAAAACAATCAAACATTTTACACTTTTCATCTTAAGCATGTCATTAGAAAGAATCATAATGTCATGGAGATCAATTATAGGTCATTTAAAAAGTACTCCTAAAATAAATCTCCTAGTCCAAAAATACGTGTTTGAGTATAAATATGATATTGATTGCAAGCAAGACAATGTAGCACACTTATTAAGAAAAAAAACATATAAGTATGTACAACCAATCATCTCAAGCAATTAAAAAAGAGGCATAAAATTTATCAATGTAGTACAATGCATGATCATGCAACTTTGCTTTCTTTGCTTGAGCTTCCCATATGGGGTCAAGACATACCATTTCAACCCAAATGACAAATCCCAATAGACTTGCTAAGGTTCTCAAATCTAAGAGTGTCTAAGGGCTTTAAACAAATCTGCTAGTTGGTCATTTGTTCCATATGTTCTAATGCAATGGTTTTGCTCTTAATTAGCTCTCTTATGAAATGGTGTCTAATATCAATGTGCTTCGTCCTATAATGTTGGACGAGATTCTTAGAAATTTTAATGGCACTCATGTTATCACAAAACAATGTAAGAGTATCTTGCTCTAAGTTAGCATTTGTTTCATCCACAATAATTAAGTACAAGCACTATCGACACCAATGTATTCCGCCTCGGCCATGGATAGGGAAATTGAGTTTTGCTTCTCGCAAAACCAAGACACCAAATTGTTCCCAAGGAAGAAGCAACCGCCAGATGTACTTTTCCTATCATCACAATTTCCTACCCAATCGGCATCACTAAATCTAACAAGACTTGGATTAGTGTCAAAAGAGTACCAAATCTCATGATTTGAGATACCATTCACAAACCGAATGATCATCTTCACCGCAACAAGGTGAGATTCTTTGGGATTAGCTTGGTACCTAGCACAAACACCCACACTAAATGAAATATCAGGCCTACTTGCGGTCAAGTAAAGCAAGCTACCTATCATGCCCCGATATAAGCTTTGTTCAATACTCTTTCCACTAGCATTTTTGCTTAGCTTCAAGGTGGTGCTCATGGTTATGTCACAATGTTTGGTATTCTCAAGGTCAAACTTCTTTACTAGGCTTTTTACATATTTAGCTTGGAATATGGAGATCCCATCATGCATTTGCTTAATTTGCAAGCCTAGGAAGTAATTTAGTTCACTAACCATGCTCATCTCAAATTCATGAGACATGACATCAATAAATTATTGCACTTTAGATTTGTTGGTGGAACCAAATACAATGTCATCAATATAAATTTGAACTATGAATAGCTCATCTTTATTGCACTTGATGAACAAGGTATTGTCAACACTACTTCTAGAGTAGCCATTGTCAACAAGATACAGAGTGAGACACTCATACCAAGCCCTCTGTGCTTGTTTCAACCCATATAAAGCTTTCTTGAGACGATATATGTGAGAGGGGTGGTGTGGATTCACAAACCCCTTTGGTTGCTCAACAAACACTTCCTCATGCAAGAAACCATTGAGGAAGACACTCTTGACATCCATTTGGTGTAATTTGAACTTGTACACACAAGAAATGGACAAGAGAAGCTTTATAGACTCAAGATGGGCAACGGGTGTAAACTCTCCTCAAAGTCCATACCCTCAATTTGAGAGTATCATTTTGTAACAAGTCTAGCTTTGTTTCGCACAATGTTGCCATCCTCATCAGATTTGTTCCTAAACACCCATTTAGTGCCTATGACATTGGTGTTTCTAGGTCTAGTAACTAGAGTTCAAACCTCATTTCTTTCGAATTAGTTTAGCTCTTTTTGTATGGTAAGAACCCAAATTTCATCATTCAAGGCTTCGTTAACCTTTTTGGGTTATATTTGAGAGGTGTAACATATGTAGCTAATTTGATTAGCTATTTAACGCCTAGTCCTAACACCCTTATTGACTTCTCTAATGATATCATCTTTATCATAGAGTTTCCTTACCCAAAGAGCGGGTTCACTAGAGTCCAAATGTGGATCTCTATTAAAAGGTAGATCATCCTCATCATTTTGGTTTGACTTCACACCACTTGAAGTCTCACCACACTTTTTCAAGGGAAGGTCATCTATCTCATAAACATCCTCTTTATGGTTATCACGTTTGGGCCTACAATCATCAAAGACAACATTTAATGATTCCATAACACTTTGAGTTTTTAAACTGAAAACTCTATAGGCCTTGCTATTAAGTGCATATCCAATGAAAATACCCTCATCACTCTTGGCATCAAACTTGCTAAGTTGATCACGGTCATTAAGTATATAGAACTTACTTTCGAAGATGTGGAAGTAGCTAACATTAGGTTTCCTACCCTTCCATAACTCAGAGGATGTTTGTTTAATCTCGGGCCTAAGGAATACTTTATTCCCTATATAACAAACCGTGTTGATGGCTTCAGCCTAAAGGTTCTTAGGGACATTGTTGCTAAGCAACATCACACGGGCCATCTCTTGAAGGACCCTATTCTTCCTTCCAACAACACCATTTTATTGAGGTGTCCTAAGAGCCGAGAACTCTTGAGAAATGCATAATTTATCACAAAAGCTTTCAAAGCTAGCATTTTCAAACTCTTTCCTATGATCACTTCTAATTTTCTTAATACTTTTAATGTGAGAAGTTTTCTCATTTTGAATTTTAACAAATAACACAAAGCATTTTGAATTTCTCAAAAGTTTTGGTCTTCTCTCTAAGAAAGTAAGTCTATGTGAACCTAGAGAAGTCATTAACTACCATAAGAATGTACCTTCTACAACCTAAACATTCGGTTTGGATGGGACCCATGAGGTCCATATGGAGGAGTTCCAATGGCTCTTTGATGGAAAGGTATTTATCTTTTTTATGCACACTCTTAATTTGTTTCCCTTGTTAGCAAGATCCACAAACTCCCTCAACTTTTTTCCCAAGCTTGGGAAGGCCTCTCACAACATTCAACCTATCAAGGACTTTCAAATCCCTATAGTTCATGTGGCCAAATCTTTGATGCCACAATTCCACTTGCTCACAAGTAGACAAGTTACAAGAGATGAGATTATACTCAAGACAATAACAATTGTCACTTGATCTCTTGTCTTTCAACAAAACTTGCCCATTTTCCTTTAGAATTGAGCAATCAACTTTGCCAAACATAATTGAAAGCCCTTCATAACTCAAAATATGTTAATAAGATTGGCTTGCAAACCATCTATATAAAGAGCATTGGGCAAGGAGGACAAACCGGGAATAGATATATTATATTTCCATACGACCTTTTTCTTTGACCCATCCCCAAAGGTGACAAATCTACCATCCTCCATCACAAGAGTTTGAAAGAAACTCTTATTTCCGGTCATGTGCCTAGAACACCTACTATCAAGATATCAAGTGTTTGAGGTATTTGCTTTCAAGGCTACTTGAGCCACATAGCAATAATATTCATCATGTTGGAGCCTTTGCTTGAGCATTCACCAACTTCAACCCATTTGGTTGATTATTGAAGGGTTTGAACAACTTCAATCTCTTTACTCTTGACAAATGTTGTCTTCTTCAGGGATGTGGTCTCCATGTCTTTCACATGTCCTAACCCATTCTTGTCTCTAAGACTCTTTCCACATTATAGCATATTGTCAAGCTTTTCAGTTCTAGAGGTCATCTTAGCAATCAACCTTATTGCTTTCATAAGCTTTCTCTTCAAGCTTTCTTCACTCTTTTTGGCGAAGACTAGCTCCATCTTCAATCCTTCTTCCATTTCTCTTGCTCTACTCATTTCCTCACTCAAATGAGTTACTTTGGAAGTCAATTCAAGCTTCTCCCCTTTTAGCTTTTGTATTTCCTTCTTCTTCTTCAATCTAGAGTCTCAAAGAACCTTATGAAGTCATCATAGTCCATCTCTTCACCAAAGTCAAAATTGAACTTGGATGAGTTGCTCTAACCATTTGAGTCACTTTCATCTACTTATTCTAACTTGTCCTCTACCTCTTCTTTGTCACTCATAACTTCCTTGTTATTGTGAGAGGATGAGAAGGTAACGAAGTTAGCAACTTGGTTTTCATCATCATCATCATCTGAAGACTTATCTTCTTCTTCTAGGTTATCACTATCACTCCAAGTAACCGCCATGTCTTTTCCTTTTTTTTTTCTTCAAATTAGCACGCTCGGGAGCAATGTGTCTATAGCCACTACACTCATAGCAATGAACACTCTTCTTGTGGTCCTTTTCTTATATTTGCTCCATCTTCTTGAAATGAGTCTTTTTCTTCACAAATTTTCCCTTGAAGCCAAAACCTTTCTTCTCAAATCTCATAAATTGCTTGAACTTCTTTACCATCAAAGCAATTTCTTCATCCAAGTCTTCTTTCTTATTTTCCACCTTAATGGTCTTCAAGGCAAAGCTCTTTTGCTTCTTTGGAGGTGTAGTTGTAAGAGCTTTCCTAGATTCATAGGCCAAGAATCTTCTAATCACTTCACTTGGCTTCATTTTTGTGTAGTCACTATTTTCCTCCAAAGCCATCACTTTGGATTCGAATCTCTCAGGAAGTGACCTCATGATCTTTTGCTTAATCCTCTTATCCGAGTAAAGGTCTTCTAGTTGATGACTTTGATTGAATATGTCCATCAACTTTACTTGGAAGTCATTGAAGCACTCAACCTCTTCCATCCTAATGGTCTCAAATTACATTTGAAGGACTTAGAGCTTGGAGTCCTTGACCACCTTGGTTCCTTCATGAGCCATCTCTAGGATCTTCCAAGCTTCCTTTACAATCATTGTGGTTTGAATCAATTTGTATTGATTATCATCCATGGCATAAAGGATTGCGTGTATAGCTTTGTTGTTCCACTTGGAGGCCTTAAACTTTTGGGAACTCCATTGTGCCTTCAGCTTGAGGACTTCATCTCTACCTCCCGTAAGAGTCATCATAGGTGGGGTGTAGCCATCTTCTATTGCCATCCATGCACGGTCATGGATTTAGCACACATATGCTTCCATCTTACCTTTCCATGAGGCGTAGTTCACCCCGGTAAGCTAGGGGGGTCTTGTACTAGAGGCACCCTCACTTATCACTCTGTTTCCACTCAAAGTGTTTAGGAATGAATGAGATGAATGCAAACAATCAAGCAAGTCACACAAGACACAAAAAAAAAAAAAAATGCAAACAAATGCAAGACACTCTAACAAGAGTAAGGGATCTCCTAATTATGTTAAGGAACCCGCTTTGATACCAATTGAAAATATATATAATAAGTGTCTAAATAAACCTAGAGAAGGAGGGGGGGGGGGGGGGGGGGTGTGTGAATAGATTTTAACCAAATTAATCACCAACTATTTTGGTTAGTCAATATTAATTGCAAACACCATTAATCTCTAACACAAATCATTATATAAAATAAGTGCATAAATAATCTAAATGACACAATGATTTGTTTTATGTGAGAAAACCCCAAAAAGGTAAAAAACTCACGGGCATAATTGCTAATCAAACCCTCAAATCCACTATTTGCAAATAAAATTATAATCTAGGTTGACCACATCAAACTTATATTAATCCGTTTTTACTACCCGCGGGCCTTTAATAGTGATTCTAAGCTCTTGCTTGCGTAAATACAAGACTTAACTCTCAAAGAGAGAAGATATGCAACCTAAAGTGAATATGAAAATATTCAAAGTGCATAAATACAAGGTTAAACATTTAAGCTTATCTAGTCATGGATGAACATGTAAACATTCCTAGATATCATGTTGTTATATGACATGCATACAACTTAGCTATATGTGCAAATAAAACCCTTTATGGAATAGCTATCACAAACAATGCACAAAGCACAAAACATAAAGCACAAAATACAACATAAAAACTAATCTTGATACTAGTCAAATTACAAAGAAGCTATCTTGTAAAACAAGAACATGTGAAAAGATGAAGATGATGTTCTAACTACAAGTCATGTGAGCAATAAGGAAAACCCATGAAAAACATACCTAGAAAATGCTAGATGATGTTTGAAACATGAAAGGATGATGGGTGTTTGTGTTTTGGTTGATAAAAATCAAATCTTGCTTACTTTTCTTGAAAGTCACTCTCTAGCTTTCAAGAAAAACAAATTATGAGCTCTAGATTGTCTAAGAAGAGAAAGCAACATATTTATAGAGGCCTCAAAATGAAGTGATGTTGTTTTTGCAATTGGAAAACCAAAGGTCATCATGACCACTGATCGTACAGTGGTATGGACAGGGTGTCCATGCCATGGTACGCCAAGCATGTAGGCACTGAGAACTTTCGCCATGGAGACCGCTCTAGAGGTAAGGTGCACCTACTACGGTATGCACAACGAAACATTTCAAAGGTGACATCAAACATGCACCGTGGTCGAAGCATGACACCAGCAGCGATACTAGGGGCAGTACCAACCGCGGTAAGAGAAAGACTTATCTTTTCAAGGCAATAAATCACACCTAGTCTATATGCAAGTTGTGCAAATGTGAGGTGAGTGAATGACATGCATAAGAATCAAAAAAAGGAACACACTAGAATATTCAAGACATGTAAGTGTATGAGATGTGTATGTGTGTGTGCAATTTAAATCTCTTTAATTAAGAGTCAAGACAAGTAAGCTACCTTCCTTAAAATACTTGAAGTCCACAATGAGGTCCATTGGCATTTGAGGAGGATTCTTCAATCCTAAGCTATCCTTACATATTTGAACTCCATTGTGACTTTGTCAACGAAATAAGCCAATCAAAAAGTGAGGCATTTACAGCACTAAAGGATGATGAGGATCCATTGGTTAGTGAAGAATGAAGATGATGAGTGGATGGTTAAGGAAGATGTAGTTGGAGAAACGTTGATAGATGTGGACATGAGTCAACCGAGTAGAAGCCAGCAAGTAGGAGGAAAGAGAAAGAGAAATACAAGTAATAATTCTCCAATTAAATTTAGCAAGTTTTATTTAGATAGAATAATATATTTAATTATAATATTACTTTATATTATTTGGTAGACAAAGGAAATACTTTGCAAT